>CM063504.1:96108407-96190907 GCA_032207245.1 Pardosa pseudoannulata | reverse complement strand
CACATACACTTAAAATTGCTGGCCGATTAGTTAGAGTGATGGCCTTCGGTACCGATGTTTGTGGGCTCGAATCCCACAGTGGTATGAATATTCTTAGTCGTTTGGAATCGGCTTTAAGCTGTAAGTCCAGGTCTCATTAACCCTCGTGTTGCTAAAAGTAGACCGTAGCACTCCAAACAAAACCACTTACATTTAAATTTAGATAATTAAATAATTTAGATTAAATAATTTTAGATAATTAAAATTAGATAAATATAATATCTATTTTTATTACAATTAATATAGTATTCTACATAAATGAATCCGCCTTAACCTATAATTGTAAGGTAATTCCATGCAACATTATGGGATACTTAAAGGACATAAGAAAGGGAGGAGGCTGAAACTTTACGTACAGTTAGAAAAATCAAAAAAAAAATTTCATTTAGATTATAAATGGCATATTAGTTTAAACATTTTAGAAGATATTTAAAAAGTTTATTACCAAAAAGACAAAAATGTATCCCATAATATTTAATTTGTAATGTAATATTTTATCCATGTAGTCACTTTAGTGATAAATCGGAAACATATGTTTTTTAATCATGTGCCACTTAATGATTCTGGGACTAAACGAGATTGAAGGTCTTGATAACATATGAGGCGTAGATGTATAACATGTATTACTGAAGATAAAAGTTTCTTGAATAAACTATTTAAAAACAAACTATTTCTTAAATTAAGACCTTCATATGGATTTCAAACGAACGAAAGAGCTAAGAGAAATGCAATTCCCTTTAAAATCTACCTTCGTTCAAGTTGAGATAACAAAATATATACATTTTGAAATATATAATATTTTATACAAATACGTAATTATCAGTTATTTATGTTTCTGAGATAAATATAATATACGGAGTCTGATATGGTTACACTCTAAAATATAAAGAGTAAGAAAAGAAAGTCATTGGAAGAAATAATTTTCCAAGAGTTTTTAAGGTTTGAATTGAGGCGCTACGGGAGATGTTTTGCACCTTATTATTGCCGCAGAAATCTATGTAGTGAAGTAAACTTCTTTAGCAACTGTTAGTGACATATTTGTCAAAGAGTCTCGTCCAAGCCGGTGACTTCACGTTAAAATGTCTTTATTATTAGTTTTGTCGTATATGAGATATTGTTGCAGGGAAAAATGAATAATATTTAATAAAATATGTTATAAATGCATGCTTCTCTTCACTATCAAATTATCAATTTGATTTAGACGTGTATGTGTGTGTCATTATATGATACCTTGTAAATTGCAGAGAATATGATAAATATTAGAGAATATATTTAGAATAGATTCTGATAAGGTGTTATGATCCAATTTATGCATATTTAATAAAAGGCAAAATAAATCTAAAAGGTTTTATAGTGATCAAACTCGGATGGACTTTCCCAAAAACATATAAACAGCAATTTTACTTTTAAACTCGATAAGACTGAAAATGCGTCTAAACTGCAATCATGAACAAGTAAGAAGAGAGGTTTCTCATGGTCTTAGGATCTAGTATAGATTTTTTTAAAAGTAATGATTTGTCTATGCCTTCAATCTGATGAACTTGAATTAACTGAATCAGGGAAGGTTAATATTTTCTTCGTTATCCGTTTCCAATAGTGTTGAAGTCTGTATGCTAAATTACGATGAAAAACCAATGTCGCAGTTTTATAATTTACAGCTCCTATTTTATGTCATTAAATACACACACACAGAGATATATGCATATATATATATATATATATATATATATATATATATATATATATATATATTATATATATATATATATATATATATATATATATATATATATATATATATATGTGTGTGTGTGTGTGTGTGTGTGTAATCCATTTTTTATAACACTCCTTCACAAGGAGAACGCTCAACAGCTATAAGTAATGAGAATGCAGTCGGGCTTCATATTTAAGAGAACTCAGAAGTCTAATTTTAAAACTTTATTTCAGAGCGGCAACACCGCACATCTATCCTTCTGGACAATATACAATCAAAAGCCCACAGAGTTCACTCTGTTCTGACACAAAATGCACCCAAGAGCGCTGACAACAAGAATTTTCCCACAACAAAAACAGCTTAATAAGCGAATTAACTGCAATATCAGCAAAACGCGAAACCATGTTCCGCCACCAGCTTGAAAACTGCTCTATAGACAGAAAGTTTACAGTTTTATGACAGAAAGGAATGTTAAGTGGAAAATACTCCGTTCATTAAATCATTTAGAGGCTGGTAAAGATATTTAAATGAATTAAAATTGGAGAGAGGAGGCTTTTGAAGAAATATTAAAGTTAAATAATTTTGATATATATATATATATATATATATATATATATATATATATATATATATATATATATATATATATATATATATATATATATATATATATATATATATATATATATATATATATATATATATATATATATATATATATACATATATACATATATATATATATATACATATATATATACATATATATATATATATATATATATATATACATATATATACATATATATATATATATATATATATATATATATATATATATATATATATACGTATGTATTTCGTAGTCATCATAAAATTTATTTAAATGTGCAGCTAAGAAACAGTTTTGTCTGAAATGTATTATCACAGTATCCGAATCACTTACAAGAATCCTTGCAGCCGCAATTTAGGGCTCTCATTTTCCCTCGCATAATATCCTTACAAACTCCTTTATCAAATGGCCCATTAATGCGCATCCGTAACTCCCCGCATTGTTTCGAGCCCGCATTTCGAACTCGATCTGTGAGAATGACGTCACCGCAGGGATAGGTTTTTGACATCATTAACAAGCGTTTCGACCACCTCCAAGTTCATTAAATTTTTCTTCTCCGTCTGAGCGACGCTCTAAGACATCTTCTCAGCGAGCGCCCGAATTAAAAGACTTTATGAATATTTATTGGATTTGCATCGGCGAAAGTTCGAACGACAAAAGCGACACGATCCATTTGCTCCTTGTTGCTAGCCGTGCGGAGCTCTTTTGGTCTGAACACAGAACCATCTTGAACACACTTGAATGATAACGCCCATTCGGAAATAATTACAGTTAAGGCTACGGAACATATTGAACACTTTTTGTTATAAAACGGTATATTTCAATATTTTATGTCATATAACCAATAAAATTAAGGTTTGCAGAAATAATATATTTATTATACAGCACAGCGGTGGGCACGCGTGCAGTCAGAGATAGTTTGATTTTATATACCTTATACTGAACCACCCAAATTTCACAGAGTTTAAATATATAAATTTTATTTTAGTTTAATTGAAATATTATCTTCTTAACCCTTTAAAGTTCACGATAAAAAATTCTTTGCCATTTAATGTAAATAGTTTATAATGTTATCTATGAAGCTTATAAATGTGAAAAAAAATTACATTCATTCAGGTTTGGTTTGGTTTCAGAGTGCTACGGTCTTCTTTTTGCAACACGAGGGTTAATGAGACCATGACCTACTGCTTAAAGCCGATTCCAAAAGGCTATGAACATCCATGCCATAGTAGGATTCGAACCCAGGAACTCCGGTTCCGAAGGCCAGCACCCTACCCATCCGGCCATCGTTCGTATTTCTAGTTGTATTGGGAAAAAGGAAAGTAATAAATATATCATTTAAAAATCATAAAAACAATTATTTATAAATTAACATTCCTTCAGATGTTATAGATAGAGAGGTGGTTTAACTGTAAAAATCTCCCCTTGTATGGAGTGAACTAATGCTCCCCTAAACTTTAAATTATATTGGTAGAATGAATGAGGAATAATTATCCTTAATATGATGTAATAAATAAATATATAAACACTTATAACAGTTGTTTTGTATAAGTACCTTCATTTGGGCTTATAAAATACAAAAATCGAATTCCTGATTGCTTCAAGCAAAGAAAGTTTATAAATGTATATTTGAAAGTGAAAAATAAATTATGTGTAGGGCTATTATCTATTGCTAATTTAAAGCGTTAAAATCCTATAAAACCCTTAAAGTCATTCCTATATCTTTAAAAAGGAGAATAAAACAACTTTAACAGCTTGTTCCGCTGCCAAACCACTATTCTTTACAGACCGCTATTTAAAATACAGAGAGAAATATCTAATAAAAGTAAGAATTTTACAAAGGTTTTTCAAAGCCTTATTGCTAAAGTTCAAATATAATAAAAAATATTTTGATAAAATGTAAGATGTTTAACTAAGACCTTTGGTCAAACATTTGAAATTTTGCTAAGAATCTGTTAAAGCCCTCTACTGAAGTTTTGCAAAAATGGAAATTAGTCAAATGGAAATTAGTCAACATTATATAAATTTTCGGAAATTCAAGATGGATTCCCATCAATATGTTATATAAAAAATTGAAATTATATAATAAGTAGCTTTCTATATATGTGTACATTCTGATTTTGGTAATAGTTTTCAAACCTCAATAGTTGAAGTGGGTCAGCGTTGTTTTTCAGCGCCTCTTTCATTTGTATTAATTTTAGTTCCCCAGCTGTTTTTCTATATGTTTTATTCCAAGACTTTGCTATCCTTTTACAATAAAATCACAAACAAGAAGATTTATATAAGAAAGTTAAAATACAATAAACTGGGAGAATATCCTTATTTTCGCATCATTAATAGATGATGAAGAAATTATTGCATGTAGATTTCTCTTAATATAGCAAATAACTTTATAAAGATATTTCTTTAATGTAATAATTTTATAGGCAAAACATTTCAAATTATAAACATTTACATCATTTTGTCCACGTCAATGTTACATAAATTTTTCTAAACTAAAGAATGCAAATAAAATAATGGAATTATAAAAAAAAATGCTTGAACTTTTATTATTAGGCACTAGAAAGGTATAAGAAAGTCCTGAAAACAAATTTATGATTGAAAATAAAATTACTTTACAAAAGAAAATTTTACCAGATGTTAAAATGATCTATTCCATAATTCTAATGCTAATTGACATTACTTGTTTTACATAAATAATGAAACGATATTAATACATATCCAGACTTACATTATTTTATAATTCTATAGTTTCATAGATAGATATCAAAAACAATTTGAAGTGAAATAAATGGTTAATATAATACCAAAACACTTATTAATTTCAATCTTATAATTTAGAATCAACTTTTAGAGGGTTGATATTTATATTTGTTTTAATTGCATTTATTTTTACTTTAAATGACTGGATTCAAACTTTTGTCACAGGGAAAATAAAATTTATTGCAATAGAAGATTATTTTGGAAATAGATTTTGGTCAGATCGACAAATTTGAATTTCACACTAAAATATAATTTTTTCTTTTACTTATGTAAAACTCGTAAACTAATCAGAAGTTCTCTTAACATTTCTGACATTAACATGTTAGTAATAAAGATATAGGAACTCTTTGCCATCTTTTAAAATTTTTAAAATTAATTTCTTCATGACAGAATGTTCAGTATAAAGAAAGGTTAAACAAATATATAAGTCTTGTACTTATGTAACAATTTACATTAGAGGAATCTAATTGGAGATCAAGTTTGGGGAGTAAAATCGCAATATACAGAGTCACCAATACTAAGATAATCTAAAATTTTATGTATATCTAACTAACTAAATGTATTCTAACGTACAATAGGTATATGTCTTTTATGCTGATTGTAAAGAATTATTTTGTCCTTAAACAAACATTTCAGAATAAATTTTCCCTTCAGATTACTCAATATTTTTACTATGATATTTTTGTTTGTTTTGTCTTTGAAGTGCTACGGTCTACTTGAAGCCGACTCCAAACGGCTACGAACATCTTTGCCAACAGCGGGATTAAAACCCGTAAACTCCGGTACCGAAGAGCAGCGCTCTACCTTTCCGCCATAGTTTAACTTTATTTTAACGAGATACTGATGTAACATATGTTAGTAATATAAGAAAAGCAATCACTGCCCGAACTTTATACTTTATAATTTAGTTTCAAACCTGTTAAATATTATATTGGATAGTAACAATAACTAATAAAAATTGAAAATTAATAAAACCACAAGGCAACGCTTTAATTATATTGATTATAATTTTTTATTTTTAACATGGAAAATATTTTAATTTCCATAGTTAACTTACTGTTTTAATTATAAAGTATTTAATATCTAGTATGACATTTAAACACACAAATAAAAAAGCAAATAAACTATATACTATATGTTCAGTACCGAAATGTAATTTTTAATTATAATAAGTCATGGATTTATTTTATAAGAATTTTAGTAAAATTATATCACGAAAAATAATTATATCATGTAGTAAATTATTTCATATTGTACAAAAAGCAGAGCATAAAACTAATCCAGAAGTGTAATAAAATGTGTTAAAGAAACAATATTAAAAATGCTCAAAATAAATTTTAGCAGTAGTTTAAAATTTTAAAAGTCATTAATATTTTTACATACAAGGAGCATTATTTATCATTATAAGAAAAGCATATAAATAAAATTAGTTACATGCATCATAAAAATATTTAGCTATTTAATTATTTATGAACTATAGCATAAAATTAAAGGATAAAAAATAACTTCAGAACTGAAGGCTAAATAAATCTTTTGCTTTGAAATAAATTTATAAATATATCACGAAAAATTATTATATCATAGAGTAAATTGTTCCATATTCTACCAAAAAACAGAGCAAAAAATTAATCTAGGAGTGTAACAAAATATATTAAAGAAACGAAAGTTAAAAATTCTAAAAACAAATTGTAGCGGTAGTATAAAATTTTAAAAAATTACTAACATTTTTGCATGCAAAGAACATTATTTATCATTATAAGAAATGCATACAAATAAAATTAGTTACATGCGTCATAAAAATATTCATCTATTTAGCTATTTATAAATTAAAGCAGAAAATTAAATGATAAAAAATAACTTCAGAACTGGTAGCCAACTAAAATTTTTGCTTTGAAATAAATTTATAAATATATCACAAAGAATAATTATATCATATAGTAAATTGTTTCATATTCTACCTGAAACAGAACAAAAAATTAATCTAGGAGTGTAACAAAATGTGTTAAAGGAATAAAAGTTAAAAATGCTCAAAATAAATTTTAGCGGTAGTTTAAAATTTAAAAATATCACTAACATTTTCCCATACAAAGAACATTATTTATCGTTATAAGAAATGCATATAAATAAAATTTGTACATGCGTCATAAAAATATTCAACTATTTACCTATTTATAAATTAAAGAAGAAAATTAAATGACAAAAAATAACTTCAATAACTTCAACTAAATTGTTTGTTTTGAAATAAATTTATAAATATATCACGAAAAATAATTATATTACATAGTAAATGGATTCATATTCTACCAGAAACAGAACAGAAAATTAATATAGGAGTGTAACAAAATGTTTTAAAGAAACAAAAGTTAAAAATGCTCAAAATAAATTTTAGCGGTAGTTTAAAATTTAAAAATATCACTAACATTTTCCCATACAAAGAACATTATTTATCGTTATAAGAAATGCATATAAATAAAATTTGTACATGCGTCATAAGAATATTCAGCTATTTATAAATTAAAGCAGAAAATTAAATTATAAAAAATAACTTCAGAACTAGAGGCTAACTAAATCTTTTGCTTTGAAATATATTTATAAATATATCACTAAAAATAATTATATCATACAGTAAAATTGTTCCATATTCTACCCAAAACAGAGCAGAAAACTAATCTTGGAGTGTAACAAAATATCTTAAAGAAATAAAAGTTAAAAATGCTCAAAATAAATTTTAGCGGTAGTTTAAAATTTAAAAAAATCACTAACATTTTCCCATACAAAGAACATTATTTATCGTTATAAGAAATGCATATAAATAAAATTTGTACATGCGTCATAAAAATATTCAACTATTTACCTATTTATAAATTAAAGAAGAAAATTATATAGCAAAAAATAACTTCAACTAAATTGTTTGTTTTGAAATAAATTTATAAATATATCACGAAAAATAATTATATCACATAGTAAATGAATTCATATTCTACCAGAAACAGAACGGAAAATTAATATAGAAGTGTAACAAAATGTGTTAAAGAAAAAAAGTTAAAAATACTCAAAATAAATTTTAGCGGTAGTTTGAAATTTTAAAAAATCACCAACATTTTCGCATACAAAGAACATAATTTTAGGCTATAAGGAATGCATATAAATAAAATTTGTACATGCGTCATAAAAATATTCAGCTATTTACCTATTTATAAATTAAAGCAGAAAATTAAATGATAAAAAATAACTTCAGAACTGGTGGCCAACTAAATTTTTTGCTTTGAAATAAATTTATAAATACCTAATTACAAAATTTATATTCTGTAATTAAAGTTACATAAAATTATTTTTATGGTTAACTAACGAAACATTTTGTACTATTTAGCACATGTCCATGAAACAGGGCTGACGGTAAAAAACCAATGTGTGTATATGTAATGAATTCAATAAATCGTATTTAAAAAAAAAGATTTTTACGCCTAAAAATAAATTTACCGTTAATTAACCATCTACAGACTAATTAAGATAATCTTTTATCTTTTAATTTTAGTTAATATAAGTTTGTATTAATATGTATTAGCTGGATTAATGGACCATTTACTTTCTTTAAAATAATTATATGAATAATCAGTTCATTTTTTTTCCAAACTGTATTATTTTACTTCTAAATCGTCATTTCTAGCTTAGGAAGATTTTTATACTCTTTTTTACGGTGCTAGATGGCTGGCAGTAAAATGGATTTACAGAACATTAGATAAATAAAGTGAGTTGATACTAATTACGAAAACATATGTCCTATAAAATATAACAAAAATTTAAATAGTTCAGCACATTTTTTATCTAATTTTTAATTGATATAGGTTTGTAATTTATTTTATAAATTATTGTTAAACTTATTACGATACACTAGGACAAAAGTACAGTAGGTAAGTAACCCTTAGAATTCTGTGTTTTTCATATAAAAATATGTTCCTAATTTCGTAACATGAAAACTACTACTTTGCATAAGTGTAATTTAAACTGTTTTGAAGCTTAATGATTATATTCATATGACTTAAAGGCTTTTAATATGAAAAACAAAATATTTATATCTAAAAGCCCCACGACTACACGTTTTATTATTAATTTTTTGTAACTACATAAATCGCTTTAAAATTTATAAATTTTGATTTAAAAGAATGTTTTTCACACTTAAAAATACTTAAACTTTCAAGCATTGAACGTCCTCTTTAACACAAGATTTACGGACCGAGCCAATTTGACTCATTAAAAATTTGACCACTATATATATGTAAAACTTTAATATCACTTTTCAAAAACATACATTGGTTTTCAGTTAAGTAATAAAATATAGGTAAACTCACATTCCTGTTCCCCACATACCCCTTCATTTCGCATTATCAAACGTGGTATACCTATTTTCACGGTTGTGAGCCAATTTGACTCATAGAATGTATATGAAAATAAATAAATGTAGTAATGAATATAGTATAAAGTAAATATAAAGTATAAAGTATATAAAGTATAGTATAAAGTAAATATAGAGAAGAAGTCGAGAACACTTCCATTCCAATGACAGAAATTCATGCTACTGACGCACGGAAGAATTGTCAAGTTCAACAATCATGCAAAAGAAACAGATGTAGAAACCATTGTGCTAAATGTAATAGAAATGTTTGTGGAAAATATGTTTCGAAAACAAATTTTATATGTAAAAAATGTTTTCTATGAATTTTTTGAAAATAAACATTTTATTTAAATTAATTTAGAACTATTTTCTTTGCAAAAAACTTCAATTTTATTGTATGAGTCAAATTGGCTCCCAATAAAAATAGGTATATGATCAACATCCGAAAATCTAGTGCTAACTACTTAGCTACACTTAGCTAGATTATATATATATATATATATATATATATATATATATATATGTGTGTGTGTGTGTGTGTGTGTTTATTAGAGCAAATATATGTATATATAAACTATTTAAGTACTATTTATGAACAAAAAATAATTTAACTTTTGATTATCAGTAACACCTTTTGGACCATATGTTATTCAAGTTTAAAACAAAGAGACTTATAATGATAATTCTGACTTATCTGTCCGTATTTACAAATTAATTCTATTTCTAAATCAATACATTAAACTTTGATCTCTTTTCACCTACCAGATTGGGAGAAATTACGAAATGCAAATCTTCATCAATCTTAGGTTTCAATTGTCCCTTACATGATGTGGCTCCGATCTAATACAGACTTGGCTCTTAGAAAGCAATTTATTACACAGAAAGCTATTCAGTTAGTTTGCTTCGGATAGAAGTTTCAGAAAAGAAAAGAATGAATTACAATTTTCCTTTGTTACAATCAGAAAATACTATACCCCTTAAATTTCTCTTAACACTGAAAAGGCACACAACAAAAAAGTCGGTAGAATCTTCTATACAAAACTGCTGACAAATTCAGTTTATAAGGAAACTGACAGTACTGATAGTAATTTAGAATAAGGTATATTAAAATAACATACGTAATGAATTTCCATAATGGTTAGTTAGTGATGAAAAATTCAAATGTGAATAATTTAAATGAAACCTAAAATACAGCTAAAAATTACAATACATGCTTAAAAAATGAATGAAGTGATAGCAATACGTGTGTCTTACTTATAAAAAATGTTTTGATGATTTTTAATGCAATATTATCATTTCCAGGATTGCAAAATAATAAAAAATAATTCTACGAGAAATGCAACAGCGGGTTTTTTTTTCAGTTAAAGTTGCATAAAGGATTTCGTTAAATGTTTTAGTGAAAAAAATAGCTTTTCTATTTTATTTTTTGTCATACTCGGGAAAACTGCATTAGTTCCTTCCGGCATATTGATACTTATATCAGTAAAGTCTTTTAATTTCTGATTTCAATTTTCTTTTAAAAATATAATTAGTTAAAATAAAGCATAAAATAGTGTCTGTAAGTTAGCGTAAAGATTCCTAAAAACTTGTCTTAAAACAGGTCGGAGAACTGATATAAAATACACATTTATTGGGATTTAGAAAACGTAATACAAGCATAAAAAGACTATGAGAGTTAATCTACTTAAACAATGAAAACTAAAATAATGTATAATTTTCATTCAGACCCATGACTACATATACAACCGTTATTATTATCATGATTTATGTACAAAAGATTCCCGCATATCTCGGAAAAGGAACAGCTGCCGCTTAAAACCTTTTCTCAAAAAACAACGTAAAAACTTAAGTGAAAAACAATCTTTCAAACGGAAGAAATTAGTTTTATCACTAAAATCTGTTTTTATAAAAAAAAATCAAAAATTTCGCAATTTGAGGACATGTTTGCAATTAAACTTTAATCTACTGATTTAATTTTATTCATCTTAATTTATAATTTTAGATACAATTTTTTATTTAAAGTAACGCGTATTGGATGCTAACATCCTCTTGATGATGAAATGTGTATTTAAATTGTATTGTGATTATATGCTACAAATGAAACATTAAGTTCATATATTTTCAGTCCTTTTAGCAGTACATTAATTATTCGTATTTCATCCCATTCGCAGTATATTACTAATTTTATAAGTTGAACTAGTAATTTTTGTGTGAAACATTTTTTAAATATGTAATTTAATCCTAATTGATAACTTACGCACAGAATATTTTAATTTAAACTCTTGTATGATTCTCAACCTAAATCCATATTGCAATGATTTTTCCATATATATATATATATATATATATATATATATATATATATATATATATATATATATATATATATATATATATATATCATAAAATATTTTTCACTCAGAATATTTTAAATACTTTCTAGAAAATTGTTTCCTTTTATAGAAACAAATACAAAATTTGAATGATCACTCTAGATCCAATTTAATATGAAATTTCTAATATACCTCTTTGTATACAAGTATTTATGTATAAAATTTAATTTTGGTATTAGATTAAAACTGATTAATTAGGTAAGCTTTCCTGCATAACTCTTCTAGAAATCTCGATGTTCTTCCATAAACAGCAGTGTGAAAGTCAAAAATGTACCTTAAAGCGAAAAGACTACGATAATTAAGACCTAAAAGGAGATATTAATTATAAGTCTAATTAAAAAAACGTGTAGATGAATTTTTAAAAAATATTACGACATTAGTAAAACTTTGTTTTGAAACTTTTGGTAAATACAAATACCAGAATTCTTCTGTTCTTTGAATTCAGTTATATCAATTCCAAATTATTGATACACAGCTTACTTTTAGGTAACATATGCTTTTTACATGATAATACCAAACATGAAAATATTATAAGAAATGATTACACAATAGTAAGACTAATGTAAGTCAACTAAATAAAATTGTTGAGGTGCACAGAAATTGTAAACCAGGCCCCCTATTTCTTTGTTTTCATACATAATAATTCATTTAAGAAATATATTCAATTACTTATAAACATTTCTTGTTGTAATAACATAAAGAAAGTGTAGCATAAATTTTTTAAAATATGTTTCTGTTTAAAACACATATTGGGAAATATTTTTTCATGATAATATTTGTAATATGTCTGATAAGTGAAAGCAAAAGTAAAAAATTCTGCATTAATGAAAAACTGTACATAAAGAAAAGGTCTTTAGGGTGTAGAATGTTTTATATACTGTCAAATTTCTTTAATATTTCCTTTCCTAGTATATATTGATAGTGACTTTCCTCTCTTTATAATAGTGGCTCATGCATTCTGATCATTACTTACGGGTTATACCTCATGTTACAACTGTAAACAAAACGTAGTCATAAATTATTAACTAAATAAATTTTTTATGCATATTTTATGTTACACGAGTATAGTTGACTGTTTACAAAGTGGAAGGGGGAGAGGAGGGTCATTGCCCTTCTATATTGGAACTTTTAAATAAGAAACCGATCCCGGTGTGTAAGTGTGTGCGCGAGTGACTTAGTTTTTGCTGCTTGGAAGTGTTGTCGGTGCAAAAGTACTGGCAACAAAGTATGACACGCATAAAGGTATTTTGAGTACTCACGGGTCCCAGATTAGTAAATCCGTTCCTCTTGGCGACCTCATTGGCGACAGCGTTTCCGTGGCGGTCCTTGAGCTCGACCAGGAACGCGTTGGTGAACACCTCTTCGGACCTGGTCATCTGACCGCCGCCGGTCACCGTGACCAGGACGACCAGTGATACCAGCCATGATGCCGGCAGGTGCATGGAACGAGTTGCCGAAAACTAAATTGAGGGTGTTCGAGAGCGATCGCCTGCCTCGTCTTGTTCCTGTTTTGTCGCGTTGGGCCAATCTTCTGTGTGAGGAACCCGAGTGGTATGCGAGTCCCTTGGTTCCGCAGCTGGTAAAAGGATCGGGAGCAACGGCAGATGTGGTCACATTCTATGCGGTGGGGCCGAGAAAAGAGGGGGAGGGTGGGGCGCGAGACGTGCGGGTGATGACGACATGCGCCCGCGCAACGAAAGCCATTTGAATCTGGGGCCCCGATCGATCAGCTGTGTGCGTTTGTTTGGAAGACTTAGGGCTTTTTTTGTTGTTGTTCTTGCCACTTTTCTGGCGATCCTTTGGCGTTAAGACTCTTAATAGTAGGCCAAGGTTGGCATAAAACAATGAAAATTTATTCGACGAGTTTGTCGTTCTATTCCTCGTAGAGATGACAATAAGCTCCCGAAGCAATCTGTTCGCTTTAGCTCTCTCTAGTGATTTAGTGAATTTAAAGGTGCATAAAAAAATACCTCTATCCTGAAAATAAAAAGTAATTTTTTTTTCAAATTCTGTACGTATTCACAAACTTACTTTTGCTGAATAAAGGAAAATGCGTGCGATAAGACCTCTCCCCACACACAAACTTACGAGGTTCATCCCGAACTCTGAATTATCTGTTTTTCTTAATGACATATGTAACATCCTTAACCCTCAAATTTTGCAATCTTTTCTCTATAATCTTTAATCTGGCGAATTTTTTCTCGTTCGAACTCTTATTAGTGGGCCAAGGTTAGCACGGAACGGTTCTTCTCCTTTTCTGCTCTACTTCTTTTAGGAATGAGTATTCTTTCGTACTACAACCTGCATGTTTCTGCCGTTCTTTGATATTTTTTAATCTAAATGAACATCTCTTTATAAAAGAATTTAAAAACAAATTAAAAATTTATGCCAATTACCATTTGTTTAATTTAAAAAATTATTGCGATGTAATAAATTAGTAAGACATCTCCAGAGTCAATTTTTGCAATTTTAAAAGCTCAAATTTTTTATTTTTTGTTTTTATCTGATGATTATTTTGCTGTTCCTGTTAGTAGGTCAAGGTTAACCCGAAATAGTCGTAGTATTGAAATCTATGCCGATGTTGCTCTTGTCTCGTATGGATAAAAATAGCAGATTCGTTAATATAATGTGTTTGTTTGTGCTTTGTTTATTGCCGACATTTTACCGAAGTATTCTCATGGCGCTGGGTTACATATTTCATGACAGAAATGTCAGACAGAAGTACGAAATGTAAAGGTTCAAACTGACATCATTGTCAAAAAATATAATTTCATGTATTGCTATAATATGTAAAAATATTCTCACTGATATTCCATAAATTTTAACTGCTGTGTTGTTGTATGTATTTTTCAAACTGTGTAAAATTTTTAGCCGTATTGCAATATTTTAATATGTTTTTTGAATTAATTTTTTAGTCTTAAATAGTTAAAAATTGTCCTATATTTCATTATATATAAGTTTAAATAGCATCGCACGTTGTTCATTAAAATGAAAACCTTTATAATGTATAAACAAAGTAGAAATTTGCTATAAATTTTTATTTGTACACTAAATAACCTTATGATGGCTAAAAATTTTTAGACATATTACAATATTTTATTATTTATTTGGAAATATATTTTTAATTTTGAAATACCTATAATAATTCCATATTTCATTATATATAAGTTTGAATAGAATCGCACGTTGATAGTTAAAATGAAAACCTATATAATGTATAAGAAAAGTAGAAATTTGTTATAAATTTTTATTTGTACAGTAAATAACCTTATGATGGCTAAACAATTTTAGCCATATTACAATATTTTATTAGGTATTTGGGAACATTTTTAATTTTGAAATACATATAATAATTCCATATTTCATTATATATAAGTTTGAATAGCATCGCACTTTAATAGTTAAAATGAAGACATTTATAATGTATAAACAAAGTAGAAATTTGTTGTAAATTTTTATTTGTACAGTAAACAGTAAATAACCTTATGATGACTAAACAATTTTAGCCATATTACAATATTTTATTAGGTATTTGGAAACATATTTTTAATTTTGAAATACTTATAATAATTCCATATTTCATTGTACGTAAGTTTGAATAGCATCGCACTTTGATAGTTAAAATGAAGACCTTTAAAATGTTTAAGCAAAGTAGAAATTTGTTATAACTTTTTATTTGTTCACTAAATAACCGTATGATGACTAAACAATTTTAGCCATATTTCAATATTTTATTAGGTATTTGGAAACATATTTTTAATTTTTAAATACATATAATAATTCCATATTTCACTATATATAAGTTTGAATAGCATCGCACTTTGATAGTTAAAGTGAAGACCTTTCTAATGTATAAGCAAAGTAGAAATTTGTTATAAATTTTTATTTGTACAGTAAATAACATTATGATGACTAAACAATTTTAGCCATATTACAATATTTTATTAGGTATTTGGAAACATATTTTTAATTTTTAAATACTTATAATTCCATATTTCCTTATATATAAGTTTGAACATCATCGCACTTTGATAGTTAAAATGAAGACCTTTATAATGTATAAGCAAAGTAGAAATTTGTAATAAATTTTTATTTATACAGTAAATAATCTTATCATGACTAAACAATTTTATCCATTTTACAATATTTTATTAGATATTTAGAAGCATATTTTTTATTTTGAAATACTTATAATAACTCCATATTTCATTAAATATAACTTAAAATAATACCGTACTGTGATATTTAAAGTGAAGACCCTTTTTAATGTATAAGCAATGTAGAAAATTGTTATAAATATTTACTTAAATATTTACCAAACAGGTAGAGGGATATCTTTCGGTACCAGCGTTTGGAAGTTCAACTCTAAATTAATACATGAATGTTAGAAGAGCTTTTCAATAAACATTAAACAGTAAGTTACAGTTGGCAAAATTTTGACTTTAGCATTACAAATTAAACACAACTTCCATTAAGTATATTAAATACTTTGCCGTTTTGTTATTTTCCCTTTTATTTTGTCTTCCCTTTTCCTGGCTTTACAACATATCAAAATTATTATACCTAAAATAGCTAAGATTCTCCTTTTTTCTCTTCTCATTTTTAATATCAAATTTTCCCAGCCATAACGTGTCAGCTATAGAGAAGTGTTCACCGACTTGAATTATTTTTACCTTTCTCTCAAATCTCACTCTGACATAAATGACGATTTTCTGACCACTGCGCACATTTTTCAGCTGCCTAGGAAAATAGTTTCGATTCTGCAACAAATAAATTGCTTTCTGTATGATTTTCAAACAAACTTAAATGACAAGGTTCACTCTTGAATCCCAAAAATCACTGAATAACCAATCTAAAGTCTCTTGGGAATTAAACCAGGTGATCAATTCCTCTTGTGATTGATATTTGTAAAAGAAATGTGCATTCTTAAAGATTCGATGCAAAACCCATGCCTTGTAAAGATGGACAATTGGTCCGTTCATTTTTATCCTCAGTAAATTTTTGCCGAACGATGGCCGATTGGTTAGGGTGCTGGCCTTTGGTACCGGAGTTCGTGGGTTCGAATTCCACTGTGGCATGGATGTTAGTAGCCGTTCGGAATCGGATTTGAACTGTAGGTCACAGTCTCATTAGCCGTTTTGTTGCAAAAAGTAGAACGTAGCACTCCAAACTAAACGTCAGTAATTTTTTAGTTCCATAGGCTTCTCTTCCTTTAATGGGTGCAAACTATTTATTATTTTTCCCCAGCAAGTCTAGTGAATTCAAATAATAGGGACTAATTTCCCTTGTAATCGGTGAAAGATATTTTTCCTGGTTACTTATATACAACAACATTATTTTGTGTCCACTGTGAAATGATTATAAAAGAGATTGATATAACATTTGCTTATATATTCAGAATAAGTTAACCGAAGTTCTTTTTTATTAAGCATTTTCTCCTTGAATGTTATCTTAGTTTGAGATTAACTGACATTGCTACAGTTTAACACATTGTTGGCAGGTACATTTCGCGGCGGAATTGTACCGGGAACTCTCGATTTGAGCGTAAATTTAGTTATTCAGTTAAATCGCAATAGATTGAAAATTATTTAATTTTTAACCAACTTTTCCTGTTTTATATTGAAATATATAAACAAATATATAAATAGAAATATATAAATAACAACCATAAGATTTTTGTAAACAAAAAATATATTTTTTAGTGAGTAAACTTATAATCGTATCTTAAATACAAAAAGTCAAATAGAAATAGTAGTATATAGTTAATTTTTTCAAATTATGTTATATGTAAATATTTTTTATTATAAAAAAATTAAAAGAGCAATATTAAAACTAATAATGTAAAAACAAATTTGTATTTGTCTAAATTTTTCTAGAATCTATGTAGTAGACAAGAACATTCAGGTCCGTTTTCCTGTATATACCGTTATTTTTTAACCCACAAACCATGTTGTTACACTAACCCGTACTAGTTCGTGACCCGCGCTCAAGTATCAGTCGTCAGAAAACAAACTAGTACGTGTCCCGCATACAATGTGTTAAGATTAGCTACTCGTGGACTAACTTTATAGGATCTCAAAATAAATGATGAATTTGATAGTGAGATTTTTCAGCAATTTACTAAAGATTAATATTCTCATCTCTTTTTGTCATTTGTGTCATTTGTGCTTATTAAAACGTTTATCTACTATTCATTTAAATACAGATAATGGTCGTTATTTGAAAGAATAAATTTTTCTATTCAATATTACACTTTAAACATTTACAGAAACCCTTACGAAAAAAACAATAGACAGTATTTAACAGTTAAAATACAAATTCTTTCATAAATGAACTCTAGCATATTATATATTTGCAATATATATCATTTAAATTTCATAGTTAATATAATATTATACGATAATATAATTATTAAAGAAGGTGAAAAACAAATCCGTTTAACGTTTTAATCTTACTTTATCTTTGGCTATTAATTATTGTTTATCTCCACACAGAAAAATTAGCTCTTTCGTTGCTATGAAAGATTGCTACTACTACTTCTGCTTAACTAACTTTGTGGCTTAATTACTTTAGCTTTATCATAATTTCAGAACGGGAATTTTATCTTTCGTCTGAAAAACATGTTTGAATTCATGTGTGTTTGTTTGCATCTGAGAGAAGATATAAAATTGAAAAATTATAATGAATGAGATAGGAAAAATTTATAACTAATTTTTACACCATAAATATAGATTTTTAATATCTTTTGGATCTAGTTTGTTAAATAGAATCTCTAACTCTGAAATGATTCTTCACACTCTAAAAATTTGCTTCTAAAGAATATCATTATGGATGATTTAGTGAGCTTTTTTACAAATCTGAATCAAGACGATTTGGTTACCAAAACACGTGAACACCCTGCTTTTTCTCTACATTATGTAAGTAGCATCAACATCTGGTAGTATACAAAAAATACGAAAGAAAACATCCCCGATATATTTATAGAATTATGTAGGTTGGAATGATATATTTACTACTATACCATTAGGAATAAAAATGTTAAAATGTCGGTCCAAATTATATATTTTTTCCTGATTAGAGGATATGCTTAAATTTTTTCTTTTTTTTAATTTTGAATAATACAATAAACATTGTACTTTATTCTATTCCATAATCCCGTTTAAAGCTTATTCATTATATCAAAGCCTTTTTCAATAGTTTATTAAACTTTAACTGCTCTGGGCTTAATATATCAAAAAAACTTTTGTGTGCGACAGTCTAGTACACTAATGGCATAATAATATCGAAATGTTAAAGGTATAATAATTCTGCAATAATTCTTCACACTCTAAAAATTCGCTTCCACAAAAGGTCATAATGGAGGACTTAGGGATATTTTTTACAAATGTGAATCAAGACGATTTGGTTACCAAAACACGTGAACACCCTGCTTTTTCTCTACATTATGTAAGTAGCATCAACATCTGGTAGTATACAAAAAATACGAAAGAAAACATCCCCGATATATTTATAGAATTATGTAGGTTGGAATGATATATTTGTAACTCAAATATTGTCAATAAAAAGGTTAAAATATCGGCAAAATTATTTATTTTCTCATTATAGGATATGCTTAATTTTTTTTTATTTTGAATGTTACAGTAATCATTGTAATTTTATTATAATTCATAATCGCATTTAGAGTGCAGTTTATGGTAGAATCCCAGTTCCGGGAGCCAGCCAATATATTTTTGGCTCTAATTTTCTACAAGTGATCTCCAAATTGTAGCCAAGTGATGTTTACAATTTGGGATTCGTTTTGTATTAAGTTTATACCCAATTTCAAAGTATATTTTGATAAAAAAAGGTTTGAAATTTATTTAAGATAAATACAAATTTAAAAAATATAGAAAATAAAAAATAGAGCAAGGTTTGCTAGAAAACTGGGATCTAGAATTTGGCGTCATCGCCCACACTTGGCTTGCCCACTGAACTTAGTTCGGCGGGCCCCCCAAACTGGGATGCAGGCCTAGTTTACTCAGGATACCAAAGCCTTTTTCAATAATTTATTAACCTTTAACTGCTTTGGGCTTAATACATCAAAAACTTTTGTGGGGCAGTCTAGAACACTAATAGTGTAATAATCTTGACCTGTTAAATTAAAAAAAAAATTATCTAATTTAAATTTTTTCTTATCTAATTACTAAAAATAAAACTGTTTCAAAAGAATTATATTCCTTTTATATGTATTTTGGTACTAAATAAATAAAGGGAAAAATTGTCTCCAAATAAGAAATGTTTTCAGCTGGTAAAGAAATTAAGTGAATAAAGTACATGTATTTAATAACAGTTTCCTTCCGACTAGCAAATAACAGTTGTGACGAAAATCTGAAATTAACAGCTTTCAAACCCATTTAACCAGGTCAAAACTAATGATATGTTCATCTTATGCAGACAAACTGTACTGTATGTAAGTATATACATATGAGTTAAAAATGAAAAACAATTTACTCTAAAATATTTTAATAATATATTGTTATTATCATTATTCAAGAATGAACAATAGAACAGTTAAAACTTTATGATATGTTCATCTTATGCAGACAAACTGTACTGTATGTAAGTATATACATATGAGTTAAAAATGAAAAACAACACATTGTTGTAAAAGATTTTAATATTATATTGTTATTATCATTAATCATGAATTAACAATAGAACAGTTAAAATTTTATAATGTGTTTATCTTATGCAGAAAAACTGTACTCTATGTAAGTATATACGTATGAGTTAAAAATGAAAAACAACACATTGTTGTAAAAGATTTTAATATTATATTGTTATTATCATTAATCATGAATTAACAATAGAAAAGTTAAAACTTTATAATGTGTTCATCTTATGCAGACAAACTGTACTCTATGTAAGTATATACGTATGAGTTAAAAATGAAAAACAACACATTATTCTAAAAGATTTTAATATTATATTGTTGTTATCATTTTTCATGAATTAACAATAGAGCAGTTTAAACTTTATGATATGTTCATCTTATGCAGACAAACTGTACTGTATGTAAGTATATACATATGAGTTAAATATGAAATACAACACATTATTCTAAAAGAATTTAATATTATGTTGTTATTATCATTATTCATGAATTAACAACAGAACAGTTAAAACTTTATAATGTGTTCATCTTATGCAGACAAACTGTACTCTATGTAAGTATATACGTATGAGTTAAAAATGAAAAACAACACATTATTCTAAAAGATTTTAATATTATATTGTTGTTATTATTATTATTCTTGAATTAACAATAGAACAGTTAAAACTTTATAATGTGTTCATCTTATGCAGACAAACTGTACTCTATGTAAGTATATACGTATGAGTTAAAAGCGAAAAAAAATATTCTAAAAGATTTTAGTATTATATTGTTATTATCATTATTCAGGAATTAACAATAGAACAATTAAAACTTTATAATGTGTCCATCTTATGCAGACAATCAGTATTGTATGTAAGTATATACATATGAGTTAAAAATGAAAAACAACACATTATTCTAAAAGATTTTAATATTATATTGTTATTATCATTAATCATGAATTAACAATAGAACAGTTAAAACTTTATAATGTGTTCATCTTATGCAGACAAACTGTACTCTATGTAAGTATATACGTATGAGTTAAAAATGAAAAACAACACATTATTCTAAAAGATTTTAATATTATATTGTTGTTATCATTATTCAGGAGTTAACAATAGAACAGTTAAAACTTTATAATGTGTTCACCTTATGCAGACAAACTGTACTCTATGTAAGTATATACGTATGAGTTAAAAATGAAAAACAACACATTGTTCTAAAAGACTTTAATATTATATTGTTGTTATCATTATTCAGGAGTTAACAATAGAACAGTTAAAACTTTATAATGTGTTCACCTTATGCAGACAAACTGTACTCTATGTAAGTATATACGTATAAGTTAAAAATAAAAAACAACACATTATTTTAAAAGATTTTAATATTATATTGTTGTTATTATTATTATTCATGAATTAACAATAGAAAAGTTAAAACTTTATAATGTGTTCATCTTATGCAGACAAACTGTACTCTATGTAAGTATATACGTATGAGTTAAAAATGAAAAACAACACATTATTCTAAAAGACTTTAATATTATATTGTTGTTATCATTATTCAGGAGTTAACAATAGAACAGTTAAAACTTTATAATGTGTTCACCTTATGCAGACAAACTGTACTCTATGTAAGTATATACGTATGAGTTAAAAATGAAAAACAACACATTATTCTAAAAGATTTTAATATTATATTGTTATTATTATTATTCATGAATTAACAATAGAACAGTTAAAGCTTTATAATGTGTTCTTCTTATGCAGACAAACTGTACTCTATGTAAGTATATATACGTATGAGTTAAAATGAAAAATAACATATTATTGTAAAATATTTTAATATTATATTGTTATTATTCTTATTCATGTATTAACAATAAAACAGTTCAAACTTTATAACTTGCAAAAATAGTAGAAATAACAATCAATAAATCAATCGAATATTTACAACAATAAATGCGATATTTGTCTATACATTTCAGAAATTTCTAAACGGATATCTATTTATTATTATTAGTCTTATTAATATTATTATTGGTAAATTAACAACAAAACAGTTAAAACTTTTTAAATATGCATATATATTAATAATAATAGTAATTAATAATAATAATCAATCGAATATTTACAACAATAAATGCGATATTTGTCTATACATTTTAGAAATTTCTACACGGATCTCTATTTATTATTATTAGTATTATTAATATTATTATTGGTAAAATAACAACAAAACAGTTAAAACTTTTTAAATATGCATATATAATAATAATAATAATAAATTGAATAATATGTACACGATAATAAATGCAATATTTGTTTCAATTATAAATTTCATAAATTTCCCCATGGACCTCAAAATTTTACCCACGTGCTGACAGTGGCTGACCTCTGGTTTTAAAGATCGGTTTAAAATTGAAAATTAGTAAGGGATTGTGGCTGTACACTGTAGAAAAGTACTAAAAAGGACAAAGGTCATTTTCAATTTTTAGAGGTAAAAATGCCTAGGAATGAAGGTGGAGGAGTCGGTTAGACCACAAAACAGCAGATCATGGTTAATTAAAATTAAAATTTATATGAAAGAGTCATTGTAATGCACAGGATATATGAGTGCAAGAGGAGACAACATTATCATCTATTAAACTTGCTGGAATGAGTTTTGTTTGCCGGAGGATGTCAACGAATGATAATGGAAGAAAGACAGTGATAAAAATAGGTTGGAGTGAATAGGGGTGAATAGGTGAATATAATATATAGGGGTACGGAAATGAAGTAAAAATGTGTTAGTAAAGAAGCAGCCCTTCTGATGGCCTTTAGATTTTCAATAGTAGACAGCGAAATACACGAGTTTTCCTTGCCATTAGATAATCAATTATTAGTAGGTTTCCGAAGCTACGTGCCTTCCTGCTATCAAATTAATATTTTTATATAGTAACATTTTTTATGTAGTAAATGTTTTTATATAGTAAGAACTTTTTTATATCTAGTTATTTCAATAAAGGGAGGACATCTTTACCTATCAAGTATTTTTGCATGTTTTAAGTAAGAGAAGATTTCTTAAAGTAATGGGGAAATAAAAGTTACAAAGTTTTAGACTTGTGGCTATTGTTGTAGATAAGTTGTGGCTGAATCCCAGTTTAGGGGGCCCCAGTTAACTGGGCAAGCCAATTCTACCGCGTCATATTTCAACTATTATCACTGTCATTAAAAACTGTTTTTGAATATAATTCTAGAGATATCTACACAATTTTAGAGATATAAACTAGAAAAGAAGCACAAATTGGAAACATCTCTTGGCAACAATTTGGCGATCACTTGTACTTGAGCCAAAAACATGGAGGCCGGCCCCAGGAACTTAGATTCAAGTATTTGGTGACATCGCCCACTGAAACTGGATCCCACTAAATTGGGTTTCTACCATACGTTGTTTAAAAACTTTATAGATTTTTCAAATATCAATATTTTTACTCTAATTTTTTTTTCTGGGTTCTGTTGACAGCTCTTACATGAGATGGAACATCGATTTTAAGATATCTCTAAAATTATATTCAAAAACAGTTTTTAATGACAGTGATAATAGTTGAAATATGACACGGTGGCTTACCCACTGAACTGGAGCCCCCCAAACTGGGATTCAAATTTTATAGATTTTTTTAAATATCAATATTTTAACTCTAAATTTTTTTCTAGGTTCTGGTGAAAGCTTTTACACGAGATGGAACATGGATTTTAAGATATCGCTAAAATCATACTTAAAAACAGTTTCTAATGACAATGATAATAGTTAAAATGTGACATGGTTCAATTGGCTTGCCCATTGAACTGGAGCCCCCCAAATTAGGATGCCATATGGTATATGACAATTTTTTTATATAATTGTCTGTGGTAAAACAAATAAGTTAAGTATTTCTAATTTGATCCATAGCTTTATTTTATACATTATAAAAAATCTGAATAGACATTAATACCCGTATAACTTAAATACAAAAAATTTTACGTTTATGGGGAATTTTAGGAAAACAAGTCTGGAGAAAAAGTTTTCTTTTGTTAAAATATGCTCCTGTGAATGTTACTATATAAGCAAAAGAATTTTGTAATATTGAATATATTTCCAATTTTTCATTTTTATATAAATAAGATAAACATATAGTTTAAAGCTTTAAAAAAATCAATAAATTTTTACCATATTTGGGGTACCACTCCCTTTAAAATATATTCCCTTAAAATTTTCTCATCAAAAACTTACAGTAAATAATATATCACAGTGAAAGAAATTGTCCTTGGGAGAAACTTCCCCAAATACATTGCCTATTTTTCTTAATTAATGAACAGTTTTCTCTCGGGATCTAATTAAACTCTTGGAGCATGCAAATAAATGCTATAAAAATTATTTCAATTGTATTTTTAATTACCACAACTAAAGAAAGGCTTATAATCTATAGAATACTTTTCTTTTTTCCATAATCACGAAATTGTGTTTGTGAAAACAAATCACTGTTAGCGATTTAAACCGGAAGAGCGGCCAGTAAGATTCTTGTGGTCCATAAAAATCCATAAGGAAGCAGGAAGTAGATAGTAAAGTCTAGTCTCGCTGTAATAGATTTCGGTTGTACGGACAGATAAAAACCCACACACGCTCAATGCGAAAGAATTTCATTATTTTTTATAGTAGTCGTTTTCAGTCACTATTTTTATTACTTATAAAATAATGACTACGTGTAATATAGTTTTACTTTCTATGTACAGATTTAATACTTACATGGAGAATGTATTGTAGTCCTTACGCAATCTTTAAAAAAAAAAAAGTTTATGATAAAGCAGGGATGGACAAACCTTTCCGGACCAAGATAAATTTTTCTAAAATTTTAAAATAATATACAAGTACCTAAAGGTTTAAATACGTTAATGAGATGAATGAAATTGCGATTTCATTTTTAAAAGTTCCTTATACTGAGGTTCGAAGTGAGATGCACTGATTTTAAGGAACAATGTTAATGCTCATCTGTCAGTCTACCTCTGAAATTATTCTTTCTAAGGTTCAAAGTTGTAAACACTTGTTCACATATAAGAAGCAAATATAATATTTAAGCAAAGTAGAAAAGGAGATGGATATATAATATAAAAATATATATATTTTTTAATTTACCTCGGACCGCCAACTTCAAATTCTATCCGCAAGCCTGGTAAAACCTTCCGGCATTCCGGAGTTGGCCCGCAGGCCGTAGTTTGCCCATCCCTGCTCTAAAGAAACCTTATAATTCGTTTTTTAAATCAACTTTTGTCTTCAACGACTATCTCTTAACATGTTAATACATACTGTTGTTATGTGATACACGTAAGACGCAAAAAAAAGAAGAGTATTTTTGATTAAAATAAAAAATACTTTCGTAAAAATTGAGTCGTTTAACAATATTCACTGTAAGGTTTCTTTGTGATATGCATATTAGTAACTGCTTTTAAGTTTTACAGTACTTTTGGCATTTATATAGAAACATTATATAGCAAAATGCTTTCAAAAGTTCACATTTATAAGATAAAATATTAATAGACACGACCTAGTTTCTTCTAAATTTTTGGGAAATTTAACAAATTGCATTCGGGACAAGTACTAGTACGTTTTTAGACGATTGATACTTGAGCGCTAGACACGTACTACTACATTTTCTGACGATTGATACTTGAGCGTGAGTCATATACTAGTAGGGATTAGTGTAACAAGATGGTTTGTTTGTGGGTAAAAGAATAACGGTATACACAGGAAAACAAAGCCAAATATTCTTCTCTACTATATAGATGCTCTAAACACTTAGACAAATAAAAACTAGTTTTTACATCAGTCGATGTGGAACCGCAGAACGGGAAGCTTGATTAAAAAAAAACCAATTTAGATTTAAAATTAACATTTTATTTATCCTTGAGGAAATATTATATATATATATGTATATTTATATATTATATATATATATATATATATATATATTTGTATTTATATATAACCATTATATATATATTTGTATTTATATATTTGTGTTTATATATTTCAATATAAAATACGAAAAATTAGTTAAAAATTTAAATAATTTTCGATCTATTGAGATTTAACTAAATAACTAAATTTAGGCGCAAAACGCGCTCTCCCGGTACAATTCCACTGCGATATGTACCCGCAGACAATGTGTTAAGAAAAATGGGTTTAAGATTTAAGACAACGGTTTACAGTAAAAGACAAATTTTAATGAAATATAATTATCATTCTATTGTAAAGCATTTTTAAATCTTTTTTAGGCTTCTCCGAATTCAGAACAAATTTTTACATTTTGGAGGTTTATTGTTCCCTCTAGTTACAAAAAAGTTTTTGTAATTTAATTTGTTTGCTTGTTCCTGTTTCCACTTCATAACTAATGAATATCTCAACCTAAAAGGGTGAGTTTTAGTGTATTATTTTTGCATTGAAACTGTATATCTATTAACACATTGAACTGAACCAGTAAAGTGAAAGATATATTTTAGAATATTCATCACATGACATATAGATAGCGAGTAAAGTGGAGTTGTTTTTAAATAAATTAAAAATGGCATCAAGTGACATGGTGTTCTATTTTTAATATTCTAAAGCATGCTGTCAAATAGCAGTTCTAAAAATTTACAGGTTATAACTTACATTAGAAAATAAGCTGAAACATCTCAATAACTATTGAATGGGAAATTACATTTTGGATTTTTAACACCACTTTTGATTTATCCATTTTAAAAATTAACTTTAAAGCTGCACATAAGGTAGACATTGAACCCCGTTCTAAATCCAAAAATCTCATAGATCAAAATAAAACCTTTTTAAGAAGGTTTGAAAACATCTAGAAATGATATCTTTAAAAGCTCCTATAATAAGCTTTTCTATTTCATTTTATCAATAGCAGTTTCATTCTTCTGTTTTATTACATTTGTAATAACAACTGTGACGAACGTTTTAAGGGGGAAAAATTTCCCCCTCATAAATATAGCTGCAACTTTATAGCGCCATTTTCTGTCTACACGAGTGCTTTTTATATGAAAAAAGAAATCCTAGAGCGTTCCCCATAACTCCCAATAACCGTGAATGACTTCCCGGGAAGAACATTCTTATTGTCCAGCAGAAAAGAAATAAAGACGACAAACAATGAATGACGAAAGAAAACGTTTAAGAAATACAGAAAACCAATACAGCGACTTTAAGACTCCTATCTTCGAGATATGCAAGAATAATATTGCTAGAAAAACACTTTAAGTCACCTTTCTGTTTCCTATGAAAATAATACATATTATGTCCTCTCTCTCTCAGATGGTTCGAAAATTCTGAATTTTGTTTCTTAGATACATTACCGTAGATACATTGCCGAGATACATTTTTCTATATCAAAATACAAAAACGTATGAAATTTATACGGGCATGTGATTACTTTAAATTTATTCTATATGACAATTTTTTTTTTATTTTCATTGGGACCTCATTTTATTATCACGAATTTTTTAGGCACCACGTGTTCTAAATATGACAACGGAATAAAAGCAAATAATTTCAAATAAATTATTTATTTATTTACACACATATAAATATGTGTGTGTGCTTAACTTAGATGTAGTACACAATTTTTAGTTACCGAGGCTTCCTTGGCAACACAACTTTCGTTCAGTCATGCCGTAAAAATAACTAGAGTGCTAAAACCATATAGATACTTATAAAAAATCTTAATAAACGCCACAGACAACATAGTTGAAATGACAAAATGTTACACCGCTTGGCGGAGCAAGCCAGTGTGGGATGACTTTAACGGCAGTCATCCTGTGCCGTCATGAATGAAACGCGTCATGGATGATCTCGACCTTAGATACATCCCCCCTATGATCAAACTATCGTACTTTGTGAGAATGACCACTGAATTTCGAAGATAGACCTCTTCAAACAACAAACAGCTCACTCTCTGGGCTTATTTTTCCGGTCAAAAAGCGTCGTCTAATGTTATAGAGAGATCAAAGATGGTCAAGAGTCGCATTCAGGGATAATCCCGTAATAGGTATAGCACTTCATTGGGTTCATATTCGAGAAGAGTGAAAAGGTTTCCATTACCTCAGAGATTTTTCATCTTTAATACCAACTGCGGAACGCTGCTTCCATTTAGACAGCACCGACGACCAAACATAAAAGTACTCTCCTTATGTTGTTATCCAGTTTATGAGTCTAACAGGCAAAAAATATTCCTAATGTCTCACTGGAAAACTCCTCCTTTGAATCTTTATCAGGAGATAGAGATATTTTTCCTAACTCAATGTATATCTCTTGGGTCTTTGGACCAACAGGTATCCTGTATAGCCTCAGCGTATACAGAGAGATGTTTCGAATATCTGGCAAGATTTCATTTTGGCATTCCAGGATTCTAGTGAGTTTCACTACTCACTAGGTCGTCTCGACCCCTCACTAATAGCTATGAGGACAGTGGTGTGTAAACTCTTTAACCCTCTAAGTGGTTCGCACGTACAATTCCGCCAAACCGATGATGTCTTCAAAGCGGTTGTCACGTACAATTTTCGACCTCCAAATGTTCCGAAAATGGATGTAATGTACATTTCTGCCAGTGTTTTCACCTATGGAGTTTTGAGGTAGGAGGGTCAGGTCGATTGTTTAGGAACTGCTCACCTACTCTCTGAGGCACAAAGACGCTGATAGCTTTTCATGGCTTTGTAAATCTCTATTTCGAAGTATTTCGTTTGCGGTAACAGATGTATCTCTAATTGTACCACTTAAATAGCTTCGACGACTTTCGTAAAAAAGATAGAAATCATTCTCTTAAAGAATATGTTTATTTGTACTTTTAGAACCCATTATTTCTTATTGGATGATCTTCGAGACTTGAGGAGCTTTATGTGTATTAAAAATTAACAATCTATAATGTCTATTTATATATCTATTTATAACCAGAAGTAAACGGACTGTAACGAGGGTGGGTTTCCCGTATTATAATCTAGTCGACAAAGGGTGAAGTAAAAAATCATAGAACACTTTGGTCATTGACACAATGAAACTTAAGCGTATTTTTGGAGACATTTTTTCCTCGGTGTGTACCACTCGGAGGGTTAAGGTAGACTTTTTATGAACGATAAAAAGCCTACCTGTTCGGATCCAACCAGCTTACAACAAAACGCTGGTGTGTGTTTCTTTTAAAAACAACTGTACTTGTTGCTAAATAACCTTTGAATAGTTATAAAAGCTTATTTCCTTAAATCTTAATATATTTAATTAAATTTCTTCTTTAATATATTTATATAGTAAAAATAATTTAAACTACAAAGTTAGTTAGGTTGCAAGTGGTAAAATAAACACAATTATTATTTCAGCTATTATATAATAATGCATCCAAATTCGGTAAAAAATACTATCAATTCGTTCAATTATTTTATTAAATTTTTATCCTAATAATTATATTAAATTTTAATTACAGTAATTTCACCCGTGTTTTAAAATAATAATTTTTACTCCTTCCGCAAAATGATCGTTATTCCTTATCGGCAATATTTTACTTTATATCCCTTGGGAATTGCTGTATATTCTCATTTGGAACACTTATCATTCATATCCGCAAAGATACTGTCAATCATTCTGCTAAATAATTGATAGGCAATCTACTTATTAGAGCTCACTATCTAAAATTAACTCATAAGATAAGAGAAAAAACAGCAAGAAATAAATGCGAAATTGTATTTTTGAATTAAGGTGGAACTATTAAATGAATGACAACTGTTTCAAAAATACAGTTTATTTGAAAGTTAATACGAATAAACATTTTGTTTATTTAGCTTATATTTATATTTCTAAATATATACCTTTTATTTTAGGTATATTTTGTAAAATAATATAGACAGAGTATTCCAATATCCCCTATTGAAAAAAATTCCTTGTAGTCAAAATAGAAGGGCTTTGAATCGGAACTGAACGTAAAACCTTAAAAAAATGTTATTTTTATAGGAGCGAAAACGAAAACTGGACAAAAAAAATATTGGTTTACTTCAGTTTGGTATATTTTCAGTCATTTTACTAATGTAACCAGGTTACCAATATTTTCTAATTTATCGTAAACCATATAATTATCGTCATTACATGTCCAGTGCTTCTCGATTTTCTATTTTGATGTTTACTAGTACTTTTCTGTTTCAGTTTTGTATGAAACTACTTGTAGAACACATATTTAACTCAGTTGAATGTTCAGTTGTTATATGCGATTTTGATAATGGATAACAAGGCCAATACTTACTGTTCTCTGATCATCGTTTGTATCGTACATTGTATCAATCCACATAGTGTACCAATTAAAAAGGTTATAAAATTTTCTAAATTTTGATAGCACAACATTTTCTGTTTATGATAGAATTATATTTTTAGCACAAATAAAAATATACGTAAATTAAAAATATTTATTAGTAAATGAATTGAAAACGTAGTTTTAGCCGGAAAAAAATCTTAACTGAATCGATATATATATATATATATATATATATATATATATATATATATATATATATATATATATATATATATATATATATATATATATATATATATATATATATATATATATTATATATATATATATATACATATATATATACATATATATATATACACATATATATATATATATATATATATACATATATATATATATATATATATACATATATATATACATATATATACGTATATATATGCATATATAAATATATATATATATATATATATATATATATATATATATATATATATATATATATATATTATACATAATGTGTGTGTATTCATATACATATACATAATATACATATATATATATATATATACATATATATATATATATATACATATATATATATACATATATACATATATATATATATATATACGTATATATATATACATATATATACATATATACATATATATTATATATATATGTGTGTGTGTGTGTGTGTGTGTGTGTGTGTTTAGTTGAACTGGAAAGGAAACTGGAAAGAAAATATTACTGTTTGAAGCCCTGATTAATAACTTCGATGGAGAGTAAGCAGGGTGACATTTAGTTGCATTAATAATTGCAGAAAGTATGTATTATTCAAATGTTTTATACTACAAATGTCTTCCCTTCTATGGCCAAGTCTGTTGTTGTTGTATATTTTCTTTCTCTTGTCGGCATCCTTTCTAACTCCATATCAAAGTCTCAAGCTATTATTGGTAGCAAATAAATTGAAAAACTTTGTACTGTGTCGTGTTTTAAAAACTTTTCCCATTCATTGTGATATTTGTTATATTAAAAAAAAATATTCAGGACAATTTTGATATTCACATATACTATATTTTCTAAAAAAATAATCAGCCAAAAAATTACTTCAAAGGGATTTTTACACTCTTATGTACAAAGCAAACTGTAAATCTCGTTTCCAAGTAAATTTTGAAATATTGCAAATGCCTTTAGCTAAACATTATTTGCGTATTTTGAATAAATATTTGTTAGCAGATATTTACCATAAGCACTTCAAAGATATAATTCATCAATATAGTAACGAGAGGATATGTTATAAGCAGTTCTTTTTAGCTTTGATGTATAAGAGAAATAAACTGAAGATAAGTGAACCGGATAACATAAGTATAAAAATCAGGATGTGAAGCAAATATCTGCACTCTGGAAAGAAAAAATATTTTGCATTTCGTAATATGAAATGGAACATATATTAATATTTACTAGTAAAAATTCTTTTTTTAACGGAAATTTGGATGAAAATCAATACGAAGAAGAGTTTATATTATTTTATCAAAAAGCAAAAAAAGATATGTTAAAAAAATATTGAGGTAATTAACAGGCATTACAGAAATTGTAAGTCCAACAGAACCTTACGGAAATTTTTATAATAAATTCTCTTCATTGTAATAATTTAATATACATCTTCGGAATTCATTTATCAGGTAAATTCCGGGAATTTCATTTCCAGAACGATATTAAACTCAACCGAGAAGCACATATTTGAAATTTTTTTTCTCCAGGTCCAAATTTTTTCACTTACTCCTTGCGCAAAACTGTTTTAATTTCTGGGAATTGATGTTATACTTTATTTCCTTTATGAAAGGAAAAAAACTTTGCCTTTCTTTAATATTTATTTCATTATATTAAATTTCCATGAAATTTCTGAAATAAATATGCATTACCATTTTTGAGTTATATATAGTTATTTATTTATTGATGTAAATGTTTGTATATATGTCAACACAAAATAAAGTTTTTGCATGTTTTTAAATAACCTGCTTCGTAGTATATCACATTGTTAATAAAAAAAAAGAATTAATTTGGCTTTCAAGGACATTTTAGTCAACATATACTGAGTCACATCTGAAGTCCATTCACACTGAAGACGTTATGCGTCACCATTACGGTCCTGTGTTAAGCCAAAACAAAGAATCGTTCTGACTTGAGCTGAGATCCCTTTGTTCTCAATAGCATTATTACATACCAATGATTTATACTAGGCCTGCTGAGATTACACAAGGAATCAGACACCAGATACAAATGAGCAGAGACTTACTCTTTTGCAGACTCTTTATTTACAATTCTATTTTTGATGAAGAACAATTTGGAGATGTAAATAAAACAAATTAAGTATCAATATGGAGTCTCCATATACTGCTGGAAATGTTGAAGCAACTTCCTTTGATGACGCTATCTGTTCAAATGAAAAAAAATGGTGGAGCACTCCCTATCTCTGATGAAGTTATCCTTTCACTCCATCTTGGCCTACGTTTTCTCTGAAGGGGCCTTCAAATCTACCGAGCAAAATACAGTGACCACTGTTGCTATGGCCAAAGACGACTGATCCGCGTGAGCAACCCCTCTTGTCCAATGGGGTCGAAGGGGGGGGGTCACTGACATCGCTTTCGTCCTTCGATCAGTCTCCCGCGCTGGCGTTGTCCAGTAGTGTAACTCATTGTTACAAGTATGCTGGAGTTTGATTAAATTAAACTATTACTAACATTGATGATACACACAAACATGTATATATGCGTGTGTATATATTTATACATGCAAAATATAGGAATTTCGACGATGGCTTACTATTTTTATCATAAAGACCGTCGTATGACGGGATCAATAAAATTTTTAATTTTCCAGAATTGTAAAGTACCCTATGAGGCAGATAAAAGAATGGTTTGTTTTTGGCTGAGAATTATCTTACTAAAATAATCGGTGATTAAACTTAAATTTTTCACATATGTACCTAATCTATTATTTAAGCCAAATAACTTCAGTGATAAACCGTATGAAAATAATGCCGACAGTATTTAAATAATTTAAAATAAGAAATGACTAAAAGAAATGGTAAAAGAAGGGATGGTAATGAATGGTGTCATAATGATAGAAAAAAAATGTTATTTTTACCTATTATGTGATACATTGATAAATTTAATAGCCTGCTTTTTAAATGGGGCTTAATGTAATAGCATTAAACGCTCGAAAAAAGAGAAAGGGATGATTTCGACTGTTTTAAAGAAGACAGTATTTTTCGATGTGATATAAAGAATATATACAAATTTATTTTTGAATCGAATCAATAGTTTAGGAGAAGATAAACTTTACTCACTTTGAATTTTTCTAACCCTAACTCATCAAGAATCTAATATGGATGCCTCTATCCATTCCAGGTCTAAACGCTTCATAAATTTGAGGACAGACGGACTGATAACTTAGGCCATTATTATAAAGGGAATATTTAATCCAAAGGACAATAAGAATGGTATTTTAGAGACAAAAGATGAAACATTTTTAAACAATATCCCCATTTCATTTAGAAAACTGGCCATATAAGTGCATTTTACAGAGAAAGATAAAAGAAACAATCGCGAGATGTTCCAAAGTGGTCCGATGTATAGACCATAAAAGTCATGATGGGGTACATTCATCTCTCAATATTGCACTTGTGATCCCACAGGTAAAATGGGTGATTTATGCTTCTGTTCACGCCATCTTTAGCTTAATAATATACTTTACCTTCAGAAAAAATGATGTTTGTATTTAATAAACTAACTTGCACTTTTTTTCTGTTACATATATGAATATATACTTATTTGTGACTATGTCAATTAAGACCCAATTTCATTAGGAAAATTATGTTACGGAAATACAATAGAAAAAAGTGTTACCTCATCTGGAACAGATGCAATAAAAGTCATCAAATTTAGAGATAAAATTTAAGTGTCAAATTTTATTTACTGTCAAGAAAGTAAAGGCATTGTTGAGGAAAAAGAGTTTAAAAAATATATTAGTATACAGATATCTGTCAAATTTTTACATCACTTTATTTAAAAAAGACATAGTCTATCAAACCTTCGTGTACAGATTTTAGAATAAAATATAAAGTCTGTGTTTTCTATACAGAGTACAGAAAAATAGATCTGGGTTTGTCAATTGTTTGCCTCCCGCCAAGACACAAAGCACCAAATACAAATGCAACAAAGAGCCAAATCACTAGGAGTTTTCTAAACAAATATTTGGCGATTCGTTTTCTAACTTTGATCACATAAAGAACATACCTAAACTCACACTTTCCAGTGAAGTTTCTAGTTGTTGTATATTTAGGGGACCATTCACTTATTAAATATATATACAGTGGACTGCGCTTAATGTGATCAGTTTGGGACATCGCGATTTTGATAACAATAACCGATTGATAAAAATAAACGATATGCAAAATTACATTAATTTTACCGATCCCTCATTTAATTTACACGTACTAAATAAAATGAAAACCTTATATTTATGTACTGTATAATATCCTTTAAAACAGAATAATTGTATATATATTTAAAAAAATTATGAATTGTTAATTGTCTACACTTTGATAAATTGTTCGTAATCATAATGTTTTTTTTAAGTCATTGGAGCGGTGTTGTACACCATGTTTCAACACTTTTAATGTACTTCCCATTTCAGCACTTGTAGAAGGTGGTGGCTCAATATCAAGAGATTCTTCATCTGACTCATCAGTTCCATCATTCGTCTGTTTTCCTATGACAATTTGACAGACTTCTGTTAATGTGAAAGCTCAATCTTTTGGTTTAATGTTAAATCATTTCGCTTTCTGGCTTCCACGTCGACAAGCTGCATGTAAGCGAGCAAGGCATACAATGTGAATAAGCTCCTTCTCAGTTCCGATACGGATGTTTTGCCTTCTGCTTATCTGACAACCATTAACCACCAGCAGGGTGTGCGTATTTCTGAAATATTCCAGGAATGTATAATTTCTCACTCCTTTGTTCATGCCCCATTTCCGTTGGTGGAAGAGGGAGAATTCCCAGAAATTGACACAACAACAAAGGGAAAGAAAAGAATGGATTCATTCTAAATACATTGTGAATATTCCTTTGCAAGTTAAAATGAGGTTCGAAAACTGATAATATTAACTGATGTAACGATCACACAAAGCGATAATATTAACATACAAATGAATAGAAAAAATCGGGAGCAAGTGATTTCGATAACAATAAGCGATTGATAACATTAACTACGATCACGTTAAGCGGAGTCCACTGTATGTATATGCTTCCGATTGTCTTCTATCACACTATTGGCAACGTTTATATACATTTGCGGAAACACCTATTATATATTAAGGAAGATGTATAAAGTTTTCTTTAAGATATAGCTTATTCCTTCTCAGGAAAGTTTCTCCTACTTCACAAAAACTATATATCATACTATTACGCATTATATTATATCGTCTTATGTATTATATTATATCATGAGCCTAGGAAACTTACACAAAAGTAATAGTTTTGCAAATGAAATATAATAGTGAAAATTAAATTTTCAAAAATTGAATTAATGACGAGATATTAGCAGGCAAAGAATGCGCGATTTTATTTAAATTTTATAATGCATCAATTACAAAATTTTAAATTTAATTTGGGGGCAAATTAAACTTTTAATGACTGAACTAACGACATGAAACAGCCATTTAAATGAAACATCTCTTACCACAGGCATAAGGAATATATATATATATATATATATATATATATATATATATATATATATTTATATATATATATATATATATATATATATATATATATATATATATATATGTTTATTATGAAATTTTGTAGTCATTACTACAGAGCAACTTATTGTCAAAGTTCAAATTATGTAATAAAAATTTGAAGTATATCTGCATTATATTTAACTGTATTTAATAGTGACCATAGGAAGTCATTTATTATAAAAAAACTTTGTTTATAAGAGATTTATGCAGTATTGCTTGTAAACACAGTACTGTAAAATGATGGTTTTACAAAAAAATTTTCAATTTCATAGTTGCATGAAAATTTTATAGTCAATACTAGTGCGCAACCGATAGAAAAATTCCAAGTGTATATTATGAAAATTTTGAAATAAATCGGCAATTTATTATCCTGTATTTAATAGAGTAATGATAGGATGACATTTATTTAAAAAACGCAAAACTTCATGTTAAAAGATTTATGAGGTATCACTTATAAATACACTAGTTTAAAATAAAGCTTTATAATGGATAAAGCTATTTTCATAATTTTGGTTGATGTACAAGTGTGAAAGGCTGAAAAGTCATAAAAGGACGATTAAAATTGTAATAGCTTTCTGACTCTGGTGCAATCCCTTCCGGTCCTGAGTTGGAAAACTGGGTCTTTATTCAATTTAATAGTAATTCCGAGCAGTTGAAAAACATTATTTGGCATGATATAGTAGTCCGAAATAATATGTATGAAGTATTGAGTTAGACAAGGCCTTTTTCTAACAATAGATTTAGTTATTTATTTTAAAAGAAAGACAAAGAAATTAACAAAAACATGACTTAATTATCATGCATATCTGGAAAACAAGTCCCTAAAATCACACTGTCCCCTCAGTCCGACGTTCACGTTCAGAGCACGACTCTCTAGCTTGAGATTTCAACTGCATCGGCCTTCCACCAGTTGTTTTCTTTACTAAGAAACTTCGGTATAAGAGATCGTATTTCTTCCCCATCCTTTGATGTTATCCTTGGAATTCTTTAACGGTTTAACACCTGAAGCCTGGCAAAAGCAGGGAAAACAATCTCCACATTGAATTTTCGCGAGATAAAATCCACAATCGCATCGTTCAAAACACTCCAAAGTTTGAATGTAGATGAAATCCTCACAGTTCAAACTGATTACTCTTCTAATTTTCCCAAAGATAATGCCCTATTGTCAAAACAAAGTTCGAATGTCAAAGAAGAGCATCAATGAAAAACTGGTGACTCTTCCATTTGCCTCCAAAATTTAAGAATAACGCCCTATTGTTCACATAAAACACTTACATTTCTTTCGTCGACTTTTATGGGTGCGTTACTTACAAAAATGATAAATTTAAAATGAATAGCTTATATTCGAAAATTCGGTAAATTGTGTGTAAGATTGTTATCTACTTTCACAGGAAAGGTAAACTTGTTCCAAGAAAACATAAATATTCTACAAATTATTTTTAAAGTGTCCTTAAAAAGGGATGGTAGGCATTAAATAGTTAATAGAAAAATTCACATTTTCATTTAGTTTTATTTAATTTAATTTAGTTTCATTTAATTTAATTTAGTTTCATTTACTTTTTATCTTAATCTGCAGAGATATGTATTTTAGTAGTCATTTCACATCACATAATGTTATCAAGAACATCGTACTGGCAGTTATTATTCCCTATAAGTGGACAACATAAATATCTCCTTTACAAATTAAGTTTTAAAACCATACCTGTAACACTATCTACTTCAGAAACTTTGCACACCTTTTGATGTATAAAGAACCAATATTTTAATTCAAACTTTTAACGGAAAGCAAACGGAAAGTCATTGGTTCAAACAGTCATCATTTCATTCCCGTAAAATATGCATTTAATTTAAATCGATATTTCTAAATGGAAAGTCTTTTCATTACAGTATTATTCTTTTTACCCTCATCAATTAAAATCTAAAACTTAATTGACGCAGTTTAAACTTTTATTTTACATTCCTAATGGTATTGGCAAACTGACTATTTACTGCTTAAATTTCATACCCTACTCTTTCATTAAAATTCTAAAATATAATTTGAAAGACACATGATTTCATTTTTCCCTATTGTCTCCGCGAGTAAAGTAACCTGACTTTGCTTCCACTTTTACTACAAATCCCTTGAAACTTCTTACTGTTTGTGTAATTCAATAATGGCTGCCGCATCTTCAACTGCGCTTCGTTCGACCCATTAGCATTTTTTCTGGGCGATTATGTAATTAAATTTGCTTTACCATACTTTCAATTAAATTTGAGATTAAATGCATTCGCTTTAAATCATAATGTATTCAGTAGGGAGAGGAGAATTATTAATTATAGAAAAATTATTAATCACTTTTCAAATTTGTTCGTTTCTTCTAATAGACAACTGTAAAAATGACTATTGGGGAGCAATTTTCTGAGTTACTATAACCAATGAAAAGAACGTGTCACGATTAATTAAAACGGTCTTTAGTGAACTTGTTTTTCAAAGGTCATGGAATCGTTTTTATTGAATGCTTGATCAAAATATTCCCTTTGGTGCAATTAATTTCCTTTACTCAATAAACAGTGATCCAAAAAAAAGTTGACCAGTAAGGTTACAGGATTTTTTCGTTTAATAATTTTGCATTGCATTAAGCTTTTGAACTAAAATAAAATTCTGAAAAAATACAATTTCAAAAATAAATCATGTTTTAATTTCAATAACACTTCTTCTTCATGAGCATAACAACCTATTATAGGTCCTAGCTGCCTCGACAGCACGCTTCCTCCAACTCAAACGGTCTAGAGCAACTCTTTTCACGTTCTTAATCATCAAGGATTTGAGGTCAATTTCAACATCGTCTAGCCATCTTGTAGGTGGTCGTCCTTGGGTACGGGGTCCCTCAGGGTTTTTAAGAGTATACAGTTTGGTAGGTTGTTATCAGGGGTTCTCCAGATATGTCCAAGCCATCTCAGTCTATTACTATGAATGACTTGCGTAACCCGAGGCTCTTTGTAAAGCCCATATAGTTCAAAATTAAATCTGGTCCACCAGCACCCCTGATCGTTTACATGTCCGAAGATAGCTGTTAGAACTTTTCTTTCAAAGGTATCTAGGGCACGCTGGGTGTCCAGGTTTAATACCCAAGTTTCGCTGGCATATACTAGCACAGGAAGTATAAGAGTCTTGTAAAGTCTCTGTTTGGTTATTCGACTGATAAGTTTGGACCTTAACTGTATTTTCAGTCCGTAGAAGCATTTATTACCTGATATTATTCTGCTGTTAACCTCAGTTTTCAGCTTGTTTTGATCATTAATAATTGTTCTAAGGTACTTAAATTCACTAACTTTTTAAAAGGTATACCTGTTAATGCAAAAAGGGGAGTAGTTCACAGTCGAGGACGATACTTCCATATACTTTTTCTTATCTTCATTAATAGTGAGGCCCATGTTTGTGGCAGAGGTTTCTAAGGCTCTGAAGGCTTCTTTCACTGCTCTTTCAGATCTTCCAATAATGTCAATATCGTCTGCATAGGCCAATATTTGTGGTGACCTATTCCAGAGAGTGCCTCTATGATCTAATCCGCTATCTCTGATACATTTCTCCAAGGCAATATTTCAATAACACATAAACATAAATTATAAATTTAAAGAACATTATTATGATATCACTTTCGATAACCAAAAAAAAAACTTTGACATTTATCTAAAGTAACAAAAAATAACTTTTAAATTTTAAACAGAAGTATTTAATACTTCGTGTGATATCCTTTGGCTGCTATAACAGCTTCTAATCTTTTGTTCATCGAAAGGACCAACTTTTCAGTGAAGTCTGTTCGTACACTGTCCCATATATTCTGAAGAACACTTTTTAGTTCATTTTTATTTTTTATTTTCTTCTCTCATTTTTTCCATACACATCCATAAATGTTCTAAAAGTTCAATTCTGGACTTGGTTGAATTCTGGTTGACAATTCTGGATGGGGCAGTAACTTTTGTTCATTATATAATAACCATTCCTTTACATTCCGAGCGTTATTCGTAGAATCATTGAAGATTGTAGGATCACAAAAGAGAAGTTTCTATTTAAATTTAATTTTACAGCTGTACCTAGTACATTTTGTTTTAGAATATTTAAATATACCATTTTTTCCATGGTACCGTCAATAAACACTAAATTTCCAACACCGCTAGCTGCCATTGCACCCCATACCATTAAGATACCACCCCCATGCTTAACAGTTACTTTTATATTTGCTCATTTAAGTGCTTTACTTTCTGCATACAAAACGACTGCCATCGGATCCAAACAAAATTAATTTTAACTCATCATTAAAAATAAAAGACTTCCAAAAATCTTGGGACTTTGCAATATAGTATTTAGCATATTCAATAAATTTTTTCACATTTCTAGCAGATAAGTATGGTTTCGTTTGTGGTGCACAGGCTCTATATTCCTTAGAATGTAAAAAAAATCTTACCTTCTGTGGATGCACATTTACAACAGATGTTTTCTTTAACTCTCTTAATATCTTTACTGCTGAAATTGTATGTTTCTCTTTAAGAAATCTCAGTATCAGCCTCTCTAACTGAGGCTAAAAAATATTTTTGGGCCGACCATTTCCATTTTGTCTGTGGAAAAATCACAACTTTTATAGTTATTAATTATGTAATGCACTGTTGAATGAGGCTTTTTCACAATTTCTGCAATATCTCTTATGCTTTTCTTTTCTTTCCATAGCTTCCCAATTAAGTTTTTCATATCTATAGAAGTTTGATATGTCTCCAATTCCCAAAATTTAAAACAATAAAAATAAATTTAAACAGTTCAATCTCAAAGCTTTGACTTGAATTCGTGCTATAAATGCAACAGTGTCTTAAAATTTGCATAAACTTTGTATAAATCAATGTATAGTACGAAAAAAATGTCCTCAAAATTTTATCTTTAAATTATTTTAAAATTAAATGCAGTGTTTTATTGAAATACAAACCAGTTACCTCAATCGTGGAAGAAATTACCATTTTAAAAGAAAATGTTTCATTTTAAAAGTACAACTCGCTTTTAAAATATTGCGCTACAAAATAGATTCTCCTTGCTGTCTAACTTTTTTTTTTGGTTCACTGTATGTCACATGAGAAAATTCATTGTAAACTGAGTGTAGCTCAATATAATTCAAAGAAAATGTTTTAATATAATTCAAAGAAAAATGTTTTCATTAACATTTTGGCTAAAAATTTGTGCTGCTATGCCTAAAACTCTTGAATTAATTAAAAAACCAACGTTCTTTAATTTGATTACTATTCTCTGAATTCAGTAGAAAATATGTAATTAGTCCTAAGAGAAATTTCTTATGTTCTATACACATATATTTTCAGTCATTGGAAAAAAGTTTTTCGGTTTGATTATTAATTAAATATTTACGACCGCTGAAATAGTTTCAGATAATTAAAGAATCAAGAATGTTCCATTGAATTAAAATAGATGATACTCATTTGATGTTTTCATTTAATTACAGTTTGTATATTTTCTCTAAAATAAGATTTTATATACTATATGCATGAAAGGAATATTAATTTGTTAATTTTTGATTTTCAAAATATATTTAGTTAAGTTTTGTATTAATATAAACTATGTTTGTATTTGATGTTTGTATCTGTGCTGAGAAGATTTAACATTAGAAATTTATATTTCTGAGATTTATAAAAACTATATTAATACAGTTTCTGAATTCTTTATGATTTCAAAGAAATCTTTTTTTCTTTTCTGTATGCTCTGCGAAAGAATCAGTCTTAATATTTTACTTAAATATGAAATTCCGTACGGAAATACGGAACATTGACCTTTACTCGAAATTAGGTAGAGATTAATTAAAGCATAAGTATTAGTACAGCCTATACTATAATTTATACGATCAATTTGTATAGTTTAGTCCCACATGATAAGTTTGGGCAAGAAAAGACTTGTATGTATTTGTGATATACCCTCATAGGGAGCGATGTTCTCCTTCCTATATGGCAAGGCCGTAGGCAAGGGGAGGGATTTAGGGAACTGGTCCCCCTCCGAAATTCTAAAAGACTATTTTGTGGGGAAAAAATGGACCATGTGTGTGGGTGTGTCATCTGCCTAGGCTGTGTATAGACAACAGTGGGCTTAGTGACGTTGAGTTAAGGAGTAGGTGCATATTAGATTCGACATGTTAGAATGGAGTAACGAAAACTCATGGCAACTCATCACAGCAGTGTTGTGGAATCAAAAACAATTGTGAGAATTTTTTGGCGATAATTTCAAAAAGAGCATATTTTATAATATGCAGGTAAGAATTTGAAATTTTTTATTTTCTTTCAAAATTATTCTTTTCTTTTGTTTTACTCCTATTTTAAAAATTAGAATTTAATACCATGTATATTTTATATATTTTCAATGTTAGTTTTACTATTTAATTCATTGTGTAGTTACTACATTACTAATTCAAGGCTAAAAATTTGTTCATTATATCATTTTTAGCTATTTTGATATTTTAAAATCACATTGCAGTATGATACTCATTAGGAGTACACATACATAAAAAAAACATGTAGTTTTATTGAAGTATACTTCACAAAAAAAAACAATGTCCCCCTCCGAATGTAATTTCTGACTACGGCCCTGCTATATGGTGCTCCCATAATAAATGGTGAACAATAACCAGCGGATTCAAGAAGCCAAATAAAAAGGAAAAATAAAACTAATACTGGACTAGAATATACCTTGTGTATAATGAATGTATTTTGGGTACAATACTGGTCACAGTACCCTTCTCTCGGGTTATTCCCCCAGAAACTGCCCTAAAGGTGATAAAAGTATAATATACATTCAGAAAGAATATAATTATTGATGATTGATTAATTTATTTAGATAAAGTTATCTAAAGTTGTTCAGCTAAAGTAATAAGTTCTTAACTGTATGTTCTGGTGACCTTCTTTTAGTTATACATATTTAATGGCTTCAGTCTGATAGCTTAAAATTTTTATGTTTAATATATAATAGAGAGATTCACACATCATGCAAACTTAGTTATGAGCTATTAATGTATGTACGACGCACTGAGCTGAAACAAATTTCATACCCATTATTTCGTATTTCTATCTCAAAATAAGCTTCTCCTGTTTTATATAATAATTTGTAGAATATGTTTTTCTGTGAGGATGAAATATTCGAAAATGTTTAACCAGTAGTTTCTTACAGTGAGCAAGCATCTAGCTTCTTCACTAGTAAACATCGAAACATTGCATAAATTTTATGATTTCATTTGCATTTTTAACTAAATGTAGTACATCACGACATTGAGCTTAGCCAATGCGAGGTAATTCATGGTATATCCTGAAAGTAAGGAAGGAGTATAAAGAACCTTCTTTACATGGAAAATTATTCCCTTATACTTAGAATCATTCAAATCAATAACCTTGTACATCGGTGCAGTGAATCCAGTTAATTGCCCACCGTCCGTAATCTTCGTGGAAATTCTGTTCTAGAAACTTTTTGAGCACTATCTTCGTAGTTTTTAGGGCGTGTTTCTCTGTTTGGTATTTGAGTTCATTCAATACATTTTTCAATCACAGAAACAAAAAACATTCTTTGAAAAAAAGTTGAGAAAACAGGGCAGTTGATCAGGATTTTTTTCTCTCTCGTCAAAACTTTCAAACGCCAATCGACGTATGAGAAGGGGCGATATTGTGATGCAGAATCCATGGTGTCTCTATCTCTCAAGGAACAAGAGAATGCGTGGATATTCTTTATACGATGTCCTGGAGGAATTATAAGTGAAAAGGTTCCATTTGCTGTTGCCTGGTTGGAGCAAAAATATTAGTAACGGTAATAATAGTTGAGGCGCACCAAGTCCATTGCTACTCCTGGACTTTCTTCTGCCTTTTTAACGTAGTTGGGATGTTTAAACGTTTAAGATATGCCCATTGTATAATTTCCGTCTACTGTTATGATATCATATTTCTTCAGCGTAACGCAAAACTCAATGTATAGCCCAGTTCGCTTCATTCTTGTAACGCAGAGACGAAACAAGGATACACTTTTAAGTCTATCTATTTGCATTGACTATTTGAAGACCTACTTGGCTCAACACATTGTGTATTCTTATAATATGAATAAATAATACTATTACGTAATGCTATTATAATAATATTATTCTCATACAAGGCATTGAAATCTGAAAAAAATATTGATTAAAACGCAAAACATATTCATTAAAAATTAAGTCTTCCAACAGTATAAAATCGGGTGCAATATGCCTGAAAGGCCCAAATGAAACAATCGTAATTATTAACAGGTTGACTGCCATGGTGTTCACCATTGACCAGCACTCGACTTGGCTACAGCGTCGTGGGGGCTACCTGTAACCGTCGACGCAGCAAATAATAAAAGTATATAAATATAGTAAATATAGATACTAATAAATTTTTCAATAAAACCATTGTTATTATAATGGTTTGAAGAAATTAATGCAATGTGGAGCATACAAACATAGTTTTATTAGTACATGAAGAATATACATTTCATCAGTGCATGTGGAGATGAATCAGATTGAAACATTCAAGGAAAAGAAAACGTGAATCAAAGCAATCGGAACAATAAGTCACTATTTATTTAGTCACATTCTTTGCCCTACTTCTTCGAAGCTGCTTCGAATACTAGAGAGTAATCACTTAGCAATCAAAGCACGATTGTTTGAAAAAAGGAACAATCGTAACAATTGCCTACCTCACCGTGGGAGTAACCCATGACCTCCACCACGAAAAGTGCTTCAAGCATGATTTTATAACTTATTTTATCTGCTGCAAAGAATATTTCAGCATATGCATCGCATAATGAAAATTTCATGTCAGCGCCTTGGGCAAACAATCAAAAATGCTTCTGGCAGTCAACGTGTTGATACTTAACATCACTGAATTTAATTTTAGTAGTTTAAAAGTAATCAAGTTTTCTTTTTGGGGATGATTAAAGGGGTAGAAATATTTTCAAAAAAGAATTTCGTTTCTTCTTTGGTTACAATACATCCTCGATTTCTTCTATCTAGCTCCATAATTCTCCATCTTCATCTAGCTCCATAATTCAGCGCCATGAGTCTGAAAATGTAGGAAAAGTTATTGCATTTCTGAAAAGTGTATAAGAGTTTTACGGGACACAAACATGAATTAAAAAAAATAAATACCAAGGTTAAGGAAAATCAAATTTTACTGTTTTTCAAATGTGTAGCTATTACGTACCAATGACTTATACCAGGTCATGCTGAGATTTCACAAAGAGTTAAGGCACCAGATACAAATGAGCGAAAACTTACCGTTTTGCAGATTTTTTTATTTACAAATTTAATCTTTCACAACCTGGTGACGCAAATAAAATATATTCAATATCAATATGGAGAAGCCGCTGAAATATGGAAGCAACTCCCGCTGATGACGCTATCTTCAGATGGACAAAAAAGTTGAGCATTCCCTGCCTCTCCTGAAGTTCTCTTCGCTTCGTTTCTCCTCCGAAGGGGCCTTCAAATCTGCTGAGCAAAAAATCCAAAAAAAAGCTACTGTTGCCAATGCCAAAAGCGACTGACCCGAGTTAGCCACCCCTCTTGTCCAATTAGGTAGAAGGGGGGTCACTGGCATCACCCTCGTCCCTCGGTCAGTCTCCCTCGCTGGCGTTGTCCAGCAGTATAATTCATTGTTACAGTAGTGAATTTCAATGCGATGTGTTTGGTGAATCAGTAGGGTATTAAAACAACTTCGCGAAGTTAGAAAGTCAACTGAATAGGAGGAAAGGGTCAAAATATAGTACAAATAAAGTAGACTAATAGGAGAGCCAAATTCTCTATTTTAGAAGTGGGGGGACAAGTCGAAACATTCCATTTGGACGTGGCAGGTCCATTGGGATAAAAAGTGTTTTCACTGAACTGTATATTAGCCACTTAAAGTATTCACTTCTTACTTCCTGTTTAGAATTTGTATAATAAGAATTACTGGGTAACCATTTTTATTCCCGTTAAATATCGTTTATATAAAACTATAAACAAATATGTGATATTTTAGCAACCATTTTTTTTCTTTCATGGTATTCAACCCTTTGTAAATGTTTTCAGTTTTAAAAAATGACACTCAGATTTAGGATAAATAAGCAGTATAAAAAAATGAAAGAAATGTGGAAAACAGTAATACATCTGAAATATACGTCAATGATATGATGCTATAAACATCAGTGGTATTTTATCTTTAAAATAAAGATGTAAGAAAAAACACAGTAAAATAACAGTAAAAAACAGTAAAATAAACATTAAATTGGAATGTATTTGAAATAAACAATCATTACATTACATTATGAAGTGTATGCCTAACTTGAGTTTTTCAGAACTAAAAACTTTTAATTTTATTCGAAAATTCTTATTTTCAAAGTCTGTCGTCTCCTTAATATCACATTTCGATTCTATTCAGCATTTTATGCTGAGAAATTGTAATGAGAACTTATTAAAACAGGAATTTGGCATTCCAATTTGTGTGACAAGTATACTGAGTATTTTCCTAATCAACAGTCAACAAGTATAGCTGCTTTTACAATTTGCCGAATCAAATAGAAATTCAAAATTAAGCGTAATTATGCAAATAAGGTATGGAGTTTAATTCATTATTCTGTAAATATAATTTCCTAACATATAGGCACGAAACTAACCTTCATGTACTATTAATATTTCAGAGCGCCAATAATTTTAATTAAATAAATATACACGTACACTAACATGTAAACAATTACGCCAAATAAACAATTTTGAATATATTTAAATAAATCATGTCTTTATATGTTATTGAATAAATTTTATGTAAAATTATTAAATTTTTTACCTCAAAACGTAAGCATTTCAGAAGATAGCTCTCTAGGTTGATCTCCTAAATGAAACCAATTTTAATTCTTTACTATATGTATAAAGCATAACAAGTGTTATAGTTATTAAGTATATTGTGCAAATGTATTTTATGCAGCCTGCAATAATAAATGTGTTTTTTAATTCAGAGTGTTGTAACGACTTCAATGTTCTGAGTGAGAAGTAGCGTGACGAAGGATCCCAGTCACAATAGAATTCGAAATCACTTTTATTTTTTCTGGAGTAAATACGGGGTATATACAGTGTATACAAAGGGATTCTAATTCTCCCAAAACAAGTCGAAATGTAGAGGATTGTTGCTTGCGTAAAATTACCACGACGATCACAGTCGAAAAAAAATTAAATAATCTCACAAGATGAGGAGGTCTTTCCAGGGTACAATGCAAACCCAATCTATGCCCTGCCGTTCCTTATGTGAGCGGACTTTACGAGTCTCCCGAACGAAATCACTAAAAATCTGGCTCCGGTCAAAAGTCGCGGAAGCTTCCACGAAGCTAAAGCACCTCCTTAAAAAATGTCGAAAAGCAAAATTCTAGGTTTTTTATACATACGGTTCAGTTACGGTCCCGCCAACCGTTTTTTAGTCAGTTACGATTCCAGTTACCTGAGAACTACAGCTAAGGTTACAGCTAGGTATTTTAGTTGAGTTCTCATTCGCTAGCTGTCCCGATTCCGGCTTATCCAGGCAATCCTCAGGGATCATTACCGCAACCAATCAGGGGCGTGACGCCTATTCAACCCAATTGTCAACATCTCAGACATGGCTTTTCCGCTCTGTTGTAGCCTGGTCGAAACGGTAGGGCTTCAAATCAGCTGATTTCGATCGTTAGTTCTGTACAAAAGAGGTCTTCACAATATGTAATCACAATAATTTTTTGCGTAGTAAGTGATAACAATGATCTTACATATGTTAAAATCTGATCACGTCTGCTTGTTAGTAATCCTTACTCATCAAAAAAGCTTGGGGAGATAAGTATCCACAGATTCGAAAATATGTAAGGAACTCATTTCAGACTATCTCATCTGCTTAGTACTATAAGTAAAAAAGACATTTGTTGGAAACTACTTTAAAGGCTAAGTCTTTTGGTTTCAATTTGTGTTTATTTCTGCAAATGATTGCTGAATTAGCTGTACTTCTTAAAGTCATAAATAAATTATTAGTAATGACTTCTTAAAGTCATGAATAAATTATTTGAATAGTAGTTTTGATGTCGCTTATCTGGATGAGAGTTTGGAATCGCGATAAATATTCACGAATTCAAATAATTCCCGAGAAATTATTTAGCCAAATCTTTGTAGACCTATAATTAACGGAGATATTATTTATAAAACCATTCAAATGGCCAATTTTCTTTTTGTCTAAATGTGTGTTATTCTGAGAAAACAATTAACATACACTGAAGAGCTCCAGACTGACTCTTTAACCCTTTCGTGGGCTTTGGGAAGAAGATTACTTCCCATATACATGATCTTACAAAATACATGTGTGGGAAGAGAAAAACTCACTATAATATCTTGGCTTTGCTATTACAAAGATAGGAAGACTGATTCCCGCTTCAGTTTTGTGCCGTCACCTATTGTTCATCGATTGAATAGAATTAGCACTTCTGTTGAAAGTTGGAAAACGTCGTTGAGACATAAATGGCCCACGAAAGGGATAAAAGGCATCTTAACATTTACAAATTACATTTGGTTGAGTGAAACCCCTGGACTTCTGATTTAGTCAAGGTCTCCTGCAAGTACCAGCTTCTGCATCATCCACGTTTATAGCCTCGTTAGGTAGATGGCCACCTCAGACTTGGCCTTTGGGTACACAAATAATTGAGAAAAGACTTTTTTTTTCTTAATACCAAATTCAACCATATTCTTACCTGTTTCGGAATACCTCTCCGACTGTAAATCTATATTTAATATCAGGTCCTCCTAAGATTTTGCAATGTAACGAGTGACGATTTAGATCTTAAACTTTTGTATTCGTATTTTAATTAAAATTTTAATTATTTTTGAGAGATCAAAATCGCCTCATTATATTCTCGACAATGACTCAATGGGTAGAGCGCTGCTCTTTGGTACCCTTTGAGTTCATAGGTTCGAATCTACTCGTGGCATATATTCGTAGTCATTCGCAGCCGAAATTATCTTTAGGCAGTACATCCGGTCTCATTAACACATGTGTTGGCCTTAGAGTTTAGAACAAATTTTAAATCCATTAATAAACTGGAGTGATAATTATACAGAAATAATGCAATGTAATTTTACATATAAGTGCATTAATTTTTTATTTATGTTAAAAATACTGCATTTAAAACCTTCGTATATCTCCAAACATATTTTTATCTTTTAACCGCTTGCTTGATTATCCCGAGTTATCTCGGGTTCTTATATATTGGAGTTAATTATTATCCCGAGAAAACTCGAGCGAAGCAGAATTTGTCAGTTTATTTTATCACGGTTTTACTCGGCCTGGATGAAATGAAAAAAAACTCAACATTAATTGGCAGTATGCAAAATTTTGTTGGTTTCGCAATTCTTTTGGCGAAAGTGTTCACGTGTTTTAAACTGATTAAAAAACTAATTTCAGAAAATCATCGTGATAAGCTTTCTGCTACATCAGGAAGGCGCAGCATTAGTCTTTTACCACTCAGGTTAACCTCAAGGTATTTTCCAGATGTTATTCCTGCTACTGAAAAAAAATCGAATCCAACGAGACAGTGGACTCTGTATTCCTGTAAAACAGATTCCAGACTTGATTCCAGAGGTAGTCAAGTAAGAAAATAGACCAGATACCAGTGTGCAGAATGACAGGTATCACTTTGTGTTGTACCTTGTTTCAAAAACTATCATAAAAAGACTAATATTTAGATTTTTTCCATTTGTTGGAGATAAATCGGAATAGTAAGTTAATGTGAAAACTAAATGCTTTTATACCTGCAACAAATTAAAAAATCAACTTAAAACCTACATATTTTGTTTTGTTTCTTTTTCCTGTATTAAATAATACAATAAAAAATTGTGATGATTTTTTGCAATTTTTTTTTCAAAAACATTTGTAAGGAAAACGGTTAAAGGCCATCATTATATAGTTATACTCAGTGCCTCTGTCTTATTTCCTTACTGAGTCTTTATTAAATTTAAGGCTTCCTGAAACCAACGTCCTCATCAAGATCTGTAATTTTCAGTCTTATTTACTTAAGGACTAATTAATATGAAGAATAAATTTTATCCAGTCCTCTCAGTTATAGCTTAAAATAATTAAACTGAAAAATACCATACGTATATGTACCAAGGTTTGCTTGTATTTTTATATATGTCTTTAAACTTCATAGAAATCCTCACAGTTCTTCATAGCCTAACCAAATTTTGAACAGATTTCTGCTCAGATTTTATTAAAATCTAGATTTCTAAATCATGTTTGAACACCTGTATATCTTTTCCATCCCAAAAAACAATTTCGAACATTGATCTCTTTTTACAACTGGTATAAGTTGCAAAAGCAGCTCTATTATATTGGTGATAAATCATTGTTCTTGGAGTTTAAGTAAAATTCTAAATTCAGGAGGAGATTTTCTTAACCACTTCTAGAGTTTGACGTTAACATTTCACGCACGAAGTATTTTCTACCGTAGAATAAAATAGGAATAGCTAGGTTATCGTTCTGTTTATGCAACTGTAAATGTGAAGGCAAAGTATAGTTTTAACGATATTCCAGAGAAATTGTTTTATTTTTCTGCTCTTGTAACTTTAATTTCAATTAATTATGTACCTTTTTAAATTTGATAGCTTTCTGTAAGGTTAAATTTATTCACATTATTCTCAAAAACTCATAAACAGTATTTTTAACAATGAAGTGAAGTGAAACAACATCAAGATATGTAGTTTTCAGTCTTATTTACTTAAGGACTAATTAATATGAAGAATAAATTTTATCCCGTCCTCTCAGTTATTTCTTAAAATAATTAAACTGAAAGATACCATACGTATACGTATCAAAGAGTGGTTGTCTTTATTTTTATAAGTGTCTTTAATCTTCATAGAAATCCTCACAATTCTCCATAGCCACACCAAATTTTACACATATTCCTGTTAGGATTTTATTAAAATCTAGAATTCTAAATCATGTTTGAACACCTGTATATCTTTTCTAATCCCAAAAAACAATTTCGAAATTTGATCTCTTTTTACAATTGGTGTAAGTTGCAAAAGCAGCTCTATAATATTGATGATAAATCATTGTTCTTGAAGTTTACGTAAAATTCTAAATTCAGGAGAAGATTTTCTCACCCACTTCCAGAGTTTGACGTTAACATTTCACGCACGAAGTATTTTCTACCGTAGAATAAAACAGGAATAGCTAAGTTATCGTTCTATTTATGCAACTGTGCATGTAAAGGCAAAGTATGGTTTTAACGATACTCCAAAGAAATTGTTTTAGTTTTCTGCACTTGTAACTTTAATTTTAATGAATTATGTACTTCTTTAGTTTTGATAGCTTTCTGTAAAGTTAAATTTATTCACATTATTCTCAAAAACTCCTAAACAGTATTTTTAACAATGAAGTGAAGTGAAACAACATCAAGATATGTAGCTTGTAATCTTATTTACTTAAATACTAGTTAATATGAAGAATAAATTTTATCCCGTCCTCTCAGTTATTTCTTAAAATAATTAAACTGAAACACACCATACGTATATGTATCAAGGAGCGTTTGCTTGTATTTTTATATATGTCTTTAATCATCATAGAAATCATGACAGTTCTCCATAGCCTCACCAAATTTTGCTCATACTACTACTCTGATTTTATTAAAATATAGAGTTCTAAATCATGTTTGAACACCTGTATATCTTTTCTAATCCCAAAAAACAATTTCGAAATTTGATCTCTTTTTACAATTGGTGTAAGTTGCAAAAGCAGCTCTATAATAATGATGATAAATCATTGTTCTTGAAGTTTACGTAAAATTCTAAATTCAGGAGAAGATTTTCTTACCCACTTCCAGAGTTTGACGTTAACATTTCACGCACGAAGTATTTTCTACCGTAGAATAAAACAGGAATAGCTAAGTTATCGTTCTATTTATGCAACTGTGCATGTGAAGGCAAAGTATAGTTTTAACGATACTCCAAAGAAATTGTTTTAGTTTTCTGCACTTGTAACTTTAATTTTAATGAATTATGTACTTCTTTAGTTTTGATAGCTTTCTGTAAAGTTAAATTTATTTACATTATTCCCAAAAACTCCTAAACAGTATTTTTAACAATGAAGTGAAGTGAAACAACATCAAGATATGTAGTTTGTAATCTTATTTACTTAAAGACTAGTTAATATGAAGAATAAATTTTATCCCGTCCTCTCAGTTATTTCTTAAAATAATGAAACTGAAACACACCATACGTATATGTATCAAGGAGCGTTTGCTTGTATTTTTATATATGTCTTTAATCATCATAGAAATCATGACAGTTCTCCATAGCCTCACCAAATTTTGCTCATACTACTACTCTGATTTTATTAAAATATAGAGTTCTAAATTATGTTTGAACACCTGTATATCTTTTCCAATTCCAAAAAACAATTTCGAACATTGATCTCTTTTTACAGTTGGTGTAAGTTGCAAAAGCAGCTCCATTATATTGGTGACAAATCATTATTCTCGGAGTTTACGTAAAATTCTAAATTCAGGAGAAGATTTTCTTAACCGCTTCCAAAGTTTGAAGTTAACATTTCACGCCCGAAGTATTTTCTACCGTGGAATAAAACAGGAATAGCTAAGTTATCGTTCTGTTTATGCAACTGTGCAGGTGACGGAAAAGTATAGTTTTAACGATACTCCAGAGAAATTGTTTTAGTTTTCTGCACTTGTAACTTTAATTTTAATGAATTATGGACACCTTTAAAATTTGAAAGCTTTCTGTAAGGTTATATTTACTCACATTATTCTCAAAAATTCCTAGATAGTATGTTTAAAAATGAAGTGAAGTGAAACATTCCTTATTTCAAAATATTTTTTAGGGGATAAAGATTGTTATTTATTAAAATATTTTGTCATGTAAGGATAGAAAATTTTAATAATGCATGATCAAATATAAAACGTTAGTAAACAACTTTCTACATTTTAAATTTTTTACTAAATTTCATCATTATTTTTTATAAAGTATAGAAATTTTAAATAGTGTTACAGCAAATAAAAGCTGTTTGTAAAAAAAAATAATAAAGTTTTTAATATCTTACAAATATTATGAAAATATACTTTAATTATGAAGGATTTCAACTCATTTGTATTTTAAAGGAAATATAAGACTATTTTGTAAATAATAAATATTATAATTGCTAGACTATAGTCTCAGATAGGTGTCAATTGTTGGTCTACCAGTGGCATTCAGTGCCTACATTAGCACAAAAAGTTACTCGAAAATGGACACAAATTTGAATTGCTCTTCCACTGCACTCTATAAAATTATCTTTCAAACAGGTTGAAATATGTACTGGTTTGTTATTTTCATATGCATTTTTGCACTTATTTACAATACATTTACGGTACTCGATTATTTAACAGAATTTGGATTTCATAAGTAAAATTTTAAAAAATATTTTTACAGTTTTTATATTTATGCTAACAGATATTAGCATGAGACGAATACATAGAGATAATTTTCTCAATCCTTTAATTTCAAATTCCTGTGTGATATATTACTATCTTTTTAAAGGCATACTAGTTACATAGTTACTCGTAATAAACTGATTTTTTCAGGAAATTATTGACATTTTGCATGTGACACTCAGAAATGCTTGGATAATCTACAAGGAAATGTACTACTTCTTCTTGGCAATATAACTTAGAGCAATCCAGGACCGGGACAAAGAGTGTTTTTTCCACCGCAGTCCGTCAGATGCTAACTGTTTCCAGTTAGTAACTTTTAATGTTTTTAATCTTCCTCAACACCATCAAGCCATTTGAGTAGAGGTCTTCCTCGTCTCCTACTGCCTCCAGGATTGTTGAGAGTTCATAGATTGGGGTTGTTATCTTCTGATATAAATAAGTATCCAAGGTATCTTATTCGGATTGATTTAATAATTTCAACAATGTCTGGCTATTTATATCGGTCATAAATTTTATGATTGTAAAGAATTCACCAGACATTATTTTCTTGTACAACAGTGAAGGTTTTGCGTAGTATTTTTCTATTAATAATCATAGTCTGCTTAGGATATGCTTACTAAATGCCCAGCTTTCGTCGTACCCATGGAGGACTTTGTCATATTAGCATTTTATACAGAATATGTACCAAAGGAATAATATTCCAAAAAGTTTCATGCTTTAGTAGGTCGATGTTTATGTCCAGGAATAAAAGGAAACATATTCAACGATTCTCCTTTCATCCATTAGTCGATTGATGGCCAAATGGTTGCGGCACTGATCTTTAGAACCTGAGTTCGTGGGTTTGAATCCCACTGTGGCAGGGATGTTTACAGACGTTCGGGATGGACATTAAGCAGTAGGTCCTGGTCTCGCTAGTCATTGTGTTGCAAAAAAAGTAAATCGTAGAATTACAAACTAAACCAAACCTATCGTTCGTTAGCACTTCATAATAATCGTATCAAATAAGTCACAGTTACAAAACTAGAATACAGAGTAACTGAATTAAATATTGAAAAAAAGTTTGTGGAAAATGTTTTCAAATAGAGTATAGTTGTAAATAATGCTAGGAATAAATTCGTAAAGTGTATATAACCTTGTGGTTTATTTGTGGAAACTTAACAGATTTAACCAACTTATATTAAGCCTATTAAAACTAAAATTACCGTAGCATTTTTAAGCCTCTGAAAACAACTATAAATCTGACAAACGGTGGGTTATAATTATTAGCAATTATAGTATACAGATGTAACTGTTTTTAAATTAAATTAATCTTTATTAATAAAGAAAATACGTGGTTTTCCAGACTTGTCAATTTGATGGGTGTCTGTTCACCTAAAAACATCCGTAAACGTAGTGTTAATATAATTTAGAAAATTTTTATGTTTCATATAATATGATATACTCGAAACAATCCCCTGACTTTCGACGCTTTATTAACATACACATCTTGGAAAAAGAATGTCCTTATTTTCTAAATATATTCATATTTTTCAGACATGCGCAGACTGTTGCAATTGCGTAAGCAATGTATAATTTATTTAAAATAGAATTTAAATGTTAGTGGTTGGATATTATGACATGTTTCCTCCATATAGTCTTAAATAAGTAACTTGTATCACTTAAGGTTTTTAAAATTATGAAACCGAAATTTTCAGTTTACAACAATTGTTAAATAAAGAAGCTTTTATAAAATAATATAAGAATTATTCAATTTTTGAGTGTATGTCCAAATTATTCCCTTCTTTGGTACATTTTCTATTAAATTTGATAGCGAATTGATTTTAATGATTTACATGACTTTTCAATAAATCTTAAAAGTATATTTTGCCTTGCTTAGATTTGGAGATTTCTTCCTCCGCGAAAGAACTTAAGATTGTAGCACTTATCTCCTTGCATCTAATGGTAGCAGTTTAATGCATTTAGAACAACATCCTTAAGAAAATCTAATCTGCTATTACAGGATTCAGAAAGAAATCACAAAGCATTATTTCCTAGAATAGAAGCTATTCTTAGCGGTACTGGGAACACAGGCTTCGAGAAACCGCTATTAGGTGTCCCCCACAGTTATTTAATCTAATCCTCACGGAGATATTTATTTTCATTCAACGGTTAAGCTTCTAATCCGATACCTAGCCGGTGCTGTTAATCGAGCAAACTCTTTTTATATGCGATGTTCCTCTAGAAAAATGTTTTTTAAACTCATGAGGTTCCCAAACAATACTATTAGGTTGGGGAAAAAGAAATACATTTTTTAAGTTAAATGATTGACTTTATTTAACATGTTTCGGATTGTCCAATTTGGGGTAAATATGCACCGTTTTGTTATATAATTTGTTGTCATTTTAAAGGTAGCTTCAAAATACTTCTCTCATAGAAGTCTTGGTCTTTATTGGCGAAAAACTCTAGTAATCGGTTTTCACAATCTTCTCTTGATCCCAATTTCTTATCACTCAGAAAATTTTGAAATACTAGAAAAATGTGGTAATCCCTTGTTGCTAGGTCCAGACTATATGATGGATGCATTAAAATGTCCCAACCAAGCTCCCTGAGTTCCTGGTGAGTCACTACAGACGTAAGTGGCTTGGCGTTGTCTTGATGAAACACAACACCTCTTGTGTTGCTCAATTCTGGTCGTTTCTGGTCATTAGCTAGCGTCAAACGGTCCAGTTGTTGACAGTAGAGATCTGAATTTAGGGTTTGTCCATACGGAAGCAACTATTAATAAACGATTTCCTTCCAATCCCATCAAATACACAGTAAAATACACTGTTCTGCATGATATTTATGCATATTTTGCACTACAATCTTAAAAGGAATTTATGTCGATGGAATAAAAATGAATCAAATGAACGTAATGTTGTTTATAGAATAAATTAATTTTCCTAACGTTTTCTTATCTTTTTCATTTAAAGCTATAAGAGGGCTAGACGTTTTTTAATTTTCTTTCATATATCTGAAGTTATTAACAGACAGCAGATCTCATTACAAATAACCTAACGATGGTTGAATGGATAGGAAGCTGCTATTCGGTACTGTAGTTCATGACTTAGAATTTCATAGCAGGAATGCATGTTCTTGGACGTTCAGAGTCGGTTTTAAACAGCAGATCCCAGTTTAATTAATCCTCCTGCTGCAAAATAGTAGACCGTAGAGCTCCAAACTTTAAGAAAACCTAATGAAAGGGGGTAAAGTTATTACCCTAGACCAGGGATGGCCAACTACGGCCCGCCGAAAGGTTTTATCTGGTCCGCGAATAGAATTTTAAATTGCCGGTCAGAGGCAAATTAAAAGAAATATATATTTATACATTATATATCCATCTCCTTTTCTACTTTGCTTAAATATTATATCCCAAATTTATTATCTCACGCCCAGAAGATCAGCGGTATATTTGCTTCTTATATGTGAACAAGTGTTTTCAACTTTGAACCTTAGAAAGAATAATTTCAGAAGTAAACTGACAGATGAGCATTTAGCATCGTTCCTTAAAATCAGTACATCTCAGTTCGAACCTCAGTATAAGGAATTTTAAAAAATGAAATCGCAATTTCATTCATCTCATTAACGTATTTAAACCGTTAGGTACTTGTATATTGTTTTTAAAATTTTAGAAAAACTTATCTTGGCCTGTCAAACTTATTTTCTTTCGATTTTTGGCCCCCGTCCGAAAAGGTTTGTCTATCCCTGCCCTAGGCGTTTAAAACTAGTGAATTTGATGGTAAGTATATTTACCTTTAGAGGAAAACCATCCAGAAATAAAACAACTTTCGCCATAGGTTAACATGAAAAAATAGGAAACCAATATGACTGGTATTGAACCACGTTGAGATGAAGTTTGAAATTAAAACGCTTCTTGTATGAAATTTAAGGTGCTTCTTAAGGAAAACCATTTATACAATCGAACTTCGATAACTCGAAGACCCAGGGGACTCCCAAAAATATTCGACTTATCCGAAGTTCGTGTTATCGAAGTTACCTACTTTTCCTCTCAACTGGCACTTAAGATGGGTCGACATGGTTTAAATGGTTTGAAATGTGCCATAATACTCTAGTTGTGCGCATTTCAACTTTTTAATAGCCTATGTAAACAACAAAAGAAGAATGCGTTCAAAAGGTTTATTAAAATTCAAGAAATTTGGCCTCATTACATATTAATTAGTATACATACCATCTAAATCTCATTTGAAAAAGGCAATTATTTTTAAGGTTGTTGGCATTCACAAAGTCACCTAATTTTGAACACATTTAAATAGGGTGTTGTCTGTACCTCCGGTGGTCTCCAGGTATTGTTGTAAGATGTGAATGGCGTTCTGTGCTTGCTCGTGACCTTCGAGAACCTTCGTTCTCGATGGTCAAGAATAGACTGACATTCGAAGTTTTGAACAGAATTGTGTTTTTTTACCGGGGAAATCTATCACAAAAACTTCGACTTAGAAGATTTTTACTTCGAGCTATCGAGACGCTTTTTTAAAGAAAAGTATAGAAATGATTCGGGACTTGATTAAAAGTTCGAGTTAGCGGATCATTCTACTTATAGGAAGTCGAGTTATCGAAGTTCGACTGTACTTGTTCGCAGGTTAAACTTTCAACCGAATGAATGGTGTAAGTTGTATAAAGCTTTTTTTCATTTCCTATTATTTAACACAAAAAGCAGCTCTCCATCCATCGAAGATATCTTGGGATATATTACTTCTTCCTAAACGGGATTGGACATGAATTTAGCCCTTCATGCCTCCCAGAAACACCCAGATGCTATAAAAATGTCCCCAATCCCAACTATTCTACAAATAACACAATAGAGACGTCTTTGGACACAGGAAAAAAATTTCTCCCATTTTCCTCCTGAAAACAATAATAAAAAATACTGTAATTTAGCAGCAAAAAAAATCTTCAATTTTATGGGTTTTTTAGATTTTCTCCTAATTATTGAGGTTTTAATCGGATATTTTTAGAAGCTTATAAAAAAAATTAAATATTTCAGCTCTCATTAATTACATTCCTAACTTATTTATAATGAGTTATTAAAGTTTAATATGTCTTCCGAAATATCTGGGATCATTTAATTAATTTTTATAACAATAAGCCATTTTTTATAAATGTTTTAATAAAATTAATTTAATTTATCTATTCTAATTTTTCCCCAACTCTAGATATGGAAAGTGAATATTTTGCAGTTATTATATTTAAGTTTTTTTTACGTTTTTAATGTTAACATACGGGGATATTTTTACGTTAATTAAATAAGCATCTCAATTTTTTCAACTCTGAGCTTGAGACTCTTTATATGGAAGAATAATATGTAGACATTAGAAATTAGACATTTTAAGTGCTGTAAACATCTAATTAGGAAATAACCTATTAATAAAATTTTTAAATATTTTGTCAAATGTTTATGGTTTGCAAGAAGAATTGATGTCACAGTGTTACATTGTGACATATAGGTGATAGGCTTTTCACAAAGTTCAATAAAACAGTAATTTGATATAAATGCATTCCGTTATTAGAATAGCTTTTCAATGCTATTAAAATTATAATTTTATTGTAAGCCGCACTATATTCCCACTATAGTTAAGCAAATCATTATTTCCATAGCATTATTCAATCCTCTCTTATAACATTTTGAAATATTTAGTACGCTATCGAATTATATAAATTTGTGTTAGTGAGGAAAAACAAACATATATGTTTGTATTGTTGCGCATATGAGCTAGAAAATAAAATGATACAAAATGCATACCAAATTAAAAATCCTGTAAATAATATGAATATCTGAAGATGATCCCTCAAAAAACATGGTGTTGATGATATCTCGTAAGGGGAAAACACAAAATATACGAAATCAATTTATGTTTTAAAAACTCATTTCAAAAGGTTTAAACATAAACAAAAGATCTTGTATTCAAATTTCCACCTTTGCTTTGAAATATACTTTACTATTGGTTCAGATCACATCTACAGGCTGGTTCTTAGAATATAGATTCTTGCGAAGCGAGGGTTTTCAGCCATAAGATAAGTGACTACAATAAAAACACTTCTGCAAAATACCTGCATCATTTCGAAAGGAGTATCATCAACTCTAACCAGAACTATACAATAGCCTATCTTTGCTAAAGGAAGACTTGATTTCATGACATATATATATATATATATATATATATATATATATATATATATATATATATATATATATATATATATATATATATATATAATATATATATATATATATACATATATATATATATACATATATATATATACATATATATATATATACATACATATATATATACATATATATATATACATATACATATATATATATACATATATATATATATATATATATATATATATATATATATATATATATATATATATATATATATAAATGAAGTATGAAAGCTACTAGGAGATATGGGTTTTTATAGCTCATGAGAATTGCTGTATATATATAATATATATGTAAGTATTTGTGTACAGATTTTCATATATAAGTCAATGGGGAAATAAATTCCTTCCCCCTTGCTCGCTGAAAATGTCTAGCTAAGCCCCTTTACACACACATATATATATACACTCCAGAGCCAAAACATTATGACCACCTGTCAATAACGAGTTGGCCCACCTTTGGTCACAGCTTCAACCTTCCTTGGTATGGATGCCACAAGTCCTTGGTAGATGGCCGGAGACAGATTGTACCAGATGTTTTAGCGAAGGTTACGCATATCAGACATATTGTGAATTGATGGTCTTTGGACTCTGAGCTGTCGTCCCATGACATCCCAAATGTGTTCTATCGGATTGAGATCCGGTGAGTGAGGCGACCAGGACATTAACTGGAATTCAGCAGCATGTTCCTGGAACCACTCCAACACAATTTTAGCCTTGTGGCGAGTGGCGTTGTCTTGTTGGAAAATTCCATTTCTAGCTGGAAAAACAGAGGCCATGTAAGGGTGCAACTGATTCGCAATGATGTGCATCTACCCTGTAGCATTCATAGTCTGCTCTACCACAATGATGGGTCCCAGAGACGCTCAAGAGAACGTCTCCCAAAGCATAATACTGCCACCACCGGTCTGTGTAAGACCTCCTGTACACTGAGGAAGCAACTGTTCACCTGGAAGATGGCTATCGACGTGATGAATGACAAACCGTGGTTCATCTGACCAGGCACCGCTGTTCTTACAGCACCGAATCTACCACCTAAGAGTCGTAGAGCTGTCAGACCCAAAGCAAGAAAGAAAGTTAGATTCTCATAAGAATTATTTCAGCTTAACAGCTTTAGTTACTAAGAAATTGTCAGATGATCAGGAAAAATGGCTGAATTATGTTTATAGTCCGAGTTAATTTTTCTGATTTCAGGATTACCAGAGGGAAAAACGGAAAGAATACCAAATTAAGGATTTTATTCCTGGGATAAAGGTAATAACTCGGATAAATTACTACCTTTTTGATAAAAGGTTTGATAAATAGAGAAAACATGATACACAAGAAGAAAAACTTTTGGCATTTCAGTGTATAAAAGCAAAAAAAAAATTAATTTAATATTATTTTCTTATTGCCTTCAAAGAATTCGTGAATTTTAGCAATTTGTGAAAGACTCCATTTTTTCCCGAGCTAATTGCATTTATTTTCTGAAATTCGGCTCTGTATAATTCTGATATATTTTTAGATTTTCATGATATACTCTAAGGCATTTTTTATGAGATGCCCATTACTATTGAGAACAAAATTATATGTCTAATGTATGGGTATATTTTTCGCCTGTGCAGTAATATTTCTTTTACATGTTCATATCTCATTGTTAATTTAATTTTTTAAAACTCACCCTAATATAATTCCCTTGCAAAACCCTTATATTTTCTGTAAGTTACGTTTGACGATTTACATGTTGAAAATAATGAGGAAAAATCATGCAAAAGAATTTGCATTAATTTAAAGGCTTTATATTTTCTGTAATGTATAAGCTGTGCTTCCGAAAATTCGTGTTAACAATGTCAGTAGCCAGATATGTGTTACTCAAAGCAAATTGTTTCCAATTATTTATGTTACAGAGTAAGTAAAAGTATTTTTTCTTTAATAACTGGATGGTTCCTTTAATGCATAAATTCTGGAAATTTGAAAGTGTGAATATAAGTATGTCCTTTATAAGACAAAATTCAGAGAATGAATCGGCAAGACTTTGTTTAGATTTGTTTTATTAATTTAAACTTCAATGGGCTTTTAATATTTTTGCTTTTCAGTGCATATTAATATTTCCCCTTATCTAATCTATCATGATGTTAATATTAATACGAGTTCAATCTTGATAGTACATTATAAGGCTTAAAAATAGACTTATCTATGTAGACATAGCTATATGTTTGAATTGTATTTACTAAAAATTAAAACATTTTTCAACCTCGAATAAGTCATAGGTTTTACTTATCCACTAAATTTCTATTTACTATAGCTTTACATTGCAGATTAAGAACTAAGCTCTGCTAATGTTTGTTTGATTATTAGATTACGTTCTACAAACGTTCCATTTAACATTGAAATATTTCGGGCTCAAAAATAAATATTTCCGAAATATTGGTGCTGGCAAAAACAAAAATTATCTTTAAAAGTTCGGATAAAGTTTTGTTTCTGAGACACAAAGTCTGACAGATATTATCTCTCAGGTTTAATAAGGATGAAATGTAAATAAAGTTCTTAGAAAATAAATATGAGATTTAAAAGATTCTAACTTTTTGAAACGTATTATGTCAATAAGAATATTCTGAAGCGTTTAGATGATTCTAAATGCCAAAGTAAAATGAAAACAGGAGGTTTCCTTGGTGTTTGTCTACAAATAAAATTCGAGGAAATATTTCTTTTGACGATGTTACTGTATTATATTAGCACCTTTTAATACTTTATTTCCAGATCATTTGAGCAGAATAGTTCAGAAGATTGTGTAAGAAGAAGATGTATGATAAAGTTTTGGGAATCATATAAGACTTGAAAAAGCTACCGAGCTTTCGTTTGATGCAGTTATATGTTCATTTGCCCATTTTATATTGATGGAAGTCTTTCGAAAGATGCATGCGGGAAGATGACCGAATGATTAGGGCACTGATCTTCGGTACTGGAATTCGTGGGTATGAGTCCCACTATGGCATGGATGTTCGTAGCAGTTTGGAATCGGCTTTAAGCAATAGGTTCCGATTTCGTTAGCCCTTGTGTTGCAAAAGGTAAATCGTAGTTCACCAAACCAAATCTTTCGAAAGATGCATAAGGGCCGAATGGTTAGGGCACTGATTTTCAGTACCGTAGTTCATGGGTACGAATCCCACTATGGCATGGATGTTCGTAATCATTCAGAATCGGCTTCAAGAAATAGGTTCCTATCTCGTTAGCCCTTGTGTTACAAAAGGTAGATTATAGCTGAACAAACCAAATCTTTCCAAAGGTGCATAATGTAATTAAAAGCTTGAAAGTTTTAATGTACTTAAATATATAACTCAGCGTTGTGACCCTCGTCAGTGGAGAGGGGGAAGGTCATTTCATCTATAACTATTTTTCTATACTTTGAATAGATAACTATATGCTTAATCGGCACTGTAATTTTACAAAAAGTTAAGATTATTGCAAACATTTCCTTACACAGTGTTTCTGATGAAGGTGAGCCTAAAATCACGTCATTCCTATACATTAGTTTGTATACATATATAGCAACAAATGCGTATATGCGTACACGCGCACACATATTTATACATATATATTTACATGTATGTATGTATACTTATAGATATTTAATGAATATAGTGTATATATATATGAGTGTGTGTGTGTGTATAATGATATACTAGTGACGTTATTTCATTCCCCGTATAAGCTTTATTTTGTGCCAAGTGAAAACTAAACTAAATTTTGTCTAGTTTTAATAAAAAAGATATTTATTAATTTTTAAGTACTACATTTTTAAAAATCATTAATAATTCAGCTAAAATATTATAGTTAAAAAGTACTTCACCAAATTCAGGACTCATACATTTTTGAGCCTTTCACGTAACTTTTCTAAAACTATTTTTCCAAACTTATCTTAAAACTTAAGGAAAACTTTAGTATGTGTTTTCTTTCGCTTGATAAATCTCAGCAGTTTATCTAAATATATCTTAAAAGCACTTCTTTCCAGAATTTCCTGCCGGTTAAAGAGATGCGATTGTCAAATCCTTTCAACTCGTAATGGAAATCGAATAACTTTATTATTGATAGAAAGAAATTTCGAATCATGCATTGTCAATTAACTGATCTCTCAATTAATTGATGCTTTAATTCCATTAATTCTCGAATCTTTATCGGAATATTATACTGATGAATATCTTAAATCTAAGTCATAATACACTTCACAAAGTAAAACAAGTATGAAATTTAAACAGTTTTGGATATTACAGTATATTCTCATTAGTGGTTGCCATTTATAAAAAAAAGCAAATTCCGTGATAGCTAATTTATTTTATGTGTCATAGAAGGTAGGCCAGAAGTAGCACTTGTGCAATGCATGTGTGCCCGCTAATGGCTATATTTCTAGAGTGACTGATAGAATATATTATATTTAAATGTGTTAACTAATGCTTTGCTTAATTTTTTTCCAAATATTAAATGAGAAACTATATTTTTGGTCTCACTTTTCGAGCTTAAAATTACGTTGCCATAGACCGTTACATCAGTTGTTATTTTAAACTCTATATATATAAAGAAAAACCTTTATTAAAAAGATATATAAGAGTATGGCATATTCCAAAAAGTTCCAAGCGCCCATTTTCTAAAACTAAATCAGTTCATTTAATTTGTGGTTTCTTTTCCTTTAGATTTCTGCTTCATTTGTGCTCATCTGTTAAGACATAAACACCGTTTAGAAACCAAACGCCATTTTCTTAACTTTTAAGAATAGCGAAAAGATAGATGGTAGAATGCCATTTGTTCGAATCTGTTCGGATAAGAAAAACGTGACATTTAGAAGGTTAAAAGGCACTCGTAACAAATGGTAGAATCATTAACTGGGAAACTTCGGGATTAGAATTTAAGTGGAAATTCAAGGAGCAAGATTAATTATTTTTGTACTTATTTCTTACTGTAATTTCATTTACCCGCTCACATTCTTTTGGGATAAAATAAGAGTTGGATCATTAAAAATTAATTTTGATAATTTGTGAGAATGTTATTTTTTACGGAAATATAGGAAAAATGCATTACATGAATAGTTAATAATTATTAAAATATATTGTTGTTGATGTTGTTTATAAAGCTACTTGGACACGCTCAGCATTTAAGCCATAGACTATATATGAATTGAAGTGACTGAATACGCCTTTCTTCGGAAGAGCACTGCTTGGTCGAAAGATCGATTGCATGCTCAAAATGGACCCTCGTAATTTAGAAGCAGGGACCAAGTTGAAGGACCCCAACAGGCTTGGACTTCCACCTCCAGAGGTATTGTTTGAATTTGTAGAAAATTGCGACTACGGACCTGTTTTACGTGTTTCCTGTTTCCCTTAATGAACACGTCAGATCTTTGTTTGGCTATAGCCTCCAAACTACAAATCTCCAGTTAGGAACTTGATGATAGAATGTATAGTACGTTTAAACCAACTTTGTATTTTTATGCGTAAAATATCACAAACTTTAACAGCAGTCCACTGTAGTAAAACATTTAGCTTTATGCTCACGACTTCTAAAAGGAATTTTCAAAAGAAGTTTGCAGGAGATTTGTTTACATTCTTAAGGGAACATTAGACCTTCTATATCAGGGATGGCCAACCTGCGTCTCGTGAGCCACATGCGGCTGTTTAAAGGATTATTTGTGTCTCTCGATAAATGTACCCCAGTTCCCTTTTCAATTTAGTGTTATTATATTTTTAAAAAATATTACAACTGAGGGAACTCAGGCAATTCTGGGTAAAAAATGGTTCTTATTTTCTTTTTAATAGGATTTCCAATTCCCCAATTCATACAGATTCAGTGAATTATTCACCGATAAATATTTAAACTATCCTGATGTTACAACAGTATAACACATTGTAAATTACATTCGCACCAATGCAAAATAATTTCGACAATTAAATAAATTCCTTGAAAAATTAAAAGACGAAGAACTTCCAAATGACATTCATTAAATATAATTTCTGTAAAAATAAAATTAATACATTTTTTTAATATCTTTTAAATATGTATTTGATTGCAGGTCTCGAAAAATTTCAAATTTTGAAAAATGGCTCTGACTATCAAGAAACTTAGTCACCCCTGTTCTATAACTTAAAATCTTCATTAAAACAGCATTTTTCAATGCATCATACAGTAAATTTTGTTTGCTCCCTTTAGATTGATACTTTTACAAATTCTTTAAAACTCTTTAGTTTTAAAACTTATATTTCTTTAGAATTTTAAGCTTTATATTTTTTAAAAAATAACACACAACATATTTTTTCTAAATAAAATTCACTTACCCACAAGATAACTTTTAAAAAATGCATATCAGAAACTAAATTTTTATATCAAATTAAAGCTAATTTAAACAATTTTATCATTTGGATCTCTGCTTTATTCTATAACTCAAAACTTTCAAGACGTCTGTATTTAAAAGAATAAAAGCCATTAGGAAATTTTAAAAATATTAAACTTTATAGTACTCTAAAATTACATTTTATGTATTAATATGATTCAGGCTCATAGAATTAAAAATATAATTAGTTTCTAATTTATATAAAGCATTACTTTCTAATTTACCAATTTCAAATGTTGTTTTATAGGTTAGTGGATTTCTACTTTTTCTAGTGCACTTACTTTATATTTTTATAAGTATTGCTTTATATAACAAAACTAAATATTTTTTATAGTTGTACCCTAGTTATTGATCTAGGATTTTAATCTAGGAAATTTTATTCAAAACAGGGCAGAACTCATTATCTTCCACACTGCGCATAGAATGCATCTAATCGTCATGCAACTACCCGTGAAATATTTCTTCATAATCATACATGTGTGCCTACTCGACAACAACCGTTGCTACCAATAAAACTTTCTCGTCTATAATAGGTTGTTACCCTCTTTCACGCTAAGTATCAAACGGACTACTTTGTTCATATGCCTCTCCCAACTTTTACAGACATTAGCCAACTATGCAACCTCTTTCGACGCTGAACTTGCCGAACGATGGCCGAATGGTCAGGGCACTGACCTTCGAAACCGGAGTTCGTGGGTTCGTGTCCCACTGGGGCATGGATGTTCGTAGCCTTTCGGAATCGGCTTTAAGCAGTAGGTCCCGGTCTCATTAGCCCTCGTGTTTCAAAAAGTAGACCGTAGTGCTCCCAACCAACCAACCAACCAATCGACGCTGAACTTCACCAAAATCTACATCAGTATTTTATTTGTTTTTGTAAAAAGTTTCACTATTAATGCATATTCTGGTAAATTAATATACGTCGTTATTGAAAGATTGCTACTCATTCGATATCCTTCTCTTTATACCCAGAACTCATTTACTCAATATCCATTTGCATATAGAGCTACGGTGGCTCAGTCATCAAAAGCAATGATCTCGTAACTGGAAGTTTGACGGCGGCAAGCAAAATATGTCCGTGGTCACAATATACTCCAACTTCTCAAATGATACCTCTGGGGATAACAGGTAAAGTCTGAGGGTATTCTGCTTTTTCCCTGCGATAACAGACAAATAATATAAAGACAAATAATTAAACTGCGGTGTAGACGCGACGTAAACAAGTCACCCTACTCGGTGTTTATATAAACTGTGGAAGCTCAAGTACTTCACTCGACCAGGTCACTCTGTCTGGTCATCATCCGGATCATTGGTATGAAGAAAAAAGATGAATCAATGTAACTGCAAAAATGTTTTGTACAATAAAAAAAAGGCTTGTCCTTTTTCATATATCGTGCAATATTTGTTTCAAAAATGCTTTAAAGTTCTACAAGAATCTCAAATGCGTTAAAAGAAAGATTTTGAACAAAGGAAATGCATTTTTAAAATAAAAATTCTCCTTCTATAGATTACATCCTTTAGTCTCAATGATCAGAGGAAATAAAATCTTCGTTACATTTATCATTTTTTTTCTATCATACCGATAATATTTCCTCTCATACTATTTAAATTTTATTGTTATTTTAATTTGATAGACTATGTATTGAGTCTTAATGCTTGAAAGCCTCCATTGGTGATATATGTCTAGAAGGTCATAGAAATCGAAAGTCCTTTTTTATTTTGTTATTATGAATTCACTTCGACAATTAATAATCTTATTATTGTCCGCTCATGATATTAAAACAAAAATGGCAATTTTATAGCATTAAAGCATATCCCCGCAGCGACGGTTTTCAAACATTACGGATTAAATCATGTCGTTTCTTATTTATAAAAAATTCATCTCAGATATTCGTCTGAATATATTATCAAATGTTGTAAGGATTTTAAATACGTCAAAAACATCACTGATTGTGCTAATAAAGAAATGCCAGGTCGCACTTCTAGGGAATTAATTCTCCTATAATTTAAACGTATCTCGTTATCCGAGTTTAGTGCAATTAAATGGAGTAGTTTGTCCTCCCTGTTTCTTTGACGAGCAACGCGTGTTTGTATTCCATATGACAGCTTATTTGCACAAGTTTGTGAGTGGCTGACATTGATGAAGTTCATTTTGCATAAAGTTCTTCTCGAACACTGCCGTGGTGGAATCAGGAGGCCACCGGAGAATTCATGGTAAGAGATTGTCACTATACTACTCAAATTTTTGTTGTTGTGGTTCTAAAAAATGTAAAAGAAAAGAGTGCTTCTCCCGTCTTAGGTAAATTTACGTAATAATTCTTTTTGTCTTCAAATTTTACACATTGTTTAACCTTTTGAAAGGGGCTCTCTGAAGAACTAATGCATTTGTGGGACACATGCTGTCCCACCCCCGCTGAAAAGGTTAATATCTATTGCGCTTAAGGGATATAAATATATAACATTTAAATCTTCTAGAAACTGTTGTTTCAAAATTTAGTTTATCATATTGCTATTCTTCTTCCCTATCTTATTCCAAAAATCACTTCAAATAATTTTTAAAACTCATATTTAGTAAAATATGAGTGTATAAAAAAACAGAATAGATTTTAGTGATATTTTGCTGTTAAGAGTGATTTAAAAGTTGAATAACTACATTTATATTTTCATAACTTTTGCGTACTCATGAATATATATTACATGAATAAATTTGAAATGTATTACCCGCAATAACAAACATCCCGTTGGTTTGGTTATACCTAGTTAGTCAACTAAGTTTTTTAAACAATTTTATGGTTATTTTATTTCAGGTAAATTATAATGTATAAGAGATGTCTTGTTATATTTAGAAATATTTCGCGATTTATCATCGTACTCGTCTAATAACATATTGTTGTCACGGTCAGTTCTAATGATATTTTTTTCATAAATTCATTGAATTTTAGTGGACATATTCTAAATTAAGTGTACAAGCCAAAATAGTCTTAAACGTAGTATGACATCGTTTATAGAAAAGGGTTGTAAAACTTTTTGAATATTAAAAAAAGGCATACCAAGGAGTTATCCGAATGGGACGAAATTCTTTAGATGTGATGTACATGTACAGAAAAATAAATGATTACAATTTGAGAAAAATTGGAGGATTTATTCAAGTGATAGAGCTTTACAAAGTTAAAATCTCAATAACGCGTTTATCCACCTCTGGCCCTTATTCAAGCTGTTTTTCGGCTTCGTATTGATTGATAGAGGTGTCGAATGTCTTCCTCAGGGATATCATGTCAAATTCTGTCCAATTGGAGCGTTAGATCGTCAAAATCCTACCCTGAGCTGGTTGTTCCCTGCCAACAATGCTCCAAACTTGCTCAATAGGAAAGAGATCCGGCAACCTTGCTGGCCAACGAAGCGTTCGGAAAGCACGAAGACAAGCAGATGAAAAACGTGTTGTGGGAGGTCGAGCATTATCTTGCTGAAATTTAATCCCATGATGGCGTGACACAAAGGGCAACACAACAGCTCTTATAACTTCGTCCACATACAGCTGGGCTGTAACGGTGCCACGGATGACAACCGATGAGTCCTACTATGAAATGAAATGACACCCCAGACCATCACTTTTGGTTGTAGGCCTTTATGCCGGAAGACAGTCAAATTGGGATCTTACTGCTATCCAAGGCTTCTTCACACACGTCTTCGCTGGTCATCAAGGCTCAGTTTAAAGCGGTACTTGTCAATGAAGACTAATCTACTACAGTCAGTGATATTCCAGTTAGAATTAGTCCAACACCCCTGCAAACAGGCTCGTCGTTGTACAGAAGTCAATGGTAGTCGGCGCAAGAGACGTCGTGACCTTAGCCCTATTTTTGTGAGCCGTATATGAATGGTCCTTGAGGTCACTGAAGCACTAGTTGCACGATGATGATAATAATGTATTTAGGGCTGTGAGTACTGCTCTGACGATTGTTTGGTCCTTACTTTCTGTCATTTCTCTAGGTCGGCCGTTTCGTTCTTAGAGCTGTGTTTGGCATGGTTCACTCCTTCCTGCCAACATTGTCTAATAGGGGCATCGATCCTGCCCAAGTGTAGGCCGATTCACCGATTAGACCAACCGGCTTCTTTGAGCCCAACTAAAAGTCCTCTCTCAAATGCTGACATCTGCACATATCATTCGTGCACTTGTATGCGAGATATAGTTACAGTCTATATGAGTACAAGGAATGAAATTCGAAAAGAATTTATGGGAATCGAATTTCCCCTTTTAAATATCATGCTAGTTGCGCAGATAAGATGCAGCTACACAAGTTCATTCATTGGCCTCCAAATTTCAAAATTTTGCATTTTCTGTGAAAACGTGTGTGCATATCAATTAGTGTCCAGTTTGCATTACATCTTCTCGGTGCGTTGTGGTGCCTCTTTTTTTTGTCAAAGAATATATATACAAAGAACTTAGTGTGCGAACTTCAATATAATAAGTTAGTCAGTTATTCTGTTAATTTTCATTATATCACGTTTTTATATAGACAATTTTCTTTAAGGTATTTATAATGGGTGTCCCAAAATCAACGCAAGATTTGAATTAGCCATCGTTCATGCAGTAGAGTGTTGGCAACACTATTAAAAAAAACCTTCTTTGACACTTAATAGTTTAGTATTAGTAAAAATGGAGCAATGCGCTATCGAACAACAGCGATACAGTCTGTAAAAGAATTCAATTGCCTCGTAAGACATTTTTTAGCGGAGTACTCTCTCGATTCGGAGATAAGAATAGATCCCCTATATCATGTAATTAAAATAACACCATTAGATTTTTATAGAGTTATTTAAAAGCACAGGACTATAGCAATAAGCACGAAAGCAAGCGTGCATTGAAAGAGGAAATTGAAAGCTGCATCAACAAAATTTAGCTACATTTCTTACATAATTTAGCTACATTTATGAAAAATGATCTTGGACAATTTCGACAAAAGAATGTATATAAGCCAACCAATTCATGCAGGCCGTTTGCCATAGGTATTATTCTACACATAAGCCTATACAGTGTACAATATGATAAAATAACATTTTAAACAAATAAAGCTGGTTTTTCTTATTTAAATGTTGCTTTAATTTTGGGACACCCTTTATTATTATACAAAAAAAAATTTGATATATATTCAAAAAATGTTGCTTTGAGATTAACTATTGATTGCTAAGGTGCGAATTAGCTATCTTTTCTTTTTCATGAAATAATGTAACAGAAATAAAAATAGGAATAAATTATCCGGAAATAATTAGCCGAACGATGGCCGAAATGTACAGCGCTGCTCTTTATGGTACTGGAGTTCGTGAGTTCAAATCCCACTGTTGGCATGGATGTTCGCATCCGTTAGGAATCGGCTTTAAGCAGTAGGTCCCGATCTTATTCGCACCTCGTGAGCAAAACAGTAGACAGTAGCACTACAAACCAAACCAAACCCGGAGCAAAATTTAAAAAATAGTACTTATTATAACTATTCAGGTCTTTTAATAAAGCTTTTATTATTTAAAAAGTATGTGTTATTATATCTATGAAAAGGGAAAAAGTTGGAAAAGACTTAGCAACCTAAAGGTTGATAATTGCTGCCTTAAGGTAATTTCTGTTTCAGAAGTTTAGTCCCTAACTTTTATTGCTGAATGGTTAGATAATTATATTCAGTAGTTTAAAAAGGACTTCTTTTATTTAAAATATAAAACGTATTAACTTGCATTATGAGTTTTCTTTTAAACATTAAATATTACGTCGCCTTTGGGATGCCTAGCGAAGAATTCTGATAACAAGCGCAATTGTTGAGAAAAGTTTTGACTATAAATTAGTTATTTTTCCATTCCTTCTTTTTTTATGTAGATTGCTTTATCGTAAACGAAAGGGAAATTATAATTAAGTTGTAAAAATTGAAAACTCTTGGATCACACATAATGATTAAAAATTGAAATCGTGAACAATTAAAGATTAAATAATTTAGTAAAATAATAAAGTAGAAACATTTTAAGATTTCAATCTACATGTCTTCGAAAAGTATAAAATCTCATTTTATCAGCTTCAAGTTTTTATATATTCAGCACTGCAATATTAGAAAATAACTTTTGGCTGCAGCTTTAATGAATTTTAAATAAATCTTTACACCTCAGGCCTCAACTATATTAATAGCAGCACTATATTTAATATGTAACGTGATTAATACTTAGATTTAAAATAACTTAGTTTTAACTTATTTATGTGTTTTTAATTTTTTTTATTTTTAAAACTTTTTATGAAAGAATGTAGGAGATTTTTATCTTCAGTGTCATATAAAAATTTAATTACTAATATATTTCTTAAATTAGCTTGCGAAAAAGGAGGAAAGCAAAGGTTTTGTTTACCATTTTAGTTTAGTTTTTTTTTTTAATTTATTACTTAAAATTTCCAAAGAAAATATTTTTTTAATTTGAAATATTTTTATATTATTAGCAAAAATATTTTATTCTCAAAAAAGCAAAATGTTTGCTTAACGCGAATAAAAAATGGTACTGTAATTATAGGCTCTAAACATATTATGGCTATATTAAAATGTTCGTTTATAAGGTCGAAGTTCAAAATTTTATCTTTCTAGAGGTTATAAAGCAGGATCAAGAGTTGCAGAAAATCATAAAAGTTAGCAAACATTCATTTCAACATTGGCTTTCTATTTTACATTCACCTTACTGAATGATGTGCTCCACATGATTGCTTTAACGTTGCAAAAGATGGCTGTTCATAATAACACATCATCTATCAGTAGTCTAATTTCACAGTTTCAAAGTTAGTGAAAGGGTATAGTCTACCTAGCCAAATCGTCTTTCCAGTGTTTTTTGGTCTCTCATATATACAAAAATTACATCATTATATAAAATAGAAGCTTTAAACTAACAGAAGAATCTTCATTTATTCATTATTTAACTTGTATAGGAATGGAGCATATAAGTTCAGTAAAGCAAATATTATAAACTACAGGAGAAAATACTTTAAATTACACGTATTTAAATTTATTGCTAAACTGCAAAATTAATTACAGAACGAAGACATGCTCTAACCAGCATTGGGTAGACTATGGATTTTCTCAGTGTAAAGAAAGGGTTCTGAACCAATATGCGTTGCTTTGATTTACTACTAACGATTCAAAGGTTAGTTTACTTTACAAGGATTGACGGAGAAAACTATCTTACTAAGAGACTTAAAACTATGAAGATTTAAATTAGACTAAACACTTCAGACATAAAAGGGGTTAATTCAAGGACGAAATTTGTTATTAATTAAACCAACGTAAGACTAGAAATGTAGCTTTGAGAAATAAAATTTAGAGCTAAGTAAAGCAAGTGCGATATGTGAGATTCAAAGCTCAGCTTCCACAGGAATAACAAATTAGCTATTAGTTCTAGGATATTTTTTCTTTTTTCATTGCTTATCTAACTGTAGGTGTCCCGAATGAATAAGTCGTTGCTCTTTGGTACTATGGTAAGAATCGTGATGAATTTCATTATTTAACTTGAATAGGAAAGGAGCTTATAAGTTCAGCAAAGCAAATATTATACTCTACAAGAGAAAACACTTTAAATTACACGTATTTAAAATTGTTGGTAAACTGCAAAATTAATTGCAGTACGAAGACATGCTCTAAATAGCATTTGGTAGACTACGGATTTTTTCAAAGAAGAACCAGGGTTCTGAACCATTAAGCGTTGCTTTGAGTTGCTACTAATGGTTCAAAGGTATTTACTTAAGAAGGATTGACGGGGAAAATTATAATACTAAGAGACTTAAAACTGTGAAGATTTAAATTAGATTAAACACTACAGACATAAAAGGGAATAATTCAATGATGAAATTCGTTATTAAAAGAACCATCTTAAGACGAGAAATGATTCTTTTGGAAATAAAATTTAGAGCTAAGTTAAGCAAGTGCGATATGTGAGATTCAAATCTCAGCTTCCAGCTCTTTGATACTTTTTTAAGAATCATGATGTATTTCATAATTTAACTTGAATAGGAAAGGAGCTTATAAGTTCAGCAAAGAAAATATTATAAATTACAAGAGAAAGCACTTTAAATTACAAGTATTTAAACGTATTTAAAATTATACAAGTATTTAAAATTGTTGGTAAGCTGCAAAATTAATTACAGAACGAAGACATGGTCTAAACAGCATTTGGTAGACTACGGGTTTTCTCAGAGAAGAGCCAGAATTCTGAACCATTATGCGTTGCATTGGGTTGCTACTAACGGTTCAAAGTTTAATTTATTTTACAAGGATTGATGGGGAAAATTATCTTACCAAGAAACTTAAAACTGTGAAGATTTAAATTAGACTCAACACTTCATACATAAAAGGGATTACTTAAAGGATGAAATTCTTTATTAATTGAACCAACGTAAGACAAGAAATGGAGCTTTGAGAAATAAAATTTTGAGCTAAGTGAAGGAAGTGCGATATGTTAGATTCAAAGCTCAGCTTAAACCAGGAATAACAAATTAGCTATTAGTGCTAGGATATTTTTTCTTTTTTCATTGCTTATATAACTGTAGGTGTCAGGAATGAATAAGTCGCTGATCTTTGGAACTTGTGCAAGAATCATGATGTATTTCATTATTTAACTTGAATAGGAAAGGAGCTTATAAGTTCAGCAAAGCAAATATTATAAACTACAAGAGAAAATACTTTAAATTACACTTATTTAAAATTGTTGGTAAACTGCAAAATTAATTACAGAACGAAGACATGCTCTAATTAGTATTGGGTAGACTACGGATTTTCTCAAAGAAGAAACACAGTTCTGACCCATTATGCGTTGCTTTGAGTTGCAACTAACGGTTCAAAGGTTAATTTACTTTACAATGATTGACGGGAAAATTATTTTACTAAGAGACTTAAAACTATGAAGATTTAAAGTAAACTTAACTTCAGACTTAAAAGGGATTAATTCAAGGACGAAAGGCGTTATTAAGAGAACCATCTTAAAACGAGAAATGAAGCTTTGAGAAATAAAATTTAGAGCTAAGTGAAGCAAGTGCGATATGTGTGAGATTCAAAGCTCACCTTCCACCAGGAATAACAAATTAGCTATTAGTGCTAGGATATTTTTTCTTTTTTTCATTGCTTATCTAACTGTAGGTGTCACGACTGAATAAGTCCTGCTCTTTGGTAATTTGGTAAGAATCATGATGTATTTCATTATTTAACTTGAATAGGAAAAGAGCTTGTAAGTTCATTAAAGCAAATATTACAAACTACAAGAGAAAAAATTTTAAATTACAGGTATTCAAAATTACAAGTAAACTGCAAAATTAATTACAGAAGGAAGACATGGCCTAAACAGCATTGGGTAGACTACGGATTTTTTCAGAGAAGAACAAGGGTTCGGAACCATTATGGGTTGCTTTAAGTTGCTACTAACGGTTCAAAGGTTAATTTACTTTACAAAGATTAACGGGGAAAATTATGTTACTAAGAGACTTAAAACTATGAATATTTAAATTAGACTAAACACTTCAAGCATAAAAGGGATTAATTTAAGGACGATATTTGTTATTAATTAAACCAACGTAAGACGAGAAATGGAGCTTTGAGAAATAAAATTTAGAGCTAAGTGAAGCATTGTGAGATTCAAAGCTCAGCTTCCGCCAGGAATAACAAATTAGCTATTGGTGCTAGGATATTTTTTTCTTTTTTTCATTGCTTATCTAACTCTAGGGATCACAGAACAGTAGCCGAATGAATAAGTCACTGCTTTTTGGTACTGAAGTTTAGGGGTTCCCACTGTTAACATGGATGTTTGTAGTCATTCGTAATAAGCTTTAAGCAGTAGGTACCGGTCTCATTAGACCTCGCATAGCAAAACAGTAGACCGTAACTATCCAAATCAACCAACCAAGAAACAAAGAGTGCTCCAAAACAGGGAAACTATAGCTGTAAGGCCCTCTGGGCTGTGTCAGGCGGCGAAGGACACCTCGCAAGCATGGGACCACCCCACCACAGCACGGCCCGTCAAAGTACCAGGCGCGCGCCCGTCACGCCGCAGGGAACAATCCGGGAAAAACGCAGAAGAGTAGCACTCAAAAGTAAGTAATTTAGAAAAACAACTGGACGCTAAGCGAACCTCGATAAGGTGGAATTAATGAGGGTGGAGAGAACCATATTAGCCAAAGAGAAACAGAAAAAAATAGAGGATTAGCTCTTTGAACCAGGATTTTAGAAACCAGGAAATTTAGAGAGGAGGTCACAACCCTGGACCTCCAGATCAGCACAAATAAATCAAAGAGACTGACTATCATAGGCCCACCCTGCGGAACACCCGTGACTCGGTGTGCCCGGATGTGGCAGACAAAGGCTCGTGGGCCGCAAATTTAGTAGAACGTTACATGGGCATTTTCTGCTTTTTTAAGTATGCACTTATGTTTCTAAGTATTTTATCAATAACGTAGCTCCATATAAAATGCTCTCTGGTAGCATTATTTATACTGTTGCATTGAAAATTTGGCTCTTCTCTCATGAAAGTCCACCGATCTCTGCCTTAAACTATATTCTTTTTAAAAGAATACTTTCGTTTTACACCCTAACTTTTGATGGCAAAAGTGTTTAAAGTCTGACTCATGAACTTACCCCACACTTTCGGAGTTAGTGCCTGATACTTTTCTAAATGTCTTCCTATGAGTTGATTATTCGTTGATTCAAATGTTAAAAATAATAATTACGTTTTTCTTTAAAATTTCAAATTTGGAAAAGAAATGCAGAGTTTCTTTGAGATTTAGTGTGTAGGCATCCAGTGTTCACTTAATTCACTTAATTCCACACAGATGAAAGTGCGTGTGTATAATAAAATATATAGCACTTTCCTGGAAAACGCATTTGCTCCATTTCAACCTAGGTATTAACTGTCAGAAAATTTTAAAAATCTAATGTTTCCATGCATAAAAACTATTATTTTTTAAACTAATTAAGTATATGAGACGAGTGATCACAATTTTAATTTAATGTTAATTGTCAGAGCACTTACATAGTTATAATAGTAAATGCGTATATTGCCTACACACGTACATGCAGTAAAAGATTACTAATACAAGGAAATCTACAAAAATAAGATAAAAAAGAACTTCGAAATGTTGAATATATTAATGTTATTCTTCAACAGCGTATAGCTCGTTGATTCCAAATTAAATCGCCTTTTCTAACCCATATTCTTTCAAGCATTGTTAAAAGTAATATTTCTCTATCCAGTCACGTACATTCCCTTTTACTCTTTTAATCAGAATTTTCGACAGGTCATGTTTCGAGGCTTTCTTCTCCATCGGAAACAAAAGAGACTTACAGTTAAATTAGCATTTAGTTTCTCGAAGAAAGAACTTAAATGTATTTAGTTTTAAAAAGTACTTATCATTCTGGCTTTTTGAAATAAATCGGTTTTTCCCGAAATATGCGTTTGTTTACAATCCAAGCTTAAAGTATTCAGTGGACAATCTTTTAGTGCAGGTTGTTGAAGGATTGAAAAATAACTGGTTAAATGCAGTTTTATGGTGAGAAAGTGTTTTGGAAGAAACTAAATATTTGTCACGAGTTTCAGAATGCTTTTGTGCATTAACTTGGTGTGTGTTATTTTTTATTCTACTTTATTCCTAGTTGACTTAATATATGGGAAAAGAGTATTTTTCCTTCTATTTAAGCTGAAATAGATGAAAATATTAAACAATTCATTAGCGGATTTGACAAAGAAAAAAGTGTAAGCTTATAAATATTTTAAAAGGGTTTCTCGAACATTTAGTGACATGGTTACTACATTTATTGAAAATTCGTTACATTGTCGATTTTGATGAGGCGTTTTAGATCAGTTATATAATTGATTAATTAATACGAGAAGTAAAATGCTTGGGATCTAAATCTGACCTCATCACATCTTTTGTAAAGGAGAAGAGGGCCAATAAAAATTTATTCAACGGTTTTTCGCCTTGTGCGAGATCCTCGGGTGGGGTTCTAATCTCAGTCCCAGATTAGAATCGCGTCTCCATACATGACACTAAATAAGAATGTACATTTGTGGAGTTATTTATGAGTCCCTAAAGGACAGTGCCCAATTTGAAGGGATAAGGTTTTTCCACGTTGGCGGTTTCGAGGCGGGGTTATGGAGACCAATTGGAGTTATACAACTTTCCTTTTTTGCATATCTTTGAAATTGAGATTAGGTCCTCTCTTATATATATATATATATATATATATATATATATATATATATATATATATATATATATATATATATATATATATATATATATATATATATATATATATATATATATATATATATATATATATATATATATATATGTATATATATATATGTATATATATATATGTATATATATATATGTATATATATATATATATATATATATATATATATATATATATATATATATATATATATGTATATATATATATATATATATATATATATATATATATATGTATATATATATATATGTATATATATATATATATATATATATATGTATATATATATATATGTATATATATGTATATATATATATATAATATATATATATATATATATATGTATATATATATATATGTATATATATATATATATGTATATATATATATGTATATATATATGTATATATATATATATATATATATATATATATGTATATATGTATGTATATATATATATGTATATATATATATGTATATATATATGTATATATATATGTATATATATATATATATATGTATATATATGTATGTATATATATATATGTATATATATATATGTATATATATATATGTATATATATATATGTATATATATATATGTATATATATATATGTATATATATATACATATATATATATATATATATATATATATATATATATATATATATATATATATATATATATATATGGCGAAAACTATTAGTTTTCGCCAATTACTTTCACGATGATGCAGGATTATCCCGAGTCAACCATGTGCTGAAGAATTTTATATTGGGCTACCTCAATTTCACTTAGTTCTGGGGTCATGTTGGGGATAAAATCAAACAAAAATCTAACCCTCCGTATCACTATCCGTTTTTTTCTGCTCGCCCCTTGGAGTAGGCTTTGAATTCTGCGTTATGCTACATAACATTGGGTTTTCTGGCACATTAACACTAAGCATACCAAAAGTGGCCAAACGACCAGTAATGTATATGTAAAATAAAATTCATTACCCATGATTTATTATTATTTATGGGTATAGATATTTACAGGTCCATGATGTGTAACGAATTTTATACATTCAACCAGGATACACGAAGTCCGGTCATTTGACATGCTATGGTAGAAATAAATATGTATTAAGTGTTGGTAGATTTAGTGTTAAGCTATATTCCTATTATCTCCAGTAACATACGTTAAAATGTAAGATACTGAAAAATAATCGGCTAATTTTTACAAAACAAATGTAAATATAAAAGAGGAAGATAAAAGAATTAGAAGAAGGGAAAAGACATGAGAACAAATGATTTTTGCAATTATAGTATAAATTAGAACTCTATTATTTAAAATGCTGAAAAACAGTTTAAATTGATAAAAGTATATAACAGTGATAGTTTTCTTCTCTCGTAATATGACAAAAAAAACATAAGAACACATGTAAATGTACAAGTGCAAGAAGCGAATAAAATAAGTAGAGTAACATAGGATTCGAAATATTAAGTAAAGAACTATCATGACTTCGCTAAGAAGGCATGCTTCAGGACTAGTTTACTTACTTGGAATATTATTTGTAAGCTGTAGATTGCTTTGTATGGGTTGATAGTAAGATCTGTCTACCAGAACTTATACTCTTAAAAAAACTTAGATTAAGCATAACAGCATAATCAAATATGAAAATGAAAACACAATTCTTTACCAAGTAGCTATATCTAATAAAAAAAACTGCGAATTTTATATATTAATTATCAGATAGCTAAAAAAACAATTGTCTGTACTTAAAAATTAGTTTTTTATGCTACCTATACTTATATAAACTCTCGCCATTCTTTTTTAAAGGGACATAGCCTATTTCAGATTAACATGGCAATATCGTAATTTCTTTAAGGTTTTAAATATTTTTTGTAAATTTTTAAATATTACATACCTTTAACGTTTTAATTTAGAGAATAAATCAGATATTTTACTACAAATTGGTATAAAAATTTAGTTTTCACTACGTATATCTCTAAAGCTATTTCGCAGGTAAGTGAATTATATATTTTATATTTATACCTCTGTTAATTTAAAAAAATATACTCTTTGAAATTACAAAACTATCTATTTTTTTAAAGCTAAACTGTTTTTAGCTACTTGTAAAAGTTCATTCTTAAAGAAGCAGAACATTTTAATTTATGATGAATCGAATAAAAGATGATATAATAAATATTTTAAGTCTCGAAAATTTAAATATCCCTTTAAGTAATAATCGTTAAAACACTTATATAGTTTTAATAGTTAATGCCTTTACTTTCCACACATGTACACGTAATAAAAAAAATTCAAGAAAGTTTTCAAAAATACTTTCAAAGAGTAAGACAGACCAATAAAAGCATTAATATAATTTTTCATCAGCATGAAGCATCAATTCCAAATTAATTTACCTTTTCTAATCCATATCCTTTCAAAAATTATATTTTTCTATCCAGAAGTCACGTTCTTTCCCGTTTATTCTTTTAATCAGAATTTTCAACTGGTCATGCTTCGAGACTTTCATCTTCTTTTAAAACAAAACAAGCTTACAGTTAAATTAGCTTTTAGTGTAGTGAATAAAAGACTCGAATATTTTTAGTTTTAAAAAGTACTTATCAGTCTGGCTTTTTTAAGTAATTCGATTTTCCTTGAAATATTGCGTTTGTTTACAATCCAAGCTTATGGCATTCAGGGCAAAATGTCTTAGTCCAAGTTCTTGAAGGATTATAAAATAACTGGATAAATGCAGTTTTATGGTTAGAAAATGTTTTAGAAAGAACTCAGCATTTGTCATCATTTTTAGAATTCATTCTTTTCTGCTTTATTGGTTCAACTTGGAATATCATATTTTTCATTCTTTCCGTAATATTTAATCCTTGTTCCATAAGAAAAATCTGCAATTTTTTATTATAATTGAATTAAATCTTTAAATTAAAGTTTTTTTTAGTGTGACCGGGTATACTATAATTTTAATTCTTAATAAATCATAATAACTTAATTTTTGTTCATTAATCTTAAGAATTTTGTACACAGTGACCATTTGCACTTTTACACTCCTCTCACCGTTTCTCGTCTTTTTAAAAACTAAATAAATCAACATCAATTGCAGAAGGATAACCATAATTTATAGTTTATTAAAGATCCTTATGCTTGAATTGGAAGTGTACATGTTTGAGTGCACATATTTTGGTTTGTGTACATATGTTTGTGTGAGTGGTAATGCATTTCAATGTTATTAATTGATGAAAAGCATTAAGGTTTAACCATGAGGTTTTTCAAAATTAATTACTTCAATTCAGCCTAGGTTATTTTTCTATAGGTAACTAGTGTTATTTTCAATATTATATACATAGAGATTGGTCAATATGGAGAATAAAAATAAATATTATTAATACATCTAGATTATTTCTTAGTATTTATTAAAAACTTATTACCAAATGTATAGTTGGCAAATGATGGTTGATCAATCCTGAGGTTGATGGTTCTGTCTCCGACGACATCAACTTGTAAATTCACTTAAAATTACCTTTTTACGTTTTC
>CM063504.1:96040907-96103407 GCA_032207245.1 Pardosa pseudoannulata | reverse complement strand
CTTTCATTGCCTGAACTTCATTATCCTTAATTTATGGACATGAGTGTATGTATATATGTATATATATATATAAACATATATATGTATATATATATATATGTATATATATATATGTATATATGTATATATGTGTATATATATATATGTGTGTATATGTATATATATATATATATATATATATATATATATATATATATATATGTATATATATATATATATATATGTATATATATATATATATATATATATATATATATATATGTATATATATATATATATATATATATATATATATATATATATATATATATATATATTAGGTGTACGAACTTAATTACATTTCCAGAAGAGATTAATTTATAATAATTTTATTTATAACTTACGTTGTTTTTTATAAAACATACACTTCATTAGCATTATATAATTAAATCGTAGATTTCAAACATACACTTCATTAAGATTATACAATTAAATTGTAGATTTCATTACTATTATATGTATATATATAGAAAAATCGTTTAATATTAAATAATAAAAAGGGGGGGTATACTTGGTAGTAATGTAAAAGTTTGAAGTCTAGAGATCGTGATTCTCAATTTTGAATTTGGCTATGCACGAAGGTGGAAGTCACAAAATGAAGTCAATGCATAATCATGGTAGGGTCTGGTGGGGTAAACTGGGTAGTAGGGTAAAATGGGTAATTTTTATAATTTACTTAAAAGACGCATCATTACTTTTAACAATTATATTTTTACTTTGTAATATATTTTTAGACATTTGTTGGCAACATTTATTTTCCTTAAGAAGTTTTCTATTTTGCATCTGGCAACATAGATTGCCTTGTTTTCAAGTCAGGAATACATTCTTCTTTACTAAGGTCTTAAAAACTTTTAAAAAAATAATACTTTATTTCTTTTACCGTCAATATTTTTTCAATAATCAACTGCAAGGGTTTCTGAACAACAGTTTTTCAAAAACAGGCTAGAAATATTTGAAATATTTTATGTTTCATGATTATTTTTTTATACGGTGAGGGAAAATGGGTATTGGTTAGGCTTACCAATTTACTATAAAATTCTAAATATTTAGACGTAATAATATCATTTTAAAAATTTTCCTCATAGTTTTATGAACAGTTATAACTTTATGACATTTGCATGTGATCCGACTGAATTCGCTCCGATACTTGTGTCCGATAAATAAAGTCTCCGGTCATATCAAATAGAGTGGACTTAAAAATTGCTTAAAAAAATTTTAAAATGTTCGTAATCTGTAAGATTAGTTATTCTTTCCCCATGGGCAAGATCTGATTAGCGATTTGATTTGTTATTATGAGATATCACTTTCACTGTACTAAAAAGGAATATGCACCATCAAAAAAGGACCATCGTTTTCGCTATAATATTAAAAAATGTGCACAATTCTTTCCGTGATTTCATGATCAGTAATATTTTTATCCTTTCTCACGGTTACGAAGTTATTTAGGCCAAAGAAATGTTTAAAATATGCAGAATAACTGCTGTATCGTTTATTATATTGGTACAGAAAATATTCAAAATACTTATAGTATTAATAGCAACAAATATTCATACTACAAATGACTCAAAATATGTATAGTATAATGTTTATTTTGCGGAAGTTAAGTAAAACTTTGTATTAATGGTAAAAAGTATATTTGAAAAAAGAGTGTTCTAAAAAAAAGTATTTATAAACTAAATTAATTGATTAAAATTAAGTATTTTGTCTTTTGTGCAAAATAAGTCAATGAAAGTTTTATAGAAAAACATTCATTACATTTTTAGATATATTTACTAGATACACTCGATTTTATTTTTATGAAAAAATAACTGCACAAAAGCGTTATTAAAAACTTAAAAGACTGAATCTTACAATTTACTAATCCTAATTATGTAATTTTATCATTTGATTATCTGAATTTTTTCAATTTCTTTATCTGAATACAAAAGTTTTCCAACTATATTTCTCTACGGAAAACATGCGTTTAAGGCAGTGTTACTGATAAGCGAATTACCAATTTACTAGCAAATAGACCTATTTACCCTTAAAATATTTACTGTAGTATTTTGCAATAAGGTTTATTTCGTGAATGTGGTCATTATTTACAAGGTGTATTAGCACAAAATGCTTCATACTTTTTAAACTTTAAAAGTTAAATCCGCATTAAGTAAGAAATTTTTAGTAAAGTAAGCTTTATATGGAAAAACATTTTATTGCTCTTAAGATAAAATATCTATTATATATGTATTATTCATGCTTAAATTTTAATTTTAGCATTTTTATAGTTTTATTACTATTTTTATACATTAATTATTCAACAAATTAATATACATATTACTGATATTTTGATGCTTAAATTTTACATTTATCAGTGTTCGGAAATTTATCTTTAAAATAAAGACTCCCAATCAAAACATACTTTGTATTTAGTACTTTTTGACATACTTTTTATGTGTTTTGCCTGAAATAATTATAGGTAAATTATCGGTAAGCAGTAATCGGTCAGTTATCGGTAAATTCACATTCACCAAATTAAGTAAATGAAAAAGTTGGTGAATTTAGAAACACTGATTACGACAAAACGAAAAAGATGAAGCTCAAGATTTTAAGTATAGAAAAAAATCAGTCATTTTTTGAAAATTATATAAATCGATAATAAATATTAAATTTTGCATAATAATATTCATTGTCTAGCATTTTAAGATGTCTATGTCCCTTTCAGGGTACCAGAACGTTCTTAATCTTGAAAAACTCAATTTTACAATTTTATTTTTAAAAAATAGTAGGTATTTTGCTAATTTCCGAAATATATAGTTTTATAGGAATCAAAACTTAATCTAAGATAATGAGGATAATACAACGTCAAAAAATATAGTCTAGCACAGAAAATTATAAAGTTATTTGGGGGTTTTTTTCAAAATGTACTCTTTTAGTAACTCGGTAAGCTTCTAAAAAAATTCCATGCTTCCAAAATACAGGGAATTTTGTATGAATTTTTCTATTACACCAGTAAAAAAATAAATAAAATTTATCTCTTTATAAATAATATAAAATCATTTTACTTAAGAGTAAATACAATTTTGTCAACAGTAAAGTTCACTTTATGGATTTAAAAGCAATAGAGAAATTTTAAGAGTACCTAATCCTTACCAAAAATTCAACTATTGTTTATGTTAAGTACTTATTCAGTTCTCTATATTTAGTTAAAAAATGAAAGTAATAAAGAAATTTTCTTTTAAGAAAATAAGCATGTGTACATATAATATTTTACTTAAAAAATTTTATAATATAAATTTTATAATATAATATTTTACTAAAAATTTTGTTTATTGAAAAATATTAAAGTTTTTATAACTAAAAAAACTTTCATATTCTGTGAAGTCAATAATTTCATTAATTCAGTAAGTCTTTTATATGATACGAATACTTATTTTGTTCGTTTATTTTATTCTATTTGTTTATTTAAAATAAGGTAAAAACTAATCATTTTGACAAGATAAATTCATTGTCAATTTAATAAGTTTATACATCAAAAAGAACATAGAAAAAACCCAAGCCAAACATAATTCTTTAGAAAATCATTTTTAAAACTATCATTAATGCTAAAAACAATTGCGGAACAGAGAGTTTCTTATAAATATTTTGTTTGCTAGTCAAAGGTCATTTTGTCAAACCTTGTTTAAGTTTTCTAAGTTCTTTTGCTTTGTATTGGAGACATCGTAAAGCATATATTCGATTTTTTTTCGAAAATCTAAATTTCCTTTATTCTTTCTGATACTTTGAAGATACTATAAAATTGAAAGAGACACTTCAGTGATTCGATTTGTCGACAGTTCCTTCACAGAGGAGTCTGGAGGGAGTCTGCAAAAAAAGGAGGACAACTTCAATTAAATATACTGTCCACCAGACACTTTGAAACTGTTCACATAGATAAAAAAAAGGGTAATAAATATTTTTGACTAAAATTAAAACATCTACTATTTATAATAGAACGTATAGTATATATTTCCATGCAGTTATAAACAATATTGGGTTAATACTTAATAATTTATTACTAATATTAATTAATGCTACTAATAATAGTAGACTTTAAGAAGAGAAATAAAAATTTGCATTATGAAGTTTTTTCTTTGGTTAAACATAATATTTACCTTGTTTTTAAAATTTAGTTTGCTTGATAGCGCTAGGGTGTACATTTTTCTTTCAAGATGATTTAAGAAACCAGGATACTCCTTAGACAGTATATTTAGGCCAGGATGCCTAAATATACTGTCCACTAGACACTTTCAAACTGTTCGCATAGATAAAAATAGGTAGTAAGAGTTTGTGACTAAAATTAAAACGTCTACTATTTATAATAGAGCGTATAGTATATATTTTCATGCAGTTATAAACAATTTTGAGTTAATACTAAATAATTTATTACTAATATTAATTAATACTACTAATAGTAGACTTTCTATTTAGAATTTAAGAGGAGAAATAAAAAATTTACACTTTGAATTTTTTTTTAGTCAAACATGATTTTTAAATTGTTTCTAAAATTTAGTTTGCTTGATAGCTCTCGGGTGTACATTTTTCTTTCAAGATGGTTTAAGAGACCAGGACGCTTCTTAAATCCGATAACTCTGAGCAGTGACTAAAGTGCTAGAACGCCGCCTTCCGGTATCTCAGGGTGGCGCGTTCGAATCATGCTGATGGCATGTAAGCTTGTAACCATTCGAAATCAACTTTAAGCAGTAGGTTTGGATCTGGTACCTGAGGGTGGCCAGTTCAAATCATGCTGAGGGCATATAAGCTCGCAACCATTCGAAATCAACTTTAAGCAGTAGGTTTGGATCTGGTACCTGAAGGTGGCCCGTTCGAATCATGCTGATGGCATGTAAGCTTGTAACCTTTCGAAATCAAATTTAAGCAGTAGGTTTGGATCAAATAGCCGTTAGGTTTCAAATCTTAACAATATTGATTAAACGGTTATGAAAGTTAGGCTGGTCCGAGTTCTCCCCAAAAATTCTGGAGTTTGCTGTATTGGATTTTAATAATAAAATAAAAGAACAGTTTCAAATGTAATTATTTTAATTGCACACAAATTCAAAATTTAAATTTCAGATAATAATTTTAGTTTTTTAATTTTCTACTTACTGTTTTAATTTTTACATCAAACTGTGCATGGAATTATATATATAATAAATTTATATAATACTTTAATTCTTTTAATTAGTTTAAACATTAATATTAAATTTTAAATAATTTTTTACAAAAAATTTTTAGTTAAACATTAGTGAAATAAATAATTCACTCAGTCCAGTTTGAGCTTCTACTCATCTTCTAAAATTAAATGACTGCGACTTTTATGTCAGCAGTAGGGTTCAAACGTCGACTCTGGTTCGTAAAGGTAGTGTACTATCTGCTCGATCACCATGCTATTTATAGAATTTAATTTTGCAAATCAACTTTATGTAAATTACTTAAGCACAGTAATTGTGCTGAGAATAGTTACAAGATTAATTTTAAGGAAAAAAATTTAATGTAGTTTAAGATGATGTGTACAGAGAAAAATAGGACTTTACTTAATTTTATATGATTAAAATCATTGAACATAATACCTATATTTTATAGGTTTTTAAAGGACAATATATGTATTAGCGGAGTCTTATTTATAACATTCCTTACCTATCAAGAGCTTTGATAAGGCTATATTTACACATTTAAAAAATATTGAATGTAGTCAAATTAAAAAATATTGAACAAAGCTATCCAAGTTTTTAAATCTCAATATATGTATTAACGGAACCTTAAATATAAACTTTAAATATAGTCTCTTCAATGATCTTTAAATGTAATTTTCTCTTTAGTCTTATTACTTATAAGGCTATATTTTTCACATATTACCTTTAATTATCATTACTTGTGCAGTGTTCTTCAAAGTTGGACTGCTTTTATCCCAACAGTCTGTCAACTTCTTAAACAGTTATAAAAGTTATTTTTTTAAGTATATATAAATATATAAGTATGTATGTGTGAAATGACATTTTAAACTAAAACTAACCAACGTAATTATAAGTGTATTTCAAAAATAATTTCGGACAATCCTATCCTTAAATTGCAACCTTTGGCAAATATCTTTTGTTTTTTCTTTTGATTTAGCTACTTCTCATACACTAAAATTGATTCTTGCTGACTATCGGTCTACTTATGTAACTCGATAATGTTTATACCGCTTTCCCGGGTGTCTAATTATTAAAGTCCTCTATTGGCTGCCTCATACACCTATAAATGGACATGTACGGATGTTTCAACCCGAAAGCCTACGGGAGAATTGCCTAAAAAATCTATAATTCTATTTCCAAATTTCTGTATTTGTTCTTTGATCCCCTTATTACTTACAACTGCGTCCAAGCAATTGTGAATTCACTTTACTATTGTGATGGCTTAAAATACCCATTACATATTCGAACCCATTACATATTCTATTTAAATATATATAAGAAGTATTTATTCAGGTATTCAACAGGTATTTTTTCTATAGATTCAATGAATACAGTGTGAAGACTCCCCTTTGTCCGAGCATGGGCCAAAACTGCCGACCGGAGTACACCTGTTTATCTGGACAATAGCGTGCAGTCGCAGATTCTGAGATCTTGACAATCGGACTGAATGGACGAATACACCCCTGATGGATCTCGTTAATGAATGTTCGGATATTCCGTGAAGGGACCGCCAGCGAATGAGAATTCAGCTAAAAAATATAACTGTAACTTTAGCTGGAGTTCTCAAGTAACTGGGATCTCAACTGACCCAAAAAAACGATTGGCGGAACCGTAATTGACCCCCCAGGTATAAAAAGCCTACAATTTTGCTACTCAGGGCTTTTTATACCAGCGACAGCTTTCTAGTTCGGGAGATTCGTAAAGTCCGCTCATATAGGGAGCGGCAGAGTCTCGGATACCGAACGGGGGATAAATTGGGTTTGATTGCACTCCGAAAAGCCTCCCCATTTGTAAGAGATTATTAATCTCTTGTTTTTCTTTCGACTGTGATCGTCGTGAGGGAGTTTTACCGGCAACCATCCTTTGCAGTTCTACATGATTCAGGAATTAACATTCCTTGTAAATAGCCTTATTTAATCCAGAATTAAAGTAAATTTCCAATTTTATCTTTGACTGTGATCCATTATTCACGTTACCTCTCATTTGAGAATATTGAAGGCGTTACAACAGTAACTTCTGACCTCCCTTTAGGCCAGTTCGGTCTACTGCAAGACGTAGATCGATGGTAGATCACAGATCTTATTGGCCACCTTCGTCTTGATTACCGTAAAATCCTTTCAGAGCTTGGTAGTGGCCCAAGAGTTGTCAAAACACCAACATTTCTTTCCTTCTACAAACATTAATATTGTGATGAGTAGTTTTTTCGATAATTAAATGAATAAACTATATGAAATAATTAAATAAAAATAACATTTATACGTTTTATGAATATGAGTCGTTTAGTTTTTTAATATTTTTACTGCTAGTATGTTATATAATTTAAAAAATAATACAAACTTAGAAATAAATATAGTCGAAAGCTAGGTAAAAAGCGACTGATTTACACTAATATCCAACTTGTACATCACTTCAACTATTCAGTAAAATAAGCTTCCTCTAACACGACCACCTACGAAAGGCATAATAACCCATCGAAAATCAATGAGGGGTGAGGAATATTTCTGGAAAATATCCCTATCTCCGTAATTGCTTCCTGATCATCTCTATCCGCATAATATTCGGCGGCTATGAAAGAGAAACCCTCTCCGGAGATTATTCCCTCAAATATATAAGGAATTGCTTGTCACGTCCTATCAGATATTTTTATTCTGTAAGCCACGTCCCTGCTTCCGCTTCACAGAGAATTATGCAAGAATATATTACAATGCGGGTATACTTACGGGATGAAAGAAATGAAATTGCGACCAATGGAGTCATGCAGGCGAAAACAAGATATTCTTTTCTCTGCGGATTTTGAGAGTTATATTTATATTATCCAGTTCTCGGTCAGCACTCGGTTGGGGTACTTAAAGTTATTTTTAATGTGATCTTAGTTGTAATCTCATTTTTATTTTACTTTTTCTTTCAAATCTCAATCCTTTAAATTCAAGATCTTTTAAACCAAACAATCAACATGGGAATGATACATCTGAATTCCCCTATATGAAGTTTGCATTAAAAAATACATGATGTTCATTATCTGAAAATTATTTAACAATTAGTTCATACCCTCTTTTTTATGCACTCTAAAAGAAAAAAGTCGATTATGTTCATGGTATAAGAAAATATTTTGCCTTCCCACTACACATTCTTTCATAAACGTAATTGATAACACTATATCTTTGCAATACTCATTCTTTAAAATTCCCAAATCAATTTGTATGTATGTAAGGAAAATTCTCAGAGGTTTTCAAATCTGAAGTCAAGGTCTAAAAATTCCTGCGTCCTTTTGCATTCCCCTTTTTAACCCCTAACCTAAATTGACCACTATGGCTACAGTTTACGCTCTCGGAGAAGGGGTATGTTCAATTATAACTCTACATTGCCCTAGATTACAATTTAGGAATTTTCCAAACAAAAAAGAGATGCAGACTGTCGGAGGCAGATTTTTCTAGAGCTTTTCCCACAGATGATGACCCAGGTGTTAAAGGTCTTGTACATGTAACTTCATGCTAGCTGACCCTTCAGTTTGTCCTGCCCCTATGATGAAGTGGGAATCCGTCCTCTAACGTTATCTTAATAAAGGTCATTAGCTAAAATGGTGTCATTTTTATGGACCATGACTACAACCACCCATCGAGAAGTACATCTTATTACATGTATATAAATCCTGCTGTAAATTTTAAAAATAAGGAAACGGTTTGAATTTTTATTATTCAAAGTACAAATATTAATCATTTAATGAACATAATCATTATAGGAAGGATTTGAAAGACATATGTGGTCAAAATAAAACACGAACGCTGAGAAAAACAATTAACATTTAAATTATGCTTTATTATGGCAAATTCTGTTCCAAATTGTAATTATTATATGCTAGAAAATATCTGCAAAAAATATAACAATAAGATTCCATCACAAACAGATTTTTTAAAAATGTAAAATTTAAAAAAAACTCAATTATATAACATTAATAAATTGTGTTTGACATACAAATTTAGCCATTTAATCATTAATATGATTTAATTAATACTTACATAGAATAAAACTAAGACTACTACATTAAAAAGTTACGTTGTTTGTAAATTTTTGGAATATTTAAGGTGAATATTTATGAATAGAATTGGCTTTTGTAAGGAAATTCACAATACTTTATTAAGGATTACAGGCTTTAGCGGTGGATACTCTATTATATGCTTAATCAATAGCTATTCTAATAAGGACCCAACAAACGGCTTCGGAAGTTCGTAGCATACTGATTCCATATTTCCAGAGAGAAAAGCAATAAAAGAAGCCAAAAAATGAATTTTCAATGACTCTCTAATTTTGGTAATTTATTAGCCATAAATTTTTGTAGTTAGAATTCCCATGATTTCCTAAGAAACGTATAGCAACATTTTTAAAACCAATCCAAGATTCTTTTTCTCATCAAATCACTGAATATATTTTAAAAATGTTGTTATTCATAACGTGCCTAATTTCTCACCCAACATAAATGTCCTCCTTAACTTTTGCGTAGGTTAGCGATGAAAACTTCTCTTTACTTTTTAACTGTTGTTGTCCTTCCCTCAACTCTTTAACAACTTTATTAGTAAAAAATTTTAAATTCCCGATGTAAATTTGATTATCAGAGAAATATCTTTCAACTCTATTGTATACCATTTTATTGTAGCAATATATAAAAAGTAAATATGATTTTGGTAATCAACTCTATTTTAAAGAAAAATGTAATATGGTCCTAATCGCTGTAAAAGTCCTTATCTGATGAAAAGTTAATGAAATTCCGGTGACTTCGAGAGAGATAGAAAAATTCTATTACATTTTTTACAATACCCTAAAATGTATAAGAAACACTCAATGTACTTAGGGGATAAAAAACTCGTTAAAATTTCTTGAACAGTGTAGTTTAGATCACTATATATTTATCCGTTTGAAATTTTACAAAATAAATCTTGATTCCTAACAAGATAAAACTTGATTGATTTTTACGGAAATGATTTTTCAGGTTAGAAAATATTAAAAATTCTCTGAACGTTGTTTTCTTTTTCATACACATATCCTCAATTAGTATAATTTGTTTTGATGGAGTGACCAAATTTCATAGAAATATAGAGGATGAAATATTTGTTTATTGTATGTAACTTCGTAACTCCTGATGCTTTGGCAGTTACGAAATAAACTCCTTCAGAAGTTTGGTTTGGTTTGGTTTAGTTTGGAGTGCTACGGTCTACTTTTTGCAACAATGGGGCTAATGAGACCTCTCCGTTAGGAGTAGTCATAATGAGGAAGATCCTAATGATAGGAAAGTCTGATATAGAAATGTTTTACTAACACAAGGTTTAGAATCTGTTGTAGACACTCCAAGACTTGAACTTACGATACGAATATACCTCATCTACAGTGAGTGGTTTAGAGCGAAATTTAAGAATTAAAAATGAATATTTGACTGTAATTTGTGCTATTCAAATAAGTAATTTTCAAGTAAACTGCATATTCTGTATTCAGATATAAAAAAGAGAATATTTAAATCATTATTCAACAGGGATTTTTTTTCTTTCAAGGAAAGAAAGCGTATTTTACCTTTCTTATTATTACCACATACTTCTTGAAGGAGAGAGTTTTGAAAGACTAATGATATAATAGTTAAAAAGACTTTGTTTATAAAAAATTATGAACATCAAAAAGAAGAGATTATTATTTTAAACGAGACATTAATTAGAACAGAAGGCTCCATTGACCTTCAAATAGAAGAAGGCTCCAAATTCATGTCAATTTTGAGTCTTATATTTCAGAGTAAAAAACTCAGAGGCTATTTTTTTCTTTCCTGGGGTTCAAATGAAGAGGAAGTTCATATTTAAGCAAATTTTTTATCACCCCAAGAAAAATTATCGTAGTTTTTTTTCCCCTTCACTACGTCTGCATAAGTGTCTATCAGAATAACCTTGATGTCTTGCATTTTTGCTTATTTGCATATTTTTTACCTTATATTCTTATCAAGTCTCATCTTTTTATTTATTTTTGCTTGATTATTTTTTTTGGATAATTTACCTGCATATTTGCTGAATAAATCAAACTGAAAGATTATAGTGAAAGAATATATTTTATTTTATAATATTATGCCTTGTTCTGAATATAGTACGATCTCATACTTTTTTCCTTCTATTATATAAAAACGTATTATTTGAATGCTTATTGTAAAAGTCATAAACACATGGCTTTGACTGTTAAAGGTATATAAGCCTTTCAAAATTTGTACAACACATTTTATAATTAGGGTTTATGTTACAGATAAGATATAAAGTACCATAATTTAGAGGGCTCAAATGTGTTATCAGTCATTGATGTATAGATTCATTTTTACACCAAATTCATCTAATAAAAGTTCTTTAGATCATCTAGTATAATAACACAAAGGTGATAAAATTTTAGCAAGTTTGGCAACCGTTTAAAGTTACAGTCCTGCCATATGATATGGCTTTCAGTTTGTGCCACTTTCTGTTTGAATTTAATAGTATATCATCTAATAACAGTTGTAAAAACAAATTAAAGAAAAAGCGATAAGATAGTATTGGACATATTGAAAATTTTCTTTTGTCCTTCGTCGTACGTTCTCCTCTTGAAGATTTCAAATTTGTGGCTTGGTGTGCTGTATGAGATCATCGCATGAACTAATAAATGTCCTTGTACTTCCTCATTCCTTGAATTCCTCAATGTCGTCGTCAGGACCGTAGCCATAAATTATTTTCGGAGGGGGACCAAGGGAGAAAGACATCTTTATTTTGAATGATACTTCAACTGATGAAAGGGAAAGCACTGTATTTCCAGAATACAGTGCCGGAAATACAGTGCTGTATTTCCGGCCACCGGCTTAGGAAGACTTTTATGATCTGAGCGGGTTTTTTTTTTAAGAAAATGACTGTTTATATTCATGAACAGCTAGGCAGATAGCACACACACACAAGCGTGGAACATTGTCTATCTACAAAATGGTCTTTCAAAATTTCGGGGGGGGTCAGTCCCCCAAATCCCTCCCCCTGCCTACGGCCTTGGTCGTCGTTGTTCTGGACTCGTAGTTTGTACCAAATAGCAATGAATGAATTCGAGCAATGAGTGCATTCAAATAATTCGTCTTGATGCTATGCTAAAAGTTTGAGTAGATAGTGTCATGAACCTCAATTAGATCTATATCATTTTTTGAGATTGTTGATGAATAATTTTGTTAAAGCTGAAATATTAATGTAGTTGTGGCGTTCAACTAGAACATTTACTAGAGGAAGACTATTAGTGATAGATATAGACATATCTATATGTTGATGGTTACAATAGTCTTCAAAATTTTTATATTAAACAACAGATGTGTGATAACAATAATACAGCTAAGATTTCCAAACGCTTTTTTTATTATCTAATTTAATAAGTACTTCTGCAGCGTCTGCAAATTTGATAGGATAAATTCACACACAGTGTGTGAAACTGTCAGTAATGGTAAAGATATATTGATAGCGTTCATTAGTAATGGCTAGTAGATCCAAGTGATTAATGTGATAAGTATGGAGTAGATTTATTACTTTCCCTCTAATTCTTACTAGTAATGGACGTAAGCATGTTTACCACATATGTGCATGGTACACACTTCACAACCCATTTGCCAGTTTTTCTTTTAAATTAAATAAGTAAAATTGTTGTATCAATCGCTCTTACCAGAGATCAGAGGTTCCTTAGGTGCCACCGTAGAATTAGTCGTGTTTACACCCAAGAAGCTTAGGTGAGTATTGGGGTGCTTCACGTAGAGGTGAGACTTGAAGGAAGAATTGTTAGGCAGTGTAGCCTTACAGATGCTGCAGGTGACCTGAATGGCGAGGAATTTTTCCCTAGGGATATCAATGCTTTTCCGGTTTTTAAAACACTCGTGGTCATGGGTCTTCTCAGTACAGGCGCTTTTGCAGATACGGCACCAACGTTGAGTGTGGCTAATTTCAATATCGTGAAAATTTTTAAGGTGTAGCTGTTTTTGTTTGTATCCTTCATAATTGTGCTCTGGAACGATAAAGTCTTGTCAGCCATCAAAGAGTTCGTATAAGATGTTTGAGTTAGTAAATAATCATCATCGGTTCAGTCTTAAGAACTTTGTTAAATGTTTGAATTTTAAGTTTTTTATTTGTTAGACACTCGAGTATAAGCAACAGCTTTTGGTAGCATCTGAATATGATCTTTTCTAGATCCATGTTAACGTTCAATCGATGAACAGTCCGTATCTTGTAATAATAATATGCATCGAGTGGTTTTAGAAATCATATTGACTTTACTTGTGGTGAGTCTAAAAGCCTTTTAATCAGTCACACTTAATTTTGAAATGTTTTTTTAGGAAGAAAACTTCTAATTTTCTAAACCATAAATGATTTCTAACAACTCGGGTTCATAATGGAGAATTCTTTCAGCATTATATGTATATATACCATTGACAAGATAACATGTGTTAAAAGTAGAACAAAAAATGCACCCAAAACAATGACATAAGTATCAGTATGCAACACAGTTTCACTGTTCTAATCAAAATTATTCAGATCATGTTTCTTAAACTTTAACTAAGGAAAGTACTTTTCTTGTTACACTAAAATAAAAAAAGCTGATTTTTAAAAAGGTTGGATAAGTGTTGAAGCAAATCAGAAAAATTGTGGTTAATTTTATGGAAGTAACCTGTTAAACCAAGTAAACGTTGTATACCTATTTGATTTTTAAATTCTGGATAATAGAGAAAGCGGATGTTTTCAGAGGGTAGGGAATAAATTGTCCATTTTGAGTTATGTGGAAAGGAATTAAATTTCGTCATGAAAGAATTTGTATTTTTCAAAATTGACTTCATGACCAAAGTCGGGAATGATAGAAAATACTAGTTATAGTCGTTTAATATTTTTCATCCCGTATTTAGCATTAAGGATTATATTATTCATATAAATGCTTACCTTATAAAACAGGATTATTAAGTACATGTTCATAAATCTCTAAAATAAAAAAAATGGAAGTACAAAAGCCACAGGAAATTTACAGGAACTAAAATTAACCTGAAAATGTGGCGAGAAGTATATATTCGAGTTCCCGTGGAAACATTAACGTGGAAGACACTATTTTACTGATGTACAGTACTGAAATCACGAGCATCATGAAGCTTTCGTACTCAATCTTCGCAATAAATATGAAGTCATTTATAATCCTTCCCTCCCATTTAAGACTGTTATGAGGTTGTAACGGCATGATTTAACGGTATGTCTACATCAAAGAACTTTGCTTTGAGAAATGAACTTCGATTATGTGGATACAAAGGTGGTGTCTCCCCCGGCACCACGATGGCTAGACTTTTGTGTCCTACAGTAGCGAAAAACAGACCAGACAACCGGCGCCCAGACTGACATCCAGAATTATGACCGTCGGAACCAGAAAAAAATGCCCGACATTGGATCCTCGCCGACAAGAAATTGCGGAGGCTCCCGAGTTTGCGGCCGGTGATTGTTTAGACCAGACTAATCCAGTTGGTTCAAGGTGATGTCATCACCAGAGAACCAATAATGAAATTTTGTGGTGAGGCCCCTCCCCTAGATTGAGACGAGAGAAGATTTTTTTTTTTGAAGTAGTTAGTTAGCTAGTAACCAACTAATTCGGAGGTCACCTTGACCAACCTCTCTATCGGAGAGTTTCCTTAGCTATAATCCCCCCTTGGGGTCTTTTCTTTTGAGAGTTCAACTAGATTCAGCTAACTCGGAGGATCATCTTGACCAGTCATTGGAGAGTGTATCCTAGTGAAAATTCCAACCTTGGGATATATCTCCTGCTGAGATTGATAACGAAAACCTGTGCCTTGAGTTTTCTTTTTATATAATCAGAATGGATTGCATATTCCTCTTAGGAACTCTAACTGTGTTTTGATACTCTTCGAAGAAACCATTTGCTATTTCAACTTATCTCGTCTAATTGCGAGTACTTTCTACTTAATTACTTCAGAGAAATTTCGCGCGAGCTACCGAATTGTTTCTTCCGTCTGATCAACAATATTTCGGCTGAGACATTAATTGCACGTCTCTACTCAGGCTTACGTGTATTGAATCACATACCTGTGATCTGAAATTGTTTTTTTTTATTGTGTATAGAAATGTGTATATAGCAGAGGTGTAAATAAATCAATTATTCAAGAAACACCTGATTCTTCCTTATATCACCTAAAACAGGGACTGGATACGTTACAAGGTTCTTTGCATTTTTTTACTTAGAGGCATTATTCTGAACAAATTATTTTTCTATATAATCTAGAATAACAGTTTAAAAAAACGATTTAATAAGTAGGCTAGAGAGTTAAACAAAGTAGATGGTTTAAATTTCAATTCCAATTATTTCCTTGATTTCTGTTGACTAACTAAAAAAAGTAGACTAGACTCAGAAATTAATCCAGTTCCCAAACTTCATTATTATAAACTCCCTCTCAAAACTCTAAAAGTAGCCATGGGCAGAGATTCATATAATAAATATTCTTTAGTTCTATTAGTAACGAGTCTCGAATGACATTGTCTGTAAGTCTGTACACCACTAGATCTGTCAAAATTATACACTTCACTTTACCACCCAGGAGGGAGATACACATTACTTTTCGTGAGGGATTATCTTAGATCAGTGTGTTTGGGGATTAAGGCTGAAAAACGGTCTTCTCACAGTGTTAAAGTTCAGAGATATATCAAGATCTTATGAAAACCTCACTGAAATACAGAAAAATTTGGAATCTCATTCCTTTGTACCTGAGAAAGAGGAATACCTCTCTAAATCGAAGCTGATCTTTTCATTACGATCTAGTATTAAAATTGGGCTAAATGATTTCGCTACCTATTGAAATAATTTTTAATATATTGCATACACATAGTCAGAGACGGTTCTGAGCTGTTAACCGCCTGCGTGCAAGGTAGTATTTGACCGCCCCTAATCCTTCCTGCAAGATAATATTTGCCTATCCTTATCAATGGGTATACATAATACATATTAGATCGGCTTCCCTAGAAATTTATTTGCCTACGGGCATGTACTCACTGCACATCTACTTGCCTCGGCCCTGTATATAGATATACAGTATACGTGTGTATGATGGGAAAATTGTAAATGGATATGTATTTAGAAGAATTAAACAAGATAGACAAAGCATTCAGATTATACATTTCTTACTTATTTTTTTACATTGCTACAAAATATATTTTTAAAAATTAATACTAGTACAGAAACTAAAATTAGGCACAACATTTTGGTCTTTATTCCAACATATCTGAGACATTATCTCTTTATTCCTTATGGTAACCCACTGTTATCGAGAACTAAAAAAACTGAATTCTTGCGTTGCGATGTGGCCGTTGTATGCGGTAATGCATGTTGTTGATAAACACAAACGGGCTTTTTCAAAATGTTATGATTCAATTCTTACTCTAATATATTTACATTTTGTTACACATAAAACCTCCTATAATGCGTATCTATACAAGAAGATTCTCACAAAATAAAAGTTAGTTGAAAAAATATTTTAAACTGTTTTTAATTATAACAGTTAGAAACCACATTTGAGATTTAGGTACGATAGAAGGATACAGAGGGTGCTGTAGTCTTTAATTATATGAAACATCGGAATTTTATTGAGTTTAGATATTTTAAACAGTGTTTCTTAAACTTTTTTAAGTCTGGGTGCATTTAAAATCTTACAAATAATTATAGGTTCCTAATATATAAATATCTAAGAGGTATGATGCAAGGCCGTAGGGATTTAGGGAACCAGTCCCTCCCCAAAGTTCCAAAATTCTAAAAGACCGTTTCGTGAAAAGAAACTGGTCCCGTACGTGGGTGTGTCATTTGCCTAGCTACAATAGTGTTCTGAAAAAGAGACCACTTCTGACATAAATGTCTTGATGGGCAGCAGGCTATTATCTACCCCACACCCACATTCCCTAGGGTCATTCGTATTAAAATCATTTTCCGTAATATATTCTATATCGTCTTCCTGTCTAGAGTACACTATGGTGAGTATTTTGAGACAAATTCTATCTTCTAAAATATCAACTTATTAATTTAGACTAGATTTTGATGTACAGCTAAATGAGAGAGAAATTTAAAACAATAAATGTAAAAACAGGTTTTAATATTAAACCAATAAAATGTAAAAATGTATTTTAATGTTAATTTAACTATTAAATTCATTGTGTAGGTACTTCATTATTCATTCTAAGCTTTAAATTTGTTAATTATATCCTTTTTTAATCATTTTGTTTGTATAAAACCCCATTGTGTTATGGTACTCATTAGGGGTATATATACATAAGAAAACCTGTAGTTTTACTGAAATATCATTAACAAAAAATACACTATTAAATTCATTGTGCAGATACTTCATTACTCATTCTAAGCTTTAAATTTGTTCATTATATAATTTTTTTAATCATTTTGTTATTTTAAAACCACATTGTGTTATGGTACTCATTAGGGGTATACATACATAAGAAAACCTGTAGTTTTACTGAAGTATCATTCACAAAAAATGCACTATTGAATTCATTGAGCATATACTTCATTACTCATTCTAAGATTTAAATTTGTTCATTGCATCATTTTTTAATCATTTTGTTATTTTAAAACCACATTGTGTTATGGCGCTCATTAGGTGTATACATAAAAAAACCTGTAGTTTTTACAGAAGTGTCATTCACAAAAAATGCACTATTCAATTCATTATGCAGATACTTCATTACACATTCTAAGATTTAAATTTGTTCATTATATGATTTTTTAATCATTGTGTTATGTTACTCATTAGGGGTATACATACATAAGAAAGCCTGTTGTTTTACTGAAGTATCATTCACAAGAAAACAGTCTTTCCCCTTGATCCCCCTCCGAAAATAATTTCTGGCTACGGTCTTGGTGTGATGTAATTATTATGTCAATCATTCTATAAAAATAATACAAAATTAATATGAAGCATTCGTTGTTTATTCAATATTGTGTTTATGAAACAAAACTCTGATGTGTCCTGGCAATTTTTTCAATGTTTAAACACATATTTGAAAGACAAATAATCATTTCTTAGGCAATGCATTAAAAAATTACACTTTTAAGTTTTTAGGTTATCAAGAGTCTTATGCTTGGCTAGTAGACGACTTTTCTTTGCAAGAAAAATCACCGTTAATCAATCTAGTAATGTGTTAACAAAATGAGGGATATATCTGTAAGGAAATACTATAGTAGTGTAACTATATTAGATTTTATAACTGGACGTTTTGTGCTCTCTAGACAGAACAAAATTGGGAGCAAGATTATATCTCCTATAGGACGTACCAGTGTTCCCTTCACGCATTTTGGAAACCACTGATTTAGACCTTTCCAACTCAAACCCTTTCAAAATAATAATGATTATTTTCAGTTTTGAAATCTTGAGCTTAAAGATGAAGACACTGAATCTCTCATTTGTAAATTATTGGGAGATACACATATAGATAGCCTCTATTTTCATTAGATTATGTGCCATATCATAAATCCCTCACTTGAGTGAAGATCCTCACCAATAAAGATGTCACTTGCGATCTCTGGATCTTATTCCCAAAGATATTTTACAGGAATTTTCATAGAAGTTACGATAATTTTAAACAAGAAACAGTTACCTAAAGGAATATACAGTATTATAACTATGGAAAAGTGACATTAGCTAATGTACAAATGTTTAGGATGAACTTTCTCAAATAATACATTAGAAAATTAATATTTTCTAAAGAAATAAACTGCTTAGATTTATTTTCTGCACAACCAGTTCTATATTAATAGATTTCTATTGCCTGTCTAATGCTTTTCTATTAAAACTTCACCTGTATGAACGAAAGAAATAATTTTAGAAAGATTTAAGCCCCTTTAATGTGAATTATATTGTGGTATTTTCTATGATCCTACCGTTTTACCACGATAATAATAGTTAATGTCTTTATCTGAGACCAATCATGGTGATTCATACCCTCTTTTATATATATCATTTCTAATCTACTATAATGTTTTTAATAAATCTTCTCGCTCGGAATGAGATATTTGTACATTCTGATAAAGTATACCATAAAAATAACGGAAGTGGTTAGCATGAGACCTATATATTTGAAAATCGCTAAAGTTGGAGAAAGATTAGTTCAATTATCAGAGTATTAACTGTTAATTACCAACATTGAGCAAACATGTGGAATTCTACGAAGCTCGGGTAAAATATGCAAGAAATTTATAAATAGGTTCAAAATAGAGTAGATTCTCTTTCTTATTTTTAATTTTATTTTTTAAACTTTTTTAATTAGGTAATGCAAAATTATATTAATTTCTATAGCTTTAAGAAATTTTCTAGAAACAGTTTCACAAACTGAACTTCTATTAACTACCCTGAAAAATATTTAACCCCTTGACTTACAAGTAAAACTGAATCTGATGTGTCCGAGAAATACTCTTTAGTTCTAGCTTATCTAAACAATTTTGTGCAAGTTGAGAAATAGAGCTTTTATTTTGAAATTTGCATTGGTATGTAACATCTAATGAAGTTTATATACGATGCTAATGTACAATAATTTGGGGTTAAATGGCACAATGGGGTTAAAATGGCACAAAATCAACTATAGATCAAATACATAAGAATACATAAGAAATGTTAAAACTACAAATATCATTCAAGTGTAGCTTAAAAGATCTTGCCATACTAAATATAAAATGCAAGATATTACAGGTCTCAAAAAAATGCACTATTCAATGCATTGTGCAGATACTTCACTACTCATTCTAAACTTTAAATTTGTTCATTATATCATTTTTTTAATCATTTTGTTATTTTAAAATCACATTGTGTTATGATAAGAAAACCTGTTGTTTTACTGAAGTATCATTCCTAAAAAAGCAGTCTTTCCCCTTGGTAATTTCTGACTACGGGTCTTGGTATGATATAATTATTAAGTCGATCATTCTATAAAAAATAATACAAAAATTAATATGAATTGTTGTAATGTTCTTACAACACTAACACCAGTATTCGTTTACAAAGGAGAAACTCAGTAAAAATATATTACCTTATATTTGGACTACAACATGTATTCTGTACACTATTTACAAATTACTGCATTACTTGATTAACATGTGACATAACCAGTAATTATTTGGATTTATATTCATCAATACACAATAATTATTATAATTTTCTTTTGTTATACGTTATTCCTTAATCAAAATATTGCATTAATAACTGAGGCCTAAATAACCATCATGAATATGTTAAATCTGTTTACCTCCAGTAATTACAGGGGAGCAGGCTGGGGCTGGCAACAGGCAGGCTAGACGTCGGGAGCAAAGGACGTCGGTACTGGTGTAGCGGCCATTATTTTGCTGGATGTCTATGCTGGCGTGCCGATCATACGCATGCTGGTTCGGGAATCGATTGCTGGCCCGGGCTCTCTGGATGTCCAGCAACTCTTGAATCCCGACATCGATTCCTTTTTCTTCACTCTCTTTCACAACTCATCACCTCGGTTTTAACTCTCCTTTTTTTTCTTTGCCAATCGCTTGTTGGGGAATTTTCCCACATCTGCACCCCCTTCGGGCTTTCCGGTGGGCTCATTAAATTAGCCCCTTTTGTGAAAACTGACATTATTTTTTAACCCTTGCCCTCATAACTCACGGTTACATCTCTGTCTGGGCTTGACCGTTACTCTTGTGCCATTCCGTGATCTATAATTTCTCCACAGGAGTCCCCACTAAAACTCGAAGTCAACAGCTGCACCTAAATTCTTCTTCTAAATTTCTTCTTCAGCTGTAGAAAGCAATATTTGTTTATTCAATATTGTGTTTATAAAAGAAAACTCTGATATGTCTTGACAATTTTTCAATGTCTAAACACATATTTGAAAGACAAATTCTCATTTCTTAGGCAATGCATTAAAAAATTTCACTCTTAAATTTTTAGATTATCAACAGTCTTATGGCTGGCTAGTAGACGACTGTTCTTTGCAAGAAAAATCCCCGTTAATTAATCTAGTAATGTGGTAATAAAATGAGGGATATATCTTTAAGGAAATAGTATAGTAGAATAACTATATTAGATTTTATATCAGGACGCTTTGTGCTGCTCTCTAGACAGGACAAGATTGGGAGCAAAAATATTCCTCTTATAAGGCGTGCCAATGTTCCCTGGAACACATTTTGAAAACCACTGATTTAGACCTTTCCAACTCAAACCCTTTCAAAATAGAGCTTAAAGATGAAGACACTGAATCTCTCATTTGTAAATTATTGGGAGATACACATATAGATAGCCTCTATTTTCATTAGATTATGTGCCATATCATAAATCCCTCACTTGAGTGAAGATCCTCACCAATAAAGATGTCACTTGATATATCTGGATCTTATTCCCGAAGATATTTTACAAAATTTTCATACAAGTTACGATAATTTAAACAAGAAACAGTTACCTAAAGGAATATACAGTATTATAACTATGGAAAATGCCATTATCTTATGTACAAATGTTTAGGATGAATTTAAAAATTTCTCAAATATTACATTAGAAAATTAATATTTTCTAGAGAAATAAACTGCTTATTTTTATTTTCTGCAAAACCAGTTCTATATTAATAGATTTCTATTGCCTGTCTAATGCTTTTCTATCAAAGCTTCAGCTGTATGAAAGAAAGAAATAATTTTAGAACGATTTAAGCCCCTTTACTGTAAATTATATTGCGGTATTTTCTATAATCCTACCGTTTTACCACGATAATAATAGTTATGTCTTTTATCTGAGACCAATCATGGTGATTCATACCCTCTTTTATATATATCATTTCTAATCTACTATAATGTTTTTAATAAATCTCCTCGCTCGGATTGAGATATTTGTACATTTTGATAAAGTATACCATAAAATAACGGAAATGGTTAGCATGAGACCTATATATTTGAAAATCGCTAAATTTGGAGAAAAATTAGTTCAATTATCAGCTCATTAACTGCTAATTACCAAGAGCGAACAAGCATGTGGAATTGTTCGCAGCTCGGGACAAAAATGCAAGAAATTTATAAATAGGTTCAAAATAGAGTAGATTCTCTTTCTTATTTTTAATTTTATTTTTTAAACTTTTTTAATTAGGTAATGCAAAATTATATTAATTTCTATAGCTTTAAGAAATTTTCTAGAAACAGTTTCACAAACTGAACTTCTATTAACTACCCTGAAAAATATTTAACCCCTTGACTTACAAGTAAAACTGAATCTGATGTGTCCGAGAAATACTCTTTAGTTCTAGCTTATCTAAACAATTTTGTGCAAGTTGAGAAATAGAGCTTTTATTTTGAAATTTGCATTGGTATGTAACATCTAATGAAGTTTATATACGATGCTAATGTACAATAATTTGGGGTTAAATGGCACAATGGGGTTAAAATGGCACAAAATCAACTATAGATCAAATACATAAGAATACATAAGAAATGTTAAAACTACAAATATCATTCAAGTGTAGCTTAAAAGATCTTGCCATACTAAATATAAAATGCAAGATATTACAGGTAGTAGACATTTCACAAGTTCTACTGCCTGTAACTGCCTGTACTGACCTGTACTGACAGCTACTGACTTCTCTGAGACGTCAAAGTCTACTTTGGCACATGAGATGACTAACGTACAAAGACGTCTCCTAGACGTCATTTTATGTCATGGGGTTAAAATGGCACAAAATCAACTATAGATCAAATACACAAGAATACATAAGAAATGTTAAAACAACAAATATCATTCAAGTGTAGCTTAAAAGATCTTGCCATACTAAATATAAAATGCAAGATATTACAGACAGTAGATATTTCACAAATTATTAGATATATTGCTAAAAAGAAAATCCGAGAATCTCTTTTACACTGTTTCATGTGCAAAGAACTCATATTAAAAACGTATGACATTTATATGCATATACAAATATTATTACAAAGTTAAAGATTAGAAATTTGTTTTTATTTCATAAAAATCCAATTTGGATGAAAAGTCAGCAATTTGATATAATTAAAAAAAATTTACTATATCTGACAGTCACTCTCAGCTTGGTCTGGTTATCGGAGGTACAAAGAAAGACCCACATACCTTCAAGCCATTAAGAACTGGATTTCAACACTAATGACTTGAATTCAATATAAGATAAAATAAAATACACCAGTCAGTTCTAATATTTTAAAGAGTGAAGCATTCATTTCAAAACACTTTGCTCTTTCTCTTTACTATACTATATCAGTTAATCGACGAGTTCTGGGACAGATAGCTAATAGTTGGTTATTGAGGCTGTTATTTTTGGAATTAGTGAAAAGAAGTCAAAAGCATTTCCATGGCAACACTTGACTTTGGAGAAGCATATGCTTATTTTTCATAACCAAAACTACTTTAAAAATTTAAAAGTCAAAAGCATTTCCATGTCAACACTTGACTATAAAAAAGTATATGCTTATTTTACATAACCAGAACTACTTTAAAAATATTAAAATTTATTATTATGCAGCTAAAAATAAGTAAATTAGAAAAAAGGTTGAAGCGACATGCGAAGTAAAAATATTATGGCCATTTCAGTAAATTGTTTATTTCCTTAATATTGTCTCCTCTGGATAACCGAAAAGTAAGATACCAAATTTTTCCATACACTAAGAGGACGTATAAAACGGTTAAATACTTATTATTACCACTCAAAACACTTGGTATCGAGTATGAGAAGCATATAAAACTTTTACTTCACTTAAGGAAGTTTTTGGACTTCTCTACGTAAAGCTAAAAATTTCCAAAACAGATAACAGTTTATAATTTCACCAATGAATTAATTGAAATTAATAAGCCTTTGATGGGATTTTTCCTACCATTCTGATGTTGCAAAGGTAGAACTTTGACAACTCACGTGGGACCGTACTCTGATGGGAGTAGGGTTTGGGATACCATGTTGGATAATACTCTGAAGTTTAATCTGTCTCAAGAAGGGAGAATTTACTCCTATTTTTATACCTTTCTCCATTCAACCAAATTCTCACCGAGTGGGCATCGAACTCCACATATTTATCCTGCATTTTCTATGGGTGTACACGGAGATTTACCTATCACTGTTCTAAACCTTCACCCCAGGATTCTAGGCCAGTACGTTAATCATTAAGCCGTCTTGTGCCTAAACAACGGTATGATTTGTTGGGATTTTCGATTGGAAATAAGCCGTCTAGACTATTTGTAAAGGTGAAACTAACTTAACTCAAGTCATAATAGACAAACAGTACTTCTTTATCAGCAATCCACATTAGAAAAGCGTACGTTTATGTGCCAAAACCAATCTCTAACTAGAACTACTCAAAAAGAATTAACGTTTCATTATTATGGATTCATAAAGAATAGTCCTTAAAATATACCAAATAATAATAGTTAAAATAAGTGAATTAAAGACGTTGACTCGTTATTATTACCACTCAAAATACGTGGTTTCGAGTATGGGAAGCATATAAAACTTTTACTTCGCTTAAGGAAGTTTTTAGACTTCCCTAAGTAAAGCTAAAAATTTCCAAAACAAATAACAGTTTATAATTTCATCAATGAATTAATTTAAATTAATAAGACTTTCCTCTCATTTTTCCTACCATTCTGATGTCGCAAAGGTAGAACTTTGACAACTCAAGTGGAATCATACTCTCATGGGAGTAGGGCTTTAGGATACCACACTCGATTTTACCCTGAAGTTTAATCTGTCTCAAGAAGGGAGTATTTAGTCCTAATTTTATACCATTCTCCACTCAACCAAATTCTAACAGAGTGGGTATCGAACTCCACATATTTATCCTACATTTTCTATGAGTGTACACGGAGATATACTTATCACTGCTCTAAAACTCCACCCCAGGATTCTAGGCCCGTACGTTAAACATTAAGCCGTCTTGTGCCTAAACAATGGTGTGATGTGTTGTGATTTAGCCATCTGTGTTATTTATAAAGGTGAAACTAACTTACCACATGTCATAGTAGACAAACAATATGTCAGCAATCCACGTTAGAAAAACGTACGTTTATGTGTTGTAACAACACACTGTTCTGGTGCGTTATAATTTGGGGCCTGCCCACCTACTTTACTGGGGAAGGTATGTTTGTAGATCGCCGCTGGGATGCATAGACGAAATAAATCCTTCAAAGCTTAGACGGAAAACACAAATTTTATTTAAAAGATTTATGAAACATTTGAGTAAAACAAAATTTCATATTTAGAACCTTGGAGACTGCATGAATCAGAAATGATTAACCGAGCGTTTTATACCCCAAAACAACATTCTCTAACTGCAAAACAGAGCGATGTTTCCAAGTCGCAGGCCCGAATCCAACTGCTCTCTTGCAGATCTTCTCTCCCTTCCTCGAAAGGGGGGGGGTCTGGAAACTTGAGCCTCGGAAAAGAGAACATCCTCCTTTTGCGAGGCCCTGCAAAAAGAAACAAACGACACATCCGAAAAAATTATCAGCCCTACTTAGCCGGCCAGTTCCTATTTCCCCAAGTAACGCCAGGTGCAAGGGGTCCATGGGGGCGATTTAGCAGTGTACCGAGGTACTTTCCCACGGTGGTCTGCACGTGCATGCATAGCCGTGGGAGGATTTTCCTAGAGGAATTTTGGACTCCAATTGTTCACGTCAAGTTTAGGGACCCCTGCAGAGAAAGTATTTATCACGGAATGGCTGCGTAACGGTCAAGCTCGCACAGAGCTGTAACCGTGAGTTATGGGAGCAGGGGCTAAAAAGTAATGTCAGATTGCACAAAGGGGCTACTTTAATGAGCCCACCTGCACTCCCGAAGGGCATGAGATGTGGGAAAATTTCCCGAAGACAAGGGATTGAATAAGAAGAAAAAAGGGGCGTTGGGACCGAGGTGAGGATTTTGCAAATGAAGTTAAGGAGAGGAGTTGAGAGAAGTGGGACAAGGATCCACCAGCACCAACTCGTCCCGTGCGCCCGGACCAACACCGCCCCGCTCACCATCACCAACTCACATCACCGTGAGCCCGTGAGGAAAGCCCATGCCTGCTCCCCTGTAACTTTAATAGAGGTAATTTATAAAATGATATTTACAGTCATTTAACTTAGGTCTCTGTTAATAATAATTCCTTATAAAGAGATGTGTGATAATTATAGTGTAAATAGAAGATATAAATAATTGATGATTATGATAACCAATTATCTATTTGTAAATAAATGTATAGAATAAATGTCTGAATCTCAATATAAAGTATTATATTCATTCTGTGTTTCCCCCTTGTAACGAACACTGGTGTATAGGTTGTATGTACATTACAACAAGCAGATATATGCGACACATTAGTCATGCGGTCCAAATTTCTTACATGTGCCATAACGAATCTCTAACCAGAACAACTAAAAAAATTAACGTTTCATTATTATAGATTCGTAAAGAATAATCCTTAAAATATACCAAATAATAATAGTTAAAATAAGTGAATTAAAAAAGATTTAAATTTCAGGCGACGTAAAATTATGCTTCTCACTTCGGCTCATTTTTAGTTTCCTCTCAGAAAGAATCGGTTCGCTGGATAAATTTAATTATTATGAACAGTCTCTGAGGGCAAGAATGGGAAGTTACGCTAAGAGCATTAAGAAATTGTATTTAACTTTAAGCGATATATCGCCAAGAGATAACATTTTTAATCCTTGATTTTTCTTTCGTTAAACTCTTTTCATTTGATTCAGGGATAAAAAATCTTTCAACTGAACATTGCATTAAGAAGAGCTGGAGATTTCTTTCAAAAGAGAGAATTTTGTAATTACTTTTTTAAAAGAAGCGGCGGATGTATACATTTTTGATTTTTCGAGATTTATCATCTTAAATTATAGAGAGAAAAAGTAATGTGAATAGAACCATCTCAAATTATGTGTAAAGGAAAAGATATACTTTATACGTTATATCTCATTTCATTTTTTAATCTGCAAATCGCTTATATTTAGTCTTAAAAATGCACATATTTTTTGTTCTCACATTACACGAACAATTTTGAAGCACTTTTAAAATTTCAATGAACCATCAGCAAGGCTGAATTTACCTAAAAATTCGATATGGGAAATATAACTAAGAGTAAGAATTGAAGAGGGTGTTTTGACATCCATAACGTTATAATTAATATAACTGACTATAACAAAAATTAGGATATTACTAATAACTGCTTTAAACAGTCTGTAAGTCAACTATTTTCAAATTTTTCAAGTATTTGAACACTCCACATGCTTTTCGGACCATCATATGCCTTCGAAATTTATCTACGGTTAAACTTGTTGAGTATAAAATAAAAGTTAGTTAAAACTAATATATTTCTATCAGTAAGAATACAGTCTGTTTTTAATTAAGAGAAGTGTTATAATATATTGTAAAATGGATAATTATAAATTATATAGGTAAAATGGATATTTTAAATATTATTTTTTTTCTATCTTTCCAGCTAATGCTTGCGATAGTAATTAAATTTTATCCCAAAGCCCGAAAGTTATACTGTAAATAAAAATATCTTAATATACACGAAAAGGATGCATTTCGAACATTTTCAATAAGGATCCCTTCGTGATAATTAATCATTAATATCTTTCAAAAGTATTAAGATTTTGCTTTGAAATTGTAAACACTTTCTCAAATATATTGCTTATAATATATTAAGGCAGAGTTGTCAAACAAAATATAAATTGATTTTGAAAATCCACTGTACCATTTATTGGTCTCAGGACTAATAAATATTCTGAACCCAGGATTTTTAATTTTTTTGTGTGTGTGCGCGTGTGTATTCTACTTTAAACATTTCTACTCATTTCTCTACAATTACTTTTACCATGTCTGAAGTGGAATTAAAGTTATAAAAATTAAATTATTTTTATCATATGTTACATAGGGTTCGTAGATAATTTAAACTACAAATTAAATTAAATAATATAAAAAGTGTCTCAGTTTTCATATTATTCGGTTGTTGTGTAATATATCTTACAAACTATTCTTAATAGTTTCACGAAATTTCGTGCACCGATATAAATACAGGTTTGTACACCGGAAAGTAAACAATACTATGTTGAAAATTTCAAAATTTTAGAAAATAATAATTATAGAGATATTTACAGATTTGTTTGAGTTGGTGCGTTCTTATTGAAAAGCTTTAAGTCTTGCAGATAATAATGGAGGATATAGTGTAAAAATAAGAAAACAGGAGAAATGAGAAGTTTTGTGTTCAAATAGTAGTCTTTACCTCATTAATATGTTGGTTCACGGTACATTTTCTAATTCTCTAAATTTCTCAATTTTAGGATTGAGGTAATGCTTATATCATATAAAAAAGAACAAGAAAACATACACAAATATGCAAAAATCTCAATTTTACATAATTGAACCAAGTTCCCTTTACTTCTAATGTACATATATATGAGCCAGTTGATTTTCAACAGTTACTTCTGCAGTCTTGGCCAAAAGATGATTTTTTTTCTTTTACAATTTTATGGACGGAAGTAATTAAAAAAAATTATATATAGTTTTAGCACTCATCAATAGGTTTATACTAAAGATATATAGAATTCTAATTTGGATGCTGTTTATAGCCCAATCGTTTTTCTTTCTCTTCCTGTACAATTTCAAAGCTATAACAAGTTCCCTTTTCAAATCAAGTGGCCCATATATTGCGATTTATATTCCAAATAACTTGATCCTTGTTATGATTGTTATGCTTTGAATTTCCAATATTAAACAGGAAGGTTATTATCACATTTTGTAATTCTCCACCTGATGGTTTTACAAGCGAATAATTTATAAGGGGATTTTAAATTATGTTTCTTGTACAATATAGAGTTGACAATTATATTGGTGGAAATGTTTGTATTATGAATCTAAAATATTTGCAAGTAAAACTTTCTCTACTTTTTGCTAATTTAATTATTACACTAATTTTATATTACATTATATATATATATATATATATATATATATATATATATATATATATATATATATATATATATATACGTGTAGTAGTCCAGTGTTAAGGCGAATAGAATAATTAGTCCTTCTTAGTAATAATAAGTTTATTAAATTATAGTTTCCTTTGAAAGCAAAACTTACGCCATTTTCATTTACTCATGACGAAACTAAGCAGAGAAAGGTGTTGACAGCTCCATGTCAACGCGATAACTGAACTTGTAGCTTGATTAGTCATCAATTTCCTGTGAATTAACTCTACGCCTGACCGCATTACTCCAAAAGGTTAAGCAAGCGTGGGTCTTTTTCATTTATTTTATTATTATACAATATTTCCCTTTTTAAAATCGTTTATAACTCACATAATTTCCAACTAGCCCCTTTTTAGACTTGACATATATATATATATATATATATATATATATATATATATATATATATATATAATATTATATATATATATATATATATATAATATATATATATATATATATATATATATATATATATATATATATATATATATATATATATATATATATATATATATATATATATATATATATATATATATATATATATATATATATATATATATATATATATATATATATATATATATATATATATATATATATATATATATATATATATATATATATATATATATATATATATATATATATATATATATATATATATACATATATATATATATATCATATATATATATATATATATATATATATATATATATATATATATATATATATATATATATATATATATATATACATATATATACATATATATATATATATATATATATACATATATACATATATATATATATATATATATATATATATATATATATATATATATATATATATATATATATATATATATATATATTATATATATATATATATACATATAACTAAATATTCATATCTATATAGCGGTAAAAAACGAAAATTAAAAAAAGAAACAAACTTCTTTCAGAAGTTTGTTTCTTTTTTTAATTTCTAATGAAAGCTAGTTTTTGTTCATTTTTAATCCATCAGTAATCCTGACTCCTCTTAAGTGACTTTCAGAAGTCATTTACCTTTTATTATTCTGTTTTCAATTAAAAATGTCTGTTTTATCTCAATGGTTTCATTTATTTAGTTGTTGTATTAATTTATAAGCTAAAAGTGCAGAGTTTTTGTGCTTATCCACATACTGCACTATCCACTGAGCCATTTTCTTGGCTCTTTACTTAAAATCTGAACTTTCATCACTATTTTGAAATATACAACTTACAATTTAAAAGGAAAATTACGCTTATACTTGGTGTAAAATTTAATTTCATAACTAAGATATATTTGTCTCGAGCGAAATTAAAACTATTTTTTACCAGACTTCTTGCTCCTTTTTTAATGTAGTTTCATAATAACCGTCTTAAAATCCTTGAAGGCATAAAAAATATGCGTAGTTTCTGATTAAATTTTAATTGTTGTTTTTGTACTTTTATTTTTTCATTAATGCAAAAGTATTGCTCGCAACTCGTAAGAATTTAACATTTTGTAATTTATTCCCCATTACATATAACATAAAAAGTATCTTACTGCAAAACCTTATTTCTTACGAAAAAATTATTCAAAATTTAATTTTATTATCTTTTTAGATTCTCATAAATTCAGATTGTAAAAACAATTAAAAATATTTTAAATAATAAATTTATTTTTTTAATTAAATTTATGCTTATTGTTCTTAAATCAATTATTTGAGACAAGATATTTTATTTTTTATTAGAGTTTGCCTTTTGAATATTATATCCCCAAGGATCTTACTTACTTCCGTAAGGGAAGCTTTAAACTCCGGACTTAACCACTTCTTGAGCCTAGTATATCATTGAAACACAAGATATTTTTCTTTTTATTAAATATTTTCCTTCCCAATACTATGTTTCATTATATCCTACCTATTTCTCTAAGAGTAACTCAAGACTGACCTAAGAGATCTCTAAGAGTGACCCTAGTATGTATTACTTTCATAAGGAAGGCTTTAAACTCCAGACGTAACCACTTCTTGAGCCTAGTATGTCATTGAAACACAAGATATTTTCCATTTTATTAAAAAGTTTCCTTCCCAATATTATGTTCCATTATATCTTACCTATTTCTCTAAGAGTAACCCAAGATTGACATAAGAGTTCCCTAACAGTGACCCTAGTATTTCTTACTTACTTCCGTGTGCAGGCTTTAAACTCTTGATGTAACCACTTCTTAGCCTGGTATGTCATTGAAACACAAGATATTTTCCTTTTTATTAAATATTTTCCTTCCCAATATTATGTTCCATTATATCCTACCTATTTTTCTAAGAGTAACTCAATAGTGACCTAAGAGATCTCTAAGAGTGACCCTAGTATGTCTTACTTACTTTCGTAAAGGAGGCTTTAAATTCCAGACGTAACCACTTCTTGAGCCTAGTAGGTCACTGAAACACAGTATATTTTCCTTTTTATTAAACATTTTCCTTCCAAATGCTATGTTTCATTATATCTTACCTATTTCTCTAAGAGTAACCCAAGAGTGACCTAAGAGTTTCCTAACAGTGACCCTAGTATTTCTTACTTACTTCCGTGTGCAGGCTTTAAACTCTTGATGTAACCACTTCTTGAGCCTAGTATGTCTTTGAAACAAAAGATATTTTCCATTTTATTAAACTTTTTCCTTCTAAGTACTATGTTCTATTATATACTACCTATTTCTCTAAGCGTAACTTTTAACCTAGGTTTAACCATTTCTAGTATATCATTCCTCATACTCTTTTTTTTTTAATTTTCTTCTGACATCCAATGTCAGTAGTGATATTTGAACTGAATCTTCGGTAAAACCAATCGACGAGTTATCTGTACAGCCATTATCCGGCTTGTAGTAGCTCCAGATCGGCTTTTAACAATGGGCTGTTTTTATCTAAGTTTTAAATCAATGGTCTAACATTCTCAAGTGATCAGTGTAGATAATTCTACTCTTTGAAGCTTCTTTAATCCAATATTCAAATGTAATTATACCAGTACATGATTTGCGTCCTGAAACTTATGTTCTGTTTGATTTCAATTTCTACTAGTCACCGTCATTTATACTTTGTAAAGCAATATTGATGTTATCAAAATGCTTATTACAATTTTTTCAACCTGCATCTTTCTAACATTTCTTCTTTCAAGTCTTTACAACATACCCTTTTGGTAAATTAATAAACTCTCAGTGCAAATAGACTTCGTTTAATGTTTACAAAACTGTCAAAATTTTCCAATAAAAAATAATTGAAAGGGTGATTAAGTAAAGAATGACATTCTAAAACATCATGAATTAATTCCTCTACTTTTAAATATTAATATGTAAGGGTTTAATAAAATAAAATAGTACTATTATAGTCGTACATTGTCGAAATAGGCAATTGACAAAATTGCATATCTTTTCCAATTTTAACAATTTCGAAGTAAAACAGATTATTTTTTACTTTTCTTGAAACACTCTTGACTGGAATATAATCCTATTTCTAGTCACTCATCCAGTTCTGTCTGGATTATATGAGTTCAGCCTTTACCAAGAAAGTATGAACTAAAGCTTTTACAAGTACTTGTAAAAGCTTTACATACTGGAGTACTTATACATACTGGAGTCTTTAAATGTAATCCAAGACTGATTACATTTAAATCTTGAAATCCAGTCAATATTTCTGCATAAAAAACAGAAAAAAGAACTTATTTATACGATTTTTACTTTTACAAACAAAATAGGATAAAATTTGTACTAGAACTTTAAATTCAGTCCAATTATGGCAAGACAATCAAAATTGAAGTAACATTTTAAATATTTAAATTTTATTTCCAAGACAATCAATATTGAAATAAAATTTTAAAAATTCAAATTTTATTTCCAATACAATCAATATTGAAATAAAATTTTAAAAAAGAAAACAGAATTATGTTTACTTTCTATGAGCAGACATTTTGTCAACAAAATATGAACTAAAATTTTTACAAAAGAAAAGTCTTATTACATCTAAAACTCCCATCACACTCAATATTCTTGCACAAAAGATATTTTTTTCTCATTATATTGGTTTATATTTTATCAACGCCTCATGAACTAAATCTTTTATTTAAAAACTTACGGTTAACTTATTGTTTCACGTGGGTTAATTAAACCATTTTAAAATTTAACACGTTATAAAATGAGCCGAAAACATTTACTAGGAAAAATATAACTTCCAATTAATATTTTCATGAGTAAATAAAATACCTCTGCTAGAAAGTAATAACAAAAGAATTATCTGAAAACAAATGTTATGCTACAAAATATTTGAAAACAAATTATTTCTTGCATAGATAAACTTAATTCCTTCATAACGCTGGGGAAAACAATATCAATACTACTGCAGTAAATTCTTTTTAATTCATCTAAAATTTTCAAAGCATTGCTTTCCCTACAGAATATTGAAAAATAATCGATTCATAAGATGATTATGAAAACTTTTTATAGAAATTTAAAGCTCTTTAAAATATTCACTTCGAAATTGGATCGTTAAAACTGCTTACCATAGCACAAAAAGAAAAATATTTATAGAATTAAAATGCAGTGCGAAATATTATCCTTTGAGAAAAAATATTTTAAGCCTGAAACATAAATACTTGATAACAATACAACACGGCTAAAAAATAATATATTTTCTTCTTGTCTTAAAGCACTTTATCAGAAAAACACTAGCATCTTGAATTCCCAATTATTTACGCGGTAAGAGCAATTACAGTACAAACTTTTCTAAAAATAAAATAGAATTATAATGCAAAAACAAATTAAAATAGCAAACCATTTTTAGTTACAAAATTTCCTACCGAACAGACTTCTTCAAAAATATTTTTAGAGGCAGATTTTTTTTCTTTCCTTTAGATTTTGTTTACTACCTCTGGTATAGGAAATATGATATCTGTGTATTTTATTTATACAAATTTATTTCTTTCTACTTTATTACTCAGCAACCTGTATTTAATGGATATAAAAATAAATGTTGAAATACAATGTTGCAAGATAACATCTTGTTGTGGCAAATATTTACTTAAGGTTCCCGAGGCACATCCAGACAATAAGAGCAGTCTTTACTAGTTCCTTGTTCAAAATAAAGGAAGTATTGTAATAGTGAAAAATTCCGTGTTCAGTTTCGAACGAAAATCCTTATTTTGATTATGCTTGAATCAATTTTAACACATTGTGTGCGGGTACATTTCGCAGCGGAATTGTACCGGGAGCGGGCGTTTTGCTTGTAAATTTAGTTATTCAGTTAAATCTCAATAGATCGAAAATTATTTAATTTTTTAACCAACTTTTCGTATTTTATATTGAAATATATAATCAAATATATAAACAGAAATATATAAATAACAAACAACCATAAGATTTTTGTAAACAAAAAATATATTTTTAGTGGATAAATTTATAATAGTATCGTAAATATGAAAAATCAAATAGAAATAGTAGTATGTAGTTACAATTTTTTCGAATTATGTTATATATATACATTTTTACATTCCATAATCTACGTAGTAGACACATTCGGCTTCGTTTTCCTTTATATACCGTTATTTTTGTAGCCACAAATAACCATATTGTTACACTAACCCGTACTAGTATTAAAATATATAAACAAATATATAAATAGAGAAATAAACAAATATATAAAAATACAAATATTTATAATATATAAATATACATATATATATATATATATATAATTTTCACACGGATAAATAAAAAGTTAATTTTAAATCTAAATTGATTTTTATAATCAACCTTCCTGTTCTGTGGTTCCGCATCGTAATGTAAAAACAAGATTTTATTTGTCTAAATTTTTCCAGAATCTATGCAGTAGACAAGAACATTTGGCTTTGTTTTCCTGTATATACCGTTATTTTTGTATCCACAAACAAACCATGTTGTTACACTATCCGTACTAGTACGTGACCTGAGTTCAAGTATCAATCGCCAGAAAACGGACTAGTACGTGTCCCGCATACAATGTGTTAACAGCTATGGGCTTTACGTCTCACTACCCCTTATTGAATGTTGACTAACTTCAACGTAACGCCTGCACATTTTTAGGTATGCATATTTCTCATAACTCAACAGGGTGTTAAAATTTTGTATTTAGGACTATTATAATATCTCTCAATTGTACTTCGAGGACTATATACCTTAAACAAAAGGGATTCTAAACGTGTGGATGTCCCCGGGAAATATATAAAAACACAACAAAGACCTCGTTCTTTAAATAAAAAAATAATGGCTTGAATTCTAAATACATAACGGAAAAATACTATTCAGAAATTTATATTTGGCAGAAACGATCCAGACATAATTAGGTTAAACGAAGTACAGCGAAAAATGCGTATAATTTAATACACATACACGACAGTAGTGCCATGTCCACACCACATTTTTTTTTCTATTTTGAAAAACCTATAAATTTTTCACAAATTTGCAAATACATATACGTACATTAAACATTTTTGACATAATCGACATTTTGGGACAATCCTAATTTGGAACCATAGGATGGCGTTTTTTGCCCCTTTGTCAAAAACGTCGCCCGCAACATTTTTGATCCACTCTTTGATGGCAATAACTTTAATGTCACTTAAGAATATTTTTTACTTATAACCCATAGACGACTTATTGTGTAGTAAAACGAAAAAAAATCTAAAAATGTCATATTAGGGTAAATTACTAAATGGCGTTCTGTGATGTTCCGATCAGACTAAAAAATAAAAAATAATTTGTTTCAAGATTTAATACACTGTGTTGGTACGTGTATTGTTAAATAATGAACAAATAATCCCTTTTAATAGCATTCTTTATTTTTTTTGTACTTCCACTATTTAAATGTTAAGGTTCCCCGGTATCGCTTGGCATTGTTTCATTCTGGGGCAAAACTTCAATAAAGATAATCTACATTACATTCCCAAAAGACAGAGGCAATAATTTTACGTCCCGAAACGGCGATTTTCGTACGTAAAGTTTTATTTTATAAAGTTTATACGGTGAGGAGAGACACCTCTGCATTGATTATTCTCAGGAATGGGTAGGGCCGGACGATGGACGAATGGGAGGGAGCTATATTTCGGTACTTAAATCTATGGTTTTAAGTCCTACTACTTAGTTGTTCGAAACCATTATGGCTAATATTCAAGAAATATAATGTAATTATACTTCGTAAACCATATATATATATATATATATATAAATATATATATATATATATATATATATATATATAAATATATATATATATTATATATATATATATATATATATATATATATATATATATATATATATATATATATATATTATATATACAGTAGCCCTTGGAAGCAAAAAGCTAAATCGGGGGTTGTAAAGGACTGGAACAGCAGGTTTTCTTTTTCGTGTTCCGAGTCTCGTAATATACGATGTACCGCTTTTCTTTAATACTGGAGTTTGTATGTACGAATTCCGCTATTGGTATAGATTTTCGTAACCGTTCGTAATCGGCTTTTATCCTTTGCGTAGAAAAAGAGATGACTGCAGCTCTTTAAACCGAATCAAATCAAGCCCTTCGTGTACGATATCGTAGTATGCTTCTACACTCAGAATTATCGGAATTCAGAATTTAGATACTCATTTCAACACAACTATTATAAAAAGAATTTTTTATCAACCGAAAAAGGTACTTCCAAGCCCTTGACTTTGACTTTGTATGAAGTGCTTATTTTAAAAAAAAAATCTTTTAGTCGTCAAAGGTTCAATACGGTTACTTTCTGAGAGTCCCTGATATGCTGAATATTTACATCAACATAAGAATGGAAACTTACCAGTATCATTCTCTATGAAGTCATCGCATTAGAAAACTACTGGCTGATGGCCCAATAAGTGGTGCCTTTCAATACGGCAATCTGTAAATATTTTCCATAAACAGGCTTAGACGTTTGAACTGTCCATATTTGGTTTTAAGAATTAGGTTATATTTATACTACTGAATTATTTAAACTAGGGGAATTATTTAAACTAGTGGTTATATTCAAACTGTTGGAATTATTTAAACTATTCAAACTGTTGGAATTATTTAAACTAGTTGTTATGTTAAAACTAGTGGAACTTAGTGTCTCCGACAAAGTAAACTAAACCACTCTGTGGTTTTGAATTCAGCCGAAGGCATGGATATTTGTAACCATGTAGCATATTCGACTGCAGTGCTCACAATATAGCTAATCAACGAGACGCCACTAACTACACTGGTTGCTACCATATTGCGGTCGACATATGTCACTGGGGATTTCTGCGTCACAATGATGTTAGAGAAGGAAATTTATAGCACCATATTCCCATATCTGGAGACTTCTGAAGTCACTATGAAGTAGAAGTCACCAGTGACATATGTCGACTGTAATATGGTATCAGCCACTATTTCGTCTATTACATTCTATTGGCCGGTAGCACCGTCAATAGTCGTTTAACTGCTAACCATGATTAACCCATGGCGCCAACAAATGGCGGGACATAATTCTCCGTTTAAACAGAGATAATATAGGTTAGCCGTTAAACGACTTTGGTGAGGGCGGCCCTTACTTTTCATTTTTAATGTTTATAATAAACAATAAGAAAATAATAATTTTCCCTTCCCTTTCAAACTAAACCAAAACTCTGCATGAGTTGAAGTGAGCCTTGAGGTTAGAAACATATCCTTAAAGCTAAAACAAACTTTTGTAAAGCAACACATAATGCCACAGATGCGCCAAAAATGATAGTCTGTTTGTCCTGATTAAAAGTAAAACGACGATAGACATAGAATGTTCTCAAATCGTTTCGGAGAATTACGTGGAAGCAATTTTCACAGTGGTTTAATGTTGACAGAGACAATCTTGAAACTAGTAAGCTTACATAGTTTGATATATTGACAAGTGTGTTACAATTTTTTTTCATTGTTAGTTTGCAAATATGGTCATATTCTCTAAACTATTGCGCTAAGGTTTTTCAGATTTTAATAATATGCTAAAAATTGTTTAAAATAGGGATAGAGGTAGTTATGGTACAAAAATATTGATGAACATTTTAATACTGAATTTGAACAGGTTCATTCAGGCGTCAGTTAGGAACAAAAAGCACAAAACATGCAACTGATATCATTCAATTAAACAAAGATATGGAAGTATCTGTGTCAGTACATAATATATCTATCTATTATGCATATATTTTCTACAATACAAAATCAACCATTTAAACACAGTCGGAAAGGCAATAAAATTTAAACATTTGAGCCATTTCCTAATGTCATATTTTCTTTATACCTTACATTATTATGTAAGACATGAAAACTAAGTTTCAAAATATATAGGGCCGGTCTCACCAAAGTTGTTTAACGGCTAACCACGATTAATCTCTGTTTAAACGAAGAATTGCGTTCCACCATTGGTTGGCGACATGGGTTAATCGCGGTTAGCCATTAAATGTCTTTGGTGAGACCGGTTCTAAAATAGAAAATTTCTCATCGAGATACATAAAAGTGAATAGAAATTTTCTGAAAAATACCGAAGTATATGGCTTCCCGGGCTTTGGCCATAAAATACTTACTGCTGGCAAGGGTTATGTTTTCAATTTAGAAATATTAAACTCAAAAATATTTCTTGAAAATTCATTCAATACCGGTTTAAGCTTTTAAAAGTACTTTTAAGCACGCTTTTTTAATCGATAACAGACTTATTAGAGTCGATTACTGTTTAGGAAAAACTACAAGAAAGTAGTTATTTAGAAAAAAAACCGAAGCTAATACCTGTTAAACTAGTTATATTCCTTTAAAAGTAAAAAGAAATTGTAGATAACAGATTTTCCCCATGTTTTAATAAGTAAAATGATTTGTAAAAATGTACTTTTTACGTGTATTGGCTTTTTTGCATGACGTCATACCAACTCTCAAAATTATAAGTTCAATTACAATGTTATATTTTTAGTTTTATTTTTGTTATATCTGCCGTTATATTTTTACTGCGTATCATTTATCAACATCATTTTCATAATTTACAAAAAATTTAAACATTTGAGCCATTTCGTAATGTCATATTTTCTTTATAACTCACAATATTATGTAAGACATGAAAACTAAGTTTCAAAATATATAGGGCCGGTCTCACCAAAGTTGTTTAACGGCTAACCACGATTAAACTATGTTAAAATGTAAAATTGCGTCTCACTGGTGGTTGGGGCCATGGATTAATCGCGGTTAGCCATTAAATGTCTTTGGTGAGACCGGTTCTAAAATAGAAAATTCTCATCGAGATACGTAAAGTGAATAGAAATTTTCTGAAAAATACTGAAGTATATGGCTTCCCAAGCTTTGGCCATAAAGTACTTACTGTTAGCAAAGGTTATGTTTTCAATTTAAAAAAATTAAACTCAAAAATATTTCTTTAAAATTCCTTCAATACCAGTTTAAGCTTTTAAAAGTACATTTAAGCACGTTTTTTTAATCGATAACAGACTTATCAGAGTTGATTACTGTTTAGGAAAAACTACAAGAAAGTAGTTATTTAGAAAAAACCGAAGCTAATACCTGTTAAACTAGTTATATTCCGTTAAAAGTAAAAATAAATTGTAGATAACAGATTTTCTCCCTGTTTTAATAAGTAAAATGAGTTGTAAAAATGTACTTTTTACGTGTATTGGCTTTTTTGCATGACGTCATACCAACTCTCAAAATTATGAGTTCAATTACAATGTTATATTTTTAGTTTTATTTTTGTTATATCTGCCGTTATATTTTTACTGCGTATCATTTATCAACATCATTTTCATAATTTACAAAATATATTTTGAAAACTGTCCAAAGTACACTATTTCTTGGACAGATCGAATATTCGCCTTTAAAGAAGATGATCAATAAAATGCAAAATTTCAAGTGAAGTATTTGTATAAAAAGACTTGCATCTGTTGTAGTTCTCACTTCTCTCTTTTAATTTGATTTTAACTTCTTGTGCTGTGTTAAGCGGTTAATCTTCGTGAGTATTGTGTGTTATTTATTTTTTCACCTGATTAAACCTTATGTTTGATATAACTCGTTTTTCTGTATTTATATTTTTCGTTTATTCAATGTATTTTCAACTGCTTAGAAATGTTTAAGTAACATAGGATAAAAGAAATTTTGTTAAAATATGTGATAAGGTCTTTTCCTTTACTTACTTCTTGAATTTTTTAAGCTATCCGTTGATGCTAAAATAACTGTATTGTTTCAATCTAATTACTCCTTAAACCTATACTTTACTTATCCTCTTATGAACTTTAAAGTTGTTAGTTCATCTATAAACATCTTGCATTGTAATTATTCAATCCGTTAATAAATCGTGTCGATCTAAAGTTTGTTCATACTGTTAAAGTGTAACTATGCTTATACCTCGAGATTGGTGTGTTTCGTGTCTAGGTTTAGAAGCTAACCTTTTGTAGTCTTGAACTCCTCCAGAGTTAATACCTATAAGTATCCGCAATGTTGGCAATAATCTTCTTAATCTACTTTGATGATCGCGTTGTAGTATAGGCTTAACTTTAAAAAGTAACAACCTCTACGATTTTCAGACTAAAGTTCTGGTGATGCTGATTTCGTTAAGACTCTAAACTCGACTACACTTAACAAACCTTTCTCCTGAATGTACTATTTGTGAATGTTGGTAGCTCAACGTTGGTCTAATAGAGAAAACGTCAATTATAAAATGACTAGGATTTAGTAATTTATTCCTCTTACAGACTTCCTGTTCAAGCAATGGCAGATCAGTTCTCAAAGTCCGATAACCTGAAGGCTGTAGAAGACGTCGAAGAAAATATGGAAGAAGGCGAGATTTCCCCGGAACCTGGCAAAGTAGCTGATGCGGCGACTCCGACTGCTAGTATCGCCTCCAAGGGTGCTACTGCTAGTCCCGGAGAGGCTTCGACCGCTCACGCCGCTGATAGTCCTCCGTCAGTGCAACAGTCTGCGCCTCAACCTGGATCGTCTGAAAAGAATAAAGATGGAAAAAAATCATCTGGCTTTTTCAAAGGCGTGAAAAACGCATGCAAGAAAGTAATTACAAAAATTAGTCCTCGGAAACAAGACAAAACCCCTTTTGTGCCAGAAGGTGCTTTCGGTGTCCCAGCTGGTGTACCTTCGACTGCCGCAGCTGCCAGTGGTGCTATGTCCAGGCCACCTAAGGGTAGAAGAGGTACCCTAGTAATGGAATCGCCCACCAGCGAGGGTAAAACCTTAATCACGGAAGTAAGCGTTTCGTCGGATGATAGTGATTTTCCCGAGGATGATTCCAGGAAGGCTAGTTTTGCTTCTGACACAGCGGTACCCAGTTCTATCTCTAATCTAGAAGAATCCAATGTAGCGAAGGAATCTGACGAAAGTAAGTCGCCTGACGAGGTGAAGGAGGAATCTGGAAATGAGGCCAAGTCGCCTGACGAAGTGCAGAAAGAATCTGGTGATGATAATAAGTCGCCTGATGAGGAAAAGGAATCTGGGGACGACGCTGATATACCAATGGAAAGTGAAGAATGATTTTTATGACAGTATCTATTGTATGGCGTGTGATTTAATAAAGTTTTTTTAATTTTAAGTATCGATGTCTGGCAGTTCTTGTTGGTATACTTTTCGACTTGCCAAAGATCCGGGGAACGATTCCAGTGTTCTTTATAATCAGAGGACTTACCAGTCCTAAGTAAAGGGAGCGTTATAGGGTAGTACATAAATTTTGAATCTAGGGTTTAGCTCTGTCTTTGCCATGTGAACTAGGTTGGGTAGTAACTTTCTCCCTTCTCGGGTTACTTTTAAATTCTGGTATCGGTAGACAACATGCATGTCTACAGCAAATAACTGCTTTATAACTTCTGGAACTGAGTTAACTGAACTTAAGTATTTTAACAAATATTAAGGGGGTATTTCTTGATGATAACCTGTGACTGTAAAATTAGGATTTTAAGACTAACTACTATATTGCATCACTTCCCCAGATATACTATATTGTGTTGATTTTTTGCTTATTGGTTATTAGATGTGTAAGAACTTGTTGGAATGTATCCCTCAAAGTAAGTCCAAACCAGTCTTCCAACTACTCATTGTTTGAGGCTCTTTATTCGCGTTACTAGGGATTCAGCATGGTATCTCTAAGTCAAACTGCCGTTCTGAAACCTTGGTACTGAGTAATTTACTTTGTAAGCAATATAAATTAAGGTCTCGGACTAAACGGAGAATTGTGTCCAGTTTCGTAAATGAGTTTCTATCATCTGGTTCTTATCCCTTTTTATATATCTGGTTTCTGAAATAATAGCAGTTGAGTCTCGCGAATTTTAGAAATATTGAGCAAAGTTTTAAAAATGTTCGCAAAAGTTAATCATTATGAAAAATTCTTATAGCTTTATACTAATCTTGATAAACTGTTAAAGGGTTTTTTCTAATGAAACTAGCAACTATTCGGTCTATTAGCTTTTACTTGTAGGTATTTTGCACGCACCTCTTTAGGTTCAGTCTAAATAGAAAACTCAAAAGCTACGTAGTACTCGGATAAGTAGTTTTTCTTATATTTAAGTAAATTAACACTTTATCAATTGAGAATCTGTTACGTTGGAAAGTGGTTATTGAAAAGCCACTGTATTTATGGGTTTAAAGAATGTCAAAATCATTACACAAAAGCCTTGTTTGGTTATTTTGCATATTTTGTTATAATAACAGCATAAAAACATCTTAGTGCTCCTGCAAATTTTGTTTTGGCTGTTTACAGTAGATAATTGTCTACTAGCTCGTGAATGTAATTTAGCAACTGAATAAAGAATTGGGTTAGATAAATGTTATGCGTGACTATAAAATTGCAATACAATATAATGCCGTAACAAAAATTTAGAGCAGCAAATTGTATATTGATTTGGTAGAAGGTTTTGATAGGCCCGAAAATTTTTAATACAGCTAAATATCCAGATATGCTCTTAAACTATTTACTAGTGGTACTTTTTACCGCTTATTTTCAATTAGAAAATATTAATATATTATACAATATTCTCCATATAGTGTGTGTGTATATATATATATAGATATGCTTTGAAGCAACATGAATGCTGGTAAAACTATTTGCTACAACTCATGACAATTATAGCATGTAGATATTCTGGTTGAAGCCACTACACTTTTTATTACGGGAAGGAAAATTCTTTTTTTGCAATATCGTTTGTTCCTTTTCCACATACTGTACTTACAAGTTAGTTTCGCCGAGACTGCTTTGCTAATTTGAAGACAAAGATTATTTTCAATATGGAGTAAAATTTTAAGTAAATTAATCTTTATGATCTTTTCAAATAATAAGTCACAAAAAGTAACATGTATTATTCTTTATATGCTTACACCTTAGTTTCAGCAATTTTATGAGCCGATTATTAAAATAAATAGTATTTTCGTTAATGTTTAAATTTTTTAATTAATGTTATTCCTTATTTTCCCCTTAAATAAAGATTGCCTAAACCCACTGAAGGAAAATTACAGACTATTGCTCACAAACGATATTACACGTATCTTCAATCGAGTACTGGTAAATGAAAAACTCCGTAGGTTTAGAAACCCTGATAAATATATTACTCCGGGGTTGATACAGATCTAAACTCACAGCCAGTTAGTTGGGTGAAACATATCCAGTGATTGTATGCACACAAAGTTTTAACCCCTTAACGTGCACGCTCGAGTTAACTCGAGCGCTCTAAACTGGCCTAACTGTGCACACTCGAGATAATTCGAGAGATGTTGTACTTTATGTTGCTATAATTTTTCACACTCGAATGCAATAGAGAATTGAAAACAATAATGTGAAAGAAAAAAAAACATTCGTTTTATTGATATTTATCATTTACACGAGATTGTGTTATACTTATTCAAATCTAATTTTTTTTTAATTTCACCGTTCTAAATTGTGTTTTTTACACTAAAAAAAATTGATTTTTTTTGGCCAACATTTTCAAAAAACTGTACAGTAAAGGGTTAATAAATCTCCAGTGTTTGAAAAAAGGGAATCAATTTAATTAATGTTAAATTTTGCTATGTTGCTGCCTGAATACCTTCGTTAAAATCACATTTACAAGCAAGAACCGCAACAATACCACTTGAGATGATAACAAAAATTCAAAACTATTTTGTCTGTTTTATATCAGTTTTCTAGAAACTTTAATCTTTGATTATTAACATATTTATTTAAAAAGTAGTTAGAACGAAAAGTATTTATTTTATGGTAGAAACAGCTTCAAATTAATCTTTATTCAAAAGCCGTCACGTGGAATTATTTTACGCATAGAATAATTGTCATCCAAATAAATAGCAATATAAAAAGTAAAGAAATAATCAACTTTAAAGCTTTCAGCTTTTTTTTTTATCATCTGGTTCTTATCCCTTTTTATATATCTGGTTTCTGAAATAATAGCAGTTGAGTCTCGCGAATTTTAGAAATATTGAGCAAAGTTTTAAAAATGTTCGCAAAAGTTAATCATTATGAAAAATTTGATAGCTTTATACTAATCTTGATAAACTGTTAAAGGGTTTTTTCTAATGAAACTAGCAACTATTCGGTCTATTAGCTTTTACTTGTAGGTATTTTGCACGCACCTCTTTAGGTTCAGTCTAAATAGAAAACTCAAAAGCTACGTAGTACTCGGATAAGTAGTTTTTCTTATATTTAAGTAAATTAACACTTTATCAATTGAGAATCTGTTACGTTTTGAAAGCGGTTATTATTGAAAAGCCACTGTATTTATGGGTTTAACGAATGTCAATCATTACACGAAAGCCTTGTTTGGTTATTTTGCATATTTTGTTAAAATAACAGCATATAAGCATCTTGGTGCACCTGCAAATTTTGTTTTGACTGTTTACAGTAGATAATTGCTGCTAGCTCGTGAATGTATTTAGAAAGAGAATAAAGAATTGTGCTAGATACACGTTATGCGTGACTATAAAATTGCAATACAATATAATGCCGTAAAAAAATTTAGCAAAAAATGTATGAGCAACAAAATGTATATTGATTTGGTAGAAGGTTTTGATAATAGGCCCGAAAATTTTTAATACAGCTAAATATCCAGATATGCTCTTACACTATTTACTAGTGGTACTTTTTACCGCTTATTTTCAAATAGAAAATATTAAAAATATATTATACAATATTCTCTATATAGTGTGTGTATATTATATATTTATATATATATATGCTTTGAAGCATCATGAATGCTGGTAAAACTATTTGCTACAACTCATGACAATTATAGCATGTAGATATTCTGGTTGAAGCGACTACATTTTTTATTACGGGAAGGAAAATTCTTTTTTTTTTTTTTGCAATATCGTTTGTTCCTTTTCCACATACTGTACTTACAAGTTAGTTTCGCCGAGACTGCTTCACTAATTTGAAGACAAAGATTATTTTCAATATGGAGTAAAATTTTAAGTAAATTAATCTTTATGATCTTTTCAAATAAGTCACAAAAAGTAACATGTATTATTCTTTATATGCTTACACCTCAGTTTCAGCAATTTTATGAGTCGATTATTAAAGTAAATAGTATTTTCGTTAATGTTTAAATTTTTCAATTAATGTTATTCCTTATTTTCCCCTGAAATAAAGATTGCCTAAACCCACTGAAGGAAAATTACAGAGTATTGCTCACAAACGATATTACATGTATCTTCAATCGAGTACTGGTAAATGAAAAACTCCGTAGGTTTAGAAACCATGATAAATATATTACTCCGGGGTTGATACAGATCTAAACTCACAGCCAGTTAGTTGGGTGAGACATATCCAGTGATTGTATGCACACAAAGTTTTAACCCCTTAACGTGCACGCTCGAGTTAACTCGAGCGCTCTAAACTGGCCTAACTGTGCACACTCGAGATAATTCGAGAGGTGTTGTACTTTATGTTGCTATAATTTTTCACACTCGAATGCAATAGAGAATTGAAAACAATGTGAAAGAAAAAAAACATTCGTTTTATTGATATTTATCATTTACATGAGATTGTGTTATACTTATTCAAATCTAAAATTTTTTTTAACATTTCAACGTTCTAAATCGTATTTTTTCCATTAAAAAAATTGATTTTTTTTGGCCGACATTTTCAAAAAACTGTACAGTAAAGAGTTAATAAATCCCCAGTGTTTGAAAAAAAGGGAATCAATATAATTAATGTTAAATTTTGCTATGTTGTTGCCTCAATACCTTCGTTAAAATCACATTTACAAGTAAGAATCGCAACAATACCACTTGAGATGATAACAAAAATTCAAAACTATTTTGTCTGTTTTATATCAGTTTGCTAGAAACTTTAATCTCTGATTATTAACATATTTATTTAAAAAGTAGTTAGAACGTAAAGTATTCATTTTGTGGTAGAAACAGCTTCAAATTTATCTTTATTCAAAAGCCGTCACGTGGAATTATTTTACGCATAGAATAATTGTCGTCCAATTAAATAGCAATATAAAAAGTAAAGAAATAATCAACTTTAAAGCTTTCAGCTTTTTTTTCACTTTTAACACATTGTGTGGCGGTACATTTCGCAGCGGAATTGTACCGGCAGAGGGCGTTTTGAGAGTAAATTTAGTTATTCAGCTAAGTATCAATAGATAGAAAATTATTTAATTTTTTAACCAACTTTTCGTATTTTATATTGAAATATATAAACAAATATATAAATAGAAATATATGAATAACAACCATAAGATTTTTGTAAACAAAAAATATATATTTTTAGTGGATAAATTTATAATAGTATCGTAAATATAAAAAATCAAATAGAAATAGTAGTATATAGCTTTAATGTTTTTGAATTATGTTATATATAAACATTTTTACATTACAGAATCTATGTAGTACACAAGAACATTCGACTTCGTTTTACTGTATATACCGTTATTTTTGTACCCACAAACAAACCATGTTGTTAGACTAACCCGTACTAGTACGTGACCCGCTTTAAAGTATTAATCTTCAGAAAACGTACTAGTACGTGTCCCTCAGACATGTGTTAACTTTCGAGAAATAAATATACATATACATATACATACATATATATACATACATATATATACATATATATACATATATATATATACATATATATATACATATATACATATATATATATATGTGTGTGTGTGTGTGTATATATATATATATATATTTCTGCTTGTGCGTGTTTGTGTAAGAATCAATGTATTAACTCATTCCGTTTTTCATCCCAACCTCCTAAAAAAGCTAAAATATTGCAGGTACATATGTATATGCATATATTGCATATTTAAACTGTCTTGGAGATATCATGAATAACCGAAAAAGTACAGCTGACTTTTGAAAAATAAGGAAAGTTGAATCTCTTTAATTATTCGAAGTATTTAACTTTTTTTCTCTCTCTTGTTCATTGATTTTTGTAACTAAATTTTCATACATTAATATCTATGATGTGATTTAATTTTAATTCAGGAGTAAAAGATACTCAATCACTACTAATACAGCGTATTCGATGCAGAAAGGCAATCGCAAAACATAGATATTTTTGGAAATATTCCTTGAAAATATTAGAATTATTTTTTAATTAATATCGGCTTCTGAAACACTCTTCATGAAGCTTTTCAAAGTTATTCATAACTAGTTCTACTGCGTTTAAATTTAAAAGTGTTTTGAAGGGTTTCTTAAACTGAATGAAATCCATCAGCTTAATTATACTCTTTTAATTTCCGTAATATAACGCTTTTAAATATTGGCTACATTCAAGAAATTTCAAAACTGAAATATATTTGCAGTATGTACTTTCCGCGAAGATGAAACCTATGTTTACACATTATTTGTATAAAGTTGGTCTTTAACGAAAACAAATTTAAAACTTTCGTTCATCCAGATTATTTGTCGTGCATGATCGCGTTTTTATTAAATGAATATGTCACAATCTCAACAGTTACTATAATTTCAGATTTTTTCCTCTTCCTAAGATCTATACAATAATCTCTTTTGAAGTAACATTAAAAGCCAGACATTTTAAGTGTACGCTGACTTTTTACATAGATAACCAGTGATTTTGGTGGTAATGATGATTCTTGTTTTTACTCGAGGGGATTTTTTTACACACTCTTAATTTCCAGTGTATATCTGCGTAGATATAAATATTCTTATATCCCTATGGATATTTTCCGAAATTGGACTTTAAATTTTAAGCCTTTATTATTATTTTATAATGTTTCAAAGTACCTTAAAATTATTTGTTATAAATAGTGCTTTAAAAATTACTTCTTACAGACTTTGCTTTAAAAATTATCAATAATAGCAAAACATTATTTTTCTAAATTCATTTTTTTGACAAATGAGGCATTAACGTTTCACTCTTGTGCTACCAAATTTTCTTAAGGATGAAATCAAATTTATAAACGTATATAAAGCTTAGATCGAAAAACATATGATGTAGACACAGCGTGACTTTTTGTACTCCTATTATATATATATATATATATATATATATATATATATATATATATATATATATATATATATATATATATATATATATATATATATATATATATATGTATGTATGTATGTATATATATATATGACTTTTGGTTTGGTTTGGAGCTCTGCAATGCACTGTTTTGTTAGAAGAGGGCTAATGAGACTGGTACTTACTTCTTAAAGCCAAATCCGAACAGCTACGAACATTTCATGCCAGCAGCGAGATGTGACTTCGAGAATCCTTTTACTGAAGTACAGTGCCTTACCTTTAGGATATTTTTTGGTAAAAGTGCTATAAATAATGTCAAAGGCCTTAATAAGGAATATATTTATTAATTAGGGACAATAACATTTACAAGGAACAATCAAAAGCACATCGTGTCATCTTGCACACTGCGTCTACTCTCTCTTTTTCTCGTTCCTCTGGGTGACATCGGCCCTTACTTTGGACGTTGCGGTTCGGTTCGAACCTTCGTTGTGACGTCACTCTGACGTCAGCTTGATCTTTTGCTCGCACGATGGCCGCAAGCTGAAGTCAAAATAACGTCACAATGAAGGTTCGAACGGAACCACAAGTAAGGGCACATCGTTTCTGCCTAATTTTTTAGATCAGTAATCGGCAATATATGACCTCCAAGTGACCTAGGAAACGATTCTTAATTACAATAATCAGTAGTTTGGACGTTTTGGATTTGGTGAAACAGTCGTCGAAAACAGTCTATAGGTATCTGAATTTTGCGAGACAAGCCGAAGAGATAAAAAGCAATATGCGTAGTTTGAATTGAATTAGATAAATATAATTGGACCTCACGATAAGACTTCAGGGAAACACGAGATTTTGTTTTTAAAATAGTTTAACAATGCTATCGCTCTCTTATTGCAGTGGAAGCCTAACTATATTGCTACACATTAATCCTACAATTTCCAAATTTCCACACTTCTAATTTCTAGAATTTCTAGGATTTCTCTTTCACTAGGAAAATAGTCCTAACTTTCTTTTGAAAAATTGAAAAGTGGACTTTCAAGTAGAGATATGGGAAAAGGGTTCTTTAATTGAGTTAAAATTGATATTAAGCCTGTAGCTAAAAATAGAATCAGATATAAAAGGTGTTTATGAGAAGTTTTCTCTTTATAGATGAAGTCTTTCATAGAGATTTTTTCTTGTAATTGTTTACATAATAGACAGTGGAAAGAAAATAATGTTGATTTTCCAGCACTTTACAACTACCAGTTCTCTTTAGTTAATATTGAGCCTGTAGTTAAAAAAACAGAGACTAGAAATAAATTATCTTTATGAGAAAAGGTGAAAATCTCTTTACAGAGGTGGTCTTTTACATAGGTTTCATTGTATTGGACGGTGGAAAATAATATATATGAAATAATGTTTTAGAGCACTTTATAGATACCAGTAAATTAAAAGCAGATGACAGACTGTAATACTTTACAAAATTTTCACTGTATCTCATCAAAGATACAAATATTCATAATTCTTTCCACTCAGTTAGATACATGAAGCTGGGAAGATTAATGTAAATTGCATTTGTTAATGGAGATTCTAGTTTAATGAATAAAAGAAAATTTAGTCAAGAACTAATTAACTGAAGTGACTATCAAAAGACATGCACAAATTAATTTCATAGAGAAAGCCAGTATCTGTTGAAAAAGCTTCAAATAAATTTAATTAAAGCTTGTCATTTATCTGCTGAATGACTGTCAAATTACATATTAACAATATTACTCGAGTTCTGAATCCCACGAATGGGAAACCCGATATTTTAGTCATACATTGGAAGAAAAATTATTACTATAAATAATTGCTAGTTATTATTAATACAATTTACTGCTTTCCCGTAAAATCCACTTTAAGAGGCCGAATCCGAGGTAACGATATTTCATGGCGCATTATTTCTGTTATTAAATTTCCTTGAAACCACTCAACTAAGATTTCGTTCGAACCGAAATTTTATCCGATAAATTCCTTCAAGGCTGTTATGTAAATAAATATTTAAGATAGAAAAGGAAATCTAATAGATGCACATTATATATACATATATGTATAAATATGCATTAATGTGTTTATATGTAAATATGTTTCTGTGGATAGAGAAGAAAGTTGTTCAAGTCTTACCCCTTAAGAAAATTCCCGATTTAATCAGAAATAAATAAAAACACTAATTTTTCTCTAAAACTTTAATAAAAATGTTCTAGTTTATTGTAAAATAAATATGTGTCCCAAAAATATATACATGTTTGAGGAAGATAGCAATATTTATTTAAATGTCTGTGCTTGTTTAAGTATGTATATTTATTGTGTGACTATATAAAAGAATGTATATTTAAGGTTATGTCTATATAAACTTACATAAGTCGTATGTAACAGGTCTTGCTAAAAAGCATAATATAATCCATAATTTAAATCCATATTATATACATGTTTGAAGAAGATAGCAATATTTATTTAAATGTCTGTGCGTGTTTAAGTATGTATATTTAAAGTATGACTATGTAAAAGTATGTATATTTAAGGTTATGTCTATATAAACTTACATAAGTCGTATGTAACAGGTCTTGCTGAAACGCATAATATAATCCATAATTTAAATCCATATTATTGAAACGGAGCCTTAATACATTGTGTTAACCAAATACCCTCTTATTTACTACAGAATAATTGTCCAAATAGAAATGTGTACATATTGTTTGTATTGCACTATTTGTTTGTAACAAATCACCTATAAAATCTAGCAACATACGTATAAAATCATTGAGAAAGGAACAAAAACTGAAATTACTGTTAGCCTAATGAGACCGGGATCTACAGCTTAAAACCAATTCTGAATGGCTACAAACATCCATGGGATTCGAACCCAAGTACCGAAGATCAGTTCCCTAACCATTGCAACTGACCGGAGAGGAATTTCACAGGAGTGTCTTCAATTTTAAGCAAGTTCTTGGGTTATAAATGGAATCATGATTTTGCATATACTTCTTTTAAAATCCTTTCACTAGTTCCAAGTCTGTATAAACCATCCTCCGTTACACTCATTAAAACTGCTAATATGTTGCGTGAATCACCTCGCCTCTTGTCGATATCAGGAATGGGAACTCACAGAGCAGTTACCAGTGAAGGACATTTTTTTAAATTCATTTTCACTTTTCTTACTTGTATTTCCAGATTTTAGTTCTTATTTTATCTTCAACAGCATTTTCAATTTTTAAACAAGGGATGCGCAAAATATCCATTTCATCATCTTTACTAGCATGGCCTCAGAGGGTATGAATTTTTTTACCCCACTTTGGCATGCAACATTAGTTTTCTTTAAACACAAACATTAGTATCAGAAACGGAAATCTCATAGGTAAGCTTGTCTTCATGTTGGTTTAATCCACTATCGAGTATAAACTCATCCATGTATGTTTGTTTTTTTAACTGGCTCTATTTTCTTCCATAATCTGATTAGTTTCACCTTCTTCCATTGTTTGGAAGCTTTCTGATACTTTTTCTAGCTGCTCCTGTGTTTATTTATTTTTAAAATCTTCATGTGCAAAAGATTATGAAAGTCCTACTTCAGGTTTGCAGTCAAAAAGACTTCATATGGCGTTCATTTGATCCCAGATTGATAAGATCTATTTTTCATAATTTGAACGAAACGCAGACCTTCACTTCAGTGGTCACTCCAATGTTGTACTGCATCTAATTTTGGGCATATTTTTGATATCTTGATTAGCTCTTTCGATATACCCTGTCTTAATGAACTTCGAAGCTTCCCGTACATGATCTTCAGGGATAGCTAAATCTCCTTCAAGTTAATTACCACATTATTAGCAAATTCCTTACCAGTGTCAGGCTGTAATATAGATGGCATTCCAAGCAACGAGAATATGTCCACTAGATTGTAGGCTACTCCTTCAGTTCTTTTTAACTTTAGAGATTAAAGAATCACAAATGTTGTGATATGATCTTGGTACACCATAATAAATTTGTATTTTCTATCTGTCTGAGATTGGAAGTCAATAAGATAACTGACACCAGTAATTAAATTCGGAAAAAATCAACAATGTTTTTAAAAAGACCTTTCTGTTTTTCTGGCAAAGTTAGCAAAGGTGGATATTCAGTCCAATATCCTGATGTGTAAATTTTTTGTATTTGGTTGAAAGTCCTTTAAACATATTATCCCGTCCTGCATGTCCACTAGCCAAATGAGCTTCATGATGCGCGGTAAATAACTCAAAGTTCGTGGCGTAACACTGTATAGTACTGACGCAGGTTACATGAGTTTACTTTAATTTTTCCCAAATATAACATCACTGTCTCTCGGTTCCTTCTAAGTAGTAATTTTGATTGTACAACATTTATTAACGTAGTATCGATTAAGAAATCTAATAAATAGATCGTAGTACGTAGTATCGATTAAGAAAACACAGCTTTTGTACTTTAACTCAAATTTTGGACAGTTCATTCTTAAATCACTGTTTTATGTCCATTGACCATAATATCTTCTCCAGCACTACAGCTGTCTCCCCATTTTTATGCACACAGTAAAAACCTAATATTTTGCTTAACAAATTTAAGTACAATTGCGTATTTTGACACTACCAAAGAAACCGCTAAGTGCAACTGACAAATTCTGAGTCTGAGGCACTAGTTAAAATTCAAGTGACTTGCCACATAATCGAAATGAGATGTATATCATACATTGCAGTCTCTCAATTGGCATTCTGTAGAATGTATGAAATACGAATCGTTTCATACGTTGCCTGCTATTTTTAGACATATACAATGGCTAGACATTCTATGGAATACCGGATTTCAAAGTCTGCCTGCAACTATATATATATATATATATATATATATATATATATATATATATATATATATATATATATATATATATATATATATATATATATATATATATGTATATATATATATGTATGTATATATATACATATATATGTAATATGTATGTATGTATATATATATATATATATATATATATATATATATATAATATGTATGTATATATATATTATATATATGCATATGTATATATATATATATATACTCATATATATATATACATATATATATATATATACATATACATATTATTTCACAACTGTAATTATTGAGCTTTTAAATAGAAAGCAGATTGAGAATGTATGTCAACAGCTAATAATATGCTTATAACATACATTATACATAGAAAATAAAATAGATGTGTTGAACATTGTACTCCTAAAGTTATTTCAATAGAAAATAGTTAATTTAATTAATAATGAATTTTAATCATCTATTCATATAATAAATTTTAAGAAGACATCTTATAAGGTTTCAATTAAGTCGGCCAAAACATTACTTGAGTTAAAAACTACGAATGCAAAATATTTATTAAATATACATGAAAATTGCTTTTTACTTAAAGTGTTTTTTTTTTGTCACTTTGATAATGCAGAAACTAATGAAATGCTAGTGAGAGATTCTAGAGCCTAAAGAATACTAAAGTATGCATTAAAATTCTAACAAATTTTTTGGCTTCTGCATACTTCATTAGTTCTGTGAATCAAGTGTTTCGTTCAGCGAATACTGAATTGAACTCGTGAAAAATTATACATAATATCAAGTTTTTGTTTTACATTTTGTAAAAAACTTCATTATGATTTTGTCTGATTCCTTTTACTTATAAAATACTTACTTTGTAAAATACTTTACTTTATAATTTTCTTTCTTGTTTTTATAAATATTTTTCAGAAACGAAATATTGCATTTTTAATACACCCAAATAGAAGTTATTTTCTTCTCTCAAAATCAGACTCAAAATCTTGTTGGTTCTTATGAAAATATCCAATATAGCTAAACTTGCATTAACTATCTTAAATTTGATTCAAACCCACATCTTTTGTAGCCTATAATAAAGGGGAACTTATTGAAAAACTTAGTGCATATATAAAAAATTAAGAAATATATATGTGATACACATTTTACTTCACTTTAAGAAGTGTCAATTTTTTAAGGAGGTTCTTACTAATCTACGACGAACGATGTTTGAATGGTTAGGGCGTTGATCTTCGGTACCGGAGTTTGTGGTTTGAATCCCGCTGTGGCCGGGGTTCAAACCCACAAACGTAAATGTTCTGAACCGTTCGGAAATGTTCGGAACCGTTCGAAATTTGCTTTAAGCAGTAGGTACCTTTCTCGTTAGCTGTCGTGTTGAAAAAAGTAGACCGTAGACAAACCAACCCAAACTAATCTTCAAAAATGAAATGTCTGTAAAACATTCGGGAAGTTACTTTCTTTTAAAGACTCTCTTTTTTTTTCAACCTTAGATACGCTCACTGCAAAAATTCAGCACACAACGGTAAGTGCGAAAGAATTGAAGAATACTGCTTCTTAAATTGATACGAAATACAATGGGATAGTATCAAACCTGTTTATGTATGAAACAAATTAAAGATATACAAGCATTAAAACAATAAGGAATTTATTTTCATAAGTTATAAAATTAAGTCATGTTGGAATCATCAATAAATATGTTGAAATCCATAACAAATTAACCCTACATTAATACAGTTTGTGATTATCACCGGCATACAAAAGTTTACAGTGTTTAACCAAGTGTTTCGTGAGGTGATCAATCACCGGAGAATGAAAAATTTGCCGTTTCTACTGTGGAATTTTTTTTTTCAACTCTATGAGTGTCGATTGGAGTGGGAAACGAATACACACAGTACGAACCCGAGATCTTTTCAATGTTATTACGAGGCGATCCAGAAAGTAAGTTTCCCTGCTTAAAAGAAAAAAGAACTCACACTTTCAGGGACATATTTATTGGCAACAAGTACAGCAATGTTTCAACTATTTCTCAACATAGCCACCACCAGAATTGAGACACTTGTCGTATTGTGGGATCCACTTTTGTATCCCTCTGTCGTAGAACTCTGCCGCCTGTGAATGGAAACAGCCTTCCTGTTCCAGAACACCGTTCACATCCCTTTCCGTGCCGACAGCGTCTTTTTGAATTTGATTCTGACATAAGATCCACTATGACGCCAAACCAGTTGCTTGGTTTCCTGGGTAAAGTGCGAAATTCAAGTCTCATTGCCCGTGACGATCCTGTCGAGCAACTCGTCGCCGTCATCGTGATAACGTAGCAGAAATGTCAGTGCTGCTAAGCGTTGAATTTTGTATTCGGCTCATAGACCTGGTAGAGCTGACGATGAATTTCAATTGGCGCAATATTTTGTGCATAAGATCATAGATAAAACCTTGCAGGCGGCGGGAGAAGGAATTTGAGTTTCCATTTTTTACCACTGTTACCACGCTACTGGCAGGAGACGGGACCTGTCCAGCTGGCATACGATTGTACATCATATATCTGTTACGCATGCGCAATTGACCCGGCTAATTACGTTTACTTTAAAAGGGAAAACATCGGGAAATTTGCTTTCTGGATGCGCCTCGTGAGTACCGACGAGTACACTGCTACTCCATTAACGCAATTCCCTCATTCCCTCATTCCATGAGGGAAATATATTGGATTGAATGAATAAAGAACGAAAAATCAGGATAACTCGGTGATAGTCCATTTATATGAAGCATTTGATTAGCAAAAGAAGCAGATACCGTCTTACCAATAGGCGCTGAAACCACACATGCCACATGTGTGAAGGTTGCTCTTCAATTCCACAAGCATACTACAGTAATTTTTCTCAGCAGTTGTAACTCTTTCACAACCGGCCACTGGTCTTCGGACAAATTTTTGACTATTTAGAAATTGTTTCCACAATCGTGAAAATATGGGATGATGAACGCCGAAGACGTGTGTGATTGCCTATCTGTTTTAGTTCCTCCGACAGCTCGGAGGCACTCAAACTCATGCATTCATCTTCTGAAAGCCACAGGAACATGTCTAGTTTGAAAACAGAAGTTCTGAACACATTTTATAAGCATTTACATGAAACTCCTGTAACCCTTTATAATTCTGGATTCTTATACTTTTTTGGCATATTTCTGGACTGTCTGTTACATAACATATTTCTATACATCCAACTACACAGAGAATGCCAGTATCTCCTATTCTTGTTGAACTCCATGACAATAACATTTTCCTCTCAGTTCTTAACTGCTGGCAGTGAAAACTTGTTCAATATTTTTATATTATTGGATTTGTTTAGTTACAGAATAGGGGTATCCTAAAAATGAAAACGCTGCAAAATGTGAAAACCTATTATTTTTATTAAACTTTTAAATATTCAGAAAAACGTGAAAAATTCAAAATGTTCAATTACTTTTCGCTGTATAATGTAAATGTACAGGCGTATATACACACATTATATACATGTAATAATATCAATATCTAAGTCCTAAAGTCTATCCAAAATTATCCCTTTTCCCCCATTCATTATTCTAAATCTTAATTTCTTCTCTCTATATTAATCATATTTTCCCAGCCATGCAATTTGAAAGAGGAAGTTTTCATTCCTTTAGCCGAACCCCGAAGTTCTTTCTTTGATTCTCAAAGCAAAAAATGATATGCCCGACATTTTAATTAGGAAATTATAACTCTCCCAGAAAAAATCTGTAATGATCAGCAATAATAGTCATCTGGAACGCCTCACTTTAGCAGATGTCTCTAATCAAAGGTTACTTTCTATAAGCAAATAATTATTGCCTCAGCATTTTCCCACGAACCTAAAACCATACACAGGTTTTAGTCATCTCTCGCAAAAGGTTATCAGAGAGAGAGCGTTCTGACACCTTCCGGTTCAGATGCATCCGGATTTTGTCCGATTTTGAGAAGATGAAATAAAGATTAAGTTTGCCCACGACGACAGATGTGTTTCTTTCGAACAGACGATTAGCGGAATTCTTGGGAACCCAGCATGTCCGGGGTGAGGAAATAATAGGGCAATTTTAAAAGAAGTTTTCAAGTAAATTTTGGGGTGGTTAGTCCCCGTCGATTACATACATGTATATATATATATATATATATATATATATATATATATATATATATATATATATATATATATATATATATATATATATATATATATATATATATATATATATATATATATATATATATTATATATATATATATATATATATGTGTGTGTAACATTGGTACATCAACACACAAACTATAGAAAATTTTCATCCTTTTTAATGAATATTTCATGTAGTTAAAATAATTTGCTACTTGCTGTTATATTTCATAGTAACCAGACATCCTATATTTGTTTTTACTCTATCTTACTTTAACAATCACCTTTCTATATTATTAAACATTTTATCTTTAATTTATTTGGGATATACTCCCAGAGCAACTATATACAGTTTTATATTGCACGTATTTCGCCTGAACAGCAATGTGCAATGATACAACAATAAATACACGAATGAGTAGATAATAACGTAGAGATATTACATTTATTTATTTTCCCTCCAACTTTCTAATTTAGGGCCAGTCTCACCAAAGTTGTTTAACGGCTAACCGTGATTAACCCATGGCGCCAACCATGGCGTTGGGATGCAATAAGGCGATTTCATGCAACGTCATGAACGGCTTTAATGCCCTTCCAATTCATTTTCATGTTTACAATAGCCAATAGGCAACCAATAAGTTGCCCTCCCGTTTGGAATTAAAGCCAAAATCGTCATAAGTTGAGATGTGCATTACTGCGTGAAATCGCCTCATTTTCTGTTTAAACAGAGATTAATCGTGGTTAGCCGTTAAACGACTTTGGTGAGACCGACCCTTAGAGTTACAAATACTATTCATAATATTCACCTATAATTTTTGGTTGTGTAACATTCCATTTACTTTATGCTAAAAAATATTAATTCCGAAAATTTTAGCACTTTTCGATTCATATTCTTACAACACGTATTTCGCCTGAAAAGCAATGTACAACGATACAACAGTAAATACACGAATGCGTAAATAATTACATGAAGACACTACATTTGCATATTCTCCCTACAACTTTCTAATTTAGAGTTACAAATACTAGTGATATTTTTTCCTAAAATTTTTAGTTCTCTAACATTCCATTTACTTTATGCTAAAAAATATTAATTCCGAAAATTTTAGCAGCTTTTTCGATTCATATTCTAACAACACGTATTTCGCCTGAACAGCAATGTTCAATGATTCAACAATAAATACACGAATGCGTAGATAATTACATGGAGACATTACATTTGCGTATTTTCCATCCAACTTTCTAATTTAGAGTTACAAATACTATTCCTAATATTCTTTTAAAACTTTTGGTTTTGTAACATTCCTTTTACTTTACGTAAAGAATATTAATTCCGAAAATTTTAGCACCCTTTTCAATTCATATTCTAACAACACGTATTTCGCCTGAACAGCAATGTTTAATGATACAACAGTAAATACACAAATGCGTAGATAATTACATGGAGACATTGCATTTGCTTATTTTCCTTACAACTTTCTAATTTAGAGTTACAAATACTATTCCTAATATTCTTTTAAAATTTTTGGTTTTGTAACATTCCTTTTACTTTACGGTAAAGAATATTAATTCCGAAAATTTTAGCACCCTTTTCAATTCATGACACAGGTCCACGGTTCGATCCCCGGGCTGGGCAAGGTTGACTCAGCCTTTCATCCCTTCAGTGGGTAGATGAACTGAGGACCAAGCTTGCTTGAGAACTAAACACTGGGGGTTCCGCGTTAGATTGACCACCTAACCGTAACATATGGTTCGCACCCCAGAGCCCTTGGTCTCGTAAACGGAGATTGGCACCGTAGGCCTTGGCCTCGATTCATATTCTAACAACACGTATTTTGCCTGAACAGCAATGTTCAATGATACAACAATAAATACACTAATGCGTAGATAATTACATGGAGACATTACATTTGCATATTTTCTCTACAACTTTCTAATTTAGAGTTACAAATACTACTCATAATATTCTCCTAAAATATTTGATTTTGTAACATTCCATTTACTTTATGCTAAAGAATATTAATTCCTAAAATTTTAGCACCTTTTTCGATTCGTATTCTAACAACAATAAAGCAAGTTCTGCTCGCCATATTCATGTTCAACATGGCAGCTTCCGAATGTTCGTGATAAATATTCTTTCCGGAATGTAAGAATAGGCGTCGATTCGAAAAATCATCGAGACTGCTTCTAAATTTAAGGAATAATTGCTATTTCGATTTCGCTGTAAATGTCTCATAATTCTTAATTAAACTGCTTGTTATTACATCCAAGATACGATTCAGTCTGAAATATTTTGAAAATGAGAATATTTAATGACATGAAAATGTTTTAAACCTTAATTCAAATCTTTTCTTGATTAAATCGGAGTCCAGAGCTTCAATTCTTTTGTTCCCTGTGTTTGAAGGATGTTTACTTAACAAGATAATATCTCTACTCTTCACTATCTGTGTCGTGTACAAAATAAAACAAAGAACAAAATAAAAGTTAACAGTGATGGAGATATTACATGTAAAAATTTTAGAATGTAAATAAGGAAATAACAAAACATTTTTAACAAAGATGACCAGAAAAATTAAATTTTAAATTAAATCTTTAACCCTCTAAGTGGTTCGCACGTACAATTCCGCCAAACCGATGATGTCTTCAAAGCGGTTGTTACGTACAACTTTCGACCTCCAAAACGTTCCGAAAATGGATGTAATGTACATTTCTGCCAATGTTTTCCCCTATGGAGTTTTGAGGTAGGAGAGTCAGGTCGATTGTTTAGGAACTGCACACCTACTCTCTGAGGCTCAAAGACGCTGATAGTTTTTCATGGCTTTGTAAAACTCTATTTCGAAGTATTTCGTTTGCGGTAACTGATGTATCTCTAATTGCACCACTTAAATAGCTTGGATGACTTTCGTAAAAAAAGATAAAAATCATTCTCTTAAAGAATATTTTTATTTGTACTTTTAGAACCCATTATTTCTTATGGGATGATCTTCGAGACTTGACGAGCTTTATGTGTATTAAAAATTAACAATATATAATGTCTATTTATATATCTATTTATAACCGGAAGTAAAGGGACAGTAACGAGGGTGGGGTTTCCCTTATTCCAATCTAGTTGACAAAGGGTGAAGTAAAAAATCATAGAACACTTTGGTCACTGACACAATGAAACTTTAGCGTATTTTTGGAGACTTTTTCCTCGGTGTGTACCACTCGGAGGGTTAAATGATCATTTAAAATTTAATGAGTTAACATTTATAAAATATTTTACAGAAAATGATAACCAGCATTACCAGTTTTTTCAAGGTACATTATTCCTATCCTATATATCAGGGGTGGCCAACTTGCGGCTCGCGAGCCACATACGGCTCTTTGAAAGATTATTTGTGGCTCTCGATAAATGTACTCGAGTTCCCTTTTCATTCTTGTGCTATTATATTTTTTAAAAAATACTACAACTGATGGTGTTCCGTCAGTGCTGGGTAAAAAAATCGGTCTTATTGGGATTTTAAGAGATGATTCTCAAATTCCACAATTCATACCGATCACTGCATAATTCACCGAAAACATCTCGTTGCAAAATATTTAAAATATCCTGATGTTATGAAAACAGTGTAACACATTGTAAATTACATCTGCGCCAAAGCAAAAAGTCATCGACAATTAAAAAAATTCCTTGAAAATTAAAGGGCGAAGAACTTCCTAATGATATTGTCACGCGGATGCAAATACTGGTTGCCCACAATGAAGAGTCAAGAGATAACACCATTTATTAAATGCCAAGCTACCTAGATCGAACTCAAACAACAACTGCCGCTCGCAGTTCTTACAGAGGCTTTTATATCGTAACAGAACATTCTAGATGTATTTTAGTGGAACTGAAAATTTGTAAAATTTAGAAGTCTTCTTGACTACTTAACAAATCAAACATAAAATTACGGAAATGTCCTGACTCAGGATCGAACCAGAGACCTTTCTGTTCGTAGCCCACGACTCTAAACATTGAGCCATGGAGCTAGGTAGATTTCGATTCAAATGTGGCAATATTCATTAAATATAATTTCTGTAAAAAAACTTTATACCTTTCTTGCATATCTTTTAAATACGTATTTAATTGCGGCTCGCGAAAAATTTCAAATTTTGAAAACTAGCTAAGACTATTAAGGAGCTTGACCACCCCTGCTATATATTCAAACAGTAAGAGAGCCGAACGATAGCCAAGTGATAGAGCTCTGCTTTTCGGCACTGGAGTTCACAGGTTCGAATCTAACTGCTGGCATCGATGTTCGTAACCATTTGGAATTGGCTTTAGTAGTAGATCCGCGTCTCGTAAGCAAAACAGTAGACCGTACTGCTCCAAACCAAACCAAATAGTGAGAGTCTAATCATTTTGTTTAGTTATATAAGCTAAGAAGAGACTCTAGAGTATTGAGATGAGAGGCCAAAAGCAGATTAGAACAGGATCCATCTTTTAAGTAGGCTAAGTTGCCCAGTGTTAAATACAAAAAAAATGATATTTACTATACCCTAATCAAAAATATTCGGTATGTGGTACATATATTTGTGTATATTAAATATAGTTATACAAAACAATTATAGTAGTGTGTCGACTTGTCCCTTATATTCCTAACTTTTCTAAAATTAAACTCACTTCAAGTTCTTATTGAAAGCGGGATAAATTTTATGTAGGAAAAAAGAATGTCA
>CM063504.1:96030907-96035907 GCA_032207245.1 Pardosa pseudoannulata | reverse complement strand
CCGAAATTTTTAAAAAAAACTGCGCATTAAGGAGTTAAATAGAGAATGCATTTCGCTATTGGAAGCTTATTTTAGAAGGAAATTCGCAAAATCAAAGTTAAACTGTATATTAATGTGTACATGTTATTAGTTTATTTAATATTAAATACAGAGTTTATCTATCATGAATTCTGGTTTACGTATGTATATGTATATATCATCTAAAAATAAAACATTAAATACAACGGCGATAGCAAAGCCTTTTGATTCTCGTGCATTCATATTATAATTAATCTAATAATTTACCATTGATTACTTAAAGTATTTCCCCTAGTTCATAAAATGTGAGAACTATTTATAGAAATCCATGTTCATTATATACATATCAAAATAAATCTGAAAAATAACCTCTTTATTTCATATTCAGTAGAATGCAAAAATATGTAAATATAAAAATGCGCATCTCAGCGTTTTCTCTATTTCGCAGCTATAATCTGTAAATAATGATTTCATTTAACTAATCCCTAACTATGCGGCTTTTAATGCGAGTTTCGGAAAGGAACTCTTCATAACGATTGGCAGATTGAAATTGAATTTGAAGAGACCCGAGAGATGAAAAATTATTCAGACGTACTCCTTGCGTCAGAAATGTTTCACGAATATTTTCGGATTAATGTCATTTAATATTCGAAATTATTACTTTATTTGTGGAAGATGGCAATGTTTCAGCATAATTATCACGAGAAATTATTGGAATTTATAGTTAATTTTTACAGTCTAGTCCGAAGAATATGTAAATAATTATTAAATAAAAGAGGCTTTAAAGAGAGATTTATGAGTGTTTGAAGTGCAAGAAATACTTTTCATTTCATTTTGAGCTAACTCAAGTTTTAACTGGCCATGGTAATGTAATAAATTATTTTTTAAGTTTTTGATTAGTAACTGGTTAAATTTGTACTTGAGGAGATGAATACTTTAAACATGTTTTTTTACACTGCAAATTGTACGGGAATGCCCAAAACTAATTTTTATAAAGCGTAATGAGTTGATACGTCTTTCCAATGTTGGCTTCTTGATTTTTCAGATCATTTAAAGGGTACTGAAAGTCTTGATTGTTTCCCGAAATTTTGTACTTTATTTATAGATTTATTTATTTTTAAATATTTTGTGTATTATTGGTTTACTTTTATCCTTTTTTATAATTTTACTTATTTATGAAAGCTGAAATATAATATATATATATATATATATATATATATATATATATATTCGCTTTCTGAAAAATAAATAAATAAATAAATATTATATATATATATTATTATTATTATTATTATTATTATTATTATTATTATTATTATAATTATATGAAAGCTCTGAAATATATGAGACCAAATATATAATGAAAGAAAACATTTTCCAAGAATACATTGCATTTTCGGTTTTAAAAAAATTATATTCAAATTATATTTTTTATTAACAAATCAGTTCAGGGTCATTGGTTATTAATAAATGTATCAATTTATCAATCAAGTTTGAAATGGTCAGAAATATTTTGAAAATTATTAAGAAATAAAAATGAAGTCAGAGGCAAAAGATCATTAAATTGAGAATGCATTTCTCTATTTGAAGCTTATTTTAGAAGGAAAATTCACAAAATCGAGGTTAATCTCTATATTAATGTGTGCATGTTATTAGTTTATTTAATATTAAATACAGAATTTATCTTTCATGAATTCTGGTTTACGTATGTATGTGTATACAACATCGAAAAATAAAACATTAAATACAACGGCCCTAGCAAAGGCTTTGGATTCTTGTGCATTCATACTATAATTAATCTAATAATTTACCATTGATTATCTAAAGTATTTCCAGCAGTTCATAGAACGTGAGAACTGTTTATAGAAACCCATGTTCATTATATACATATCAAAATAAATCTGAAAAATAACCTCTCGATTTCATATTCAGTAGAATGCAAAAATATGTAAATGTAAAAATGCGTATCTGAGCCTTTTCTCTATTTCGGAGCTGTAATCTGTAAATAATGATTTCATTTAACTAATCCCTAACTATGCGGCTTTTAATGCGAGTTTCGGAAAAGAACTCTTCATAACGATTGGTAGATCGAAATTGAATTTGAAGAGACCCGAGAGATGAAAAATTATTCCTTGCGTCAGAAATGTTTCACGAATATTTTCGGATTAATGTCATTTAATATTCGAAATTATTACTTTCTTTGTGGAAGATGGCAATGTTTCAGCATAATTATCACGAGAAATTATTGGAATTTATAGTTAATTTTTACAGTCTAGTCCGAAGAATATGTAAATAATTATTAAATAAAAGATGTATTAAAGAGAGATTTATGAGTGTTTGAAGTGCAAGAAATACTTTTCATTTCATTTTGAGCTAACTCAAGTTTTAACTGGCCATGGTAATGTAATAAATTATTTTTTTAAACTTTTAATTAGTAACTGGTTAATTTTGTACTTGAGGAGATGAATACTTCAAACATTTTTTTTACACTGCAAATTATACAGGAGTTCCCGAAACTACTTTTTTTAAAGCGTAATGAATTTATTGTCTTTCCAATTGTTGGCTTCTTCTTCTTTCAGAACATGTAAAGGGTAATGAAAGTCTTGATTGTTTCCTGAAATTTTGTAATGTATTTTATAGATTTATTTATTTTTTAAATGTTTTATTTATTATTGGTTTACTTTTATCCTTTTTTATGATTTTACTTATTTATGAAAGCTGAAATATAATATATATATTAGCTTCTTGATAATATATATATATATATATATATATATATATATATATATATATATATATATATATATATATATATATATATATATATATATATATATATATATATATATATATATATATACATATATATATATATATATATATATATATGCATATGAAATTTTTGTGATACAACTAGATTTTTAAAGTTATACTTACAAAATATTAGGTGTGTTCAAAGTAGTATCCTCCAGCATCAATGCACTTTTGTAGACAAATTTCCACAGATTAGATGTCTCAAGCTATTCATTTCTTTGAATAGATGGAAAAATGCATTTATATCCACACCAATCTTTTCTTCTTGATGAAAACGGCGTCCACGTAAGTTTTTTTTTCAGGTTAAAGAATAACCAAAAATCACACAGAGCTAGATCAGATGAATACAGCGGATGTTCTATCACTTTGATTTCTTTTTGTTTAAGAAACTAGACTATTAATCCGGCTGTATGTAAAGATATAATGTCATGGTGAAGCATTAGTCCCCTAACATTCACTTCTTCTAGAAATTGTAGAAGACTTTTAGTTGTAAACGAGTTTGCTGTTACTGTCTTCTGTTCTTCCAACTTGATAGCTTTGACCAATCCCGTATTTCTGCAGAAAACGTTATACATCGCTTTTTTCAGTGCGCGTTGTCTTTTTACCACTGTCGGCCTGGGATCATCTTCAAAGACCCATACTTTGTTTTCTTGAGGTGTTGGAACGTCAATAAACGGTATGTACATTTCAACACCCGTTACAATTTTAGAAATTTTGCAGTGGCCACCATAATTTAGCAATTTAAAAGTTTCTTTACTGATTCTAACACGCTCCCATTTTTGGTGCTCAGTTAGATTATGGGGAACCCAACGGCAAACTACCTTTTTTTCATATGTAATTCTTCATTAATAATTTTGTGTATGGCTGCGGATCCAATGTTAAGTTCCTTCTGTATAATTTGATAGGTACAGCGATTATCATCCATTAACATTTTTCGTATGGCAGACACATTATCCGGGATTACTGCTGACGGCGGCCTTCCTGTGTGTTCTTCATCCTGAAAAAAAATTGCGAATTCTGCTAAATTCTTTAAACCATCTGCATACAGTATCATAAGCTGGAGATGCATCACCAAATGCCAACTGCAACAGTTAAAAACATTCTTCTTCATTTAATCCTGCTTTAAAATCGTAGAAAATCATAGCGCGAAAATGTTCTCGCTTCAACTCCATTTTCTCTTCTGTTTAAAATTTATTCTACGATAAACAAGTTGAAGTAAGTCAGTAAAAAATAGCCTCCTGTGTTAAAATTCTTTGTATTCTAAAATTAAACCGTTACTTTTTTATTTTGTAAATTCTTATCTCAGTGTATCTTAAAAATTTCAGAGTAACCCTCATATAATAATCTAACACTATCACTTAAATATGCAATAGGGTATATGGATGTAATTTGTGTAGACGTACGCCAAAAATAAATATATGTATACATTTTGATTAAGTAAAACAGAAAATTTAGTTCAAAAATACATAACCTGTGTAGATTATAGTTGACTGAGTAATTTTTAAAATAATCGAAGTGACGCCAAATGTTATAAAGTTTATTGTTAAAACATTATTGGTTTGATTTAAAACCTATAATATCAAACTTTGCTGTCGAAATTTGCACTCTATAAGTACCAATCTTGTGTTAAATTCCTTATAACCTGAGTATAGACTAAATGAAAAGTGTTCCAATTTACCCTTTTCATAAAGGAAAAAGAAATGTTTTGGAATGTTTCCATTACGGCAAGGTTAGATAAAAAAATTATTTATAACTATATTAGCTCAAACAAGAATAGGTTACTTCTTGGGAAATTTTATTATCAGAAACACAAATTGACAAGTTACCAGAGTCAAGCAGTATATCATGTAACAAGATTTATTAATTTATAAGTTTTTCCAAAGAAAACGTATTTAGTTTCAAAATTATACATCTAGTTATCTATTAATTAAGAATAAAGCATCTCAAAATCTGCGAATATTTGTGTAATGTATTATAGGATTAAATATTTAGGTTATTTTTCTTTCTTAGATAATGTCAGTAAACAGCTAATACCTAAAGATTTATGCACTAATCTATTCGTTAATTTTTTTACATCGTAAAACGCTATCTAGGTTTTGTTTTGTTTCGAGAGCTACGGTCTACTTTTTCGCAACATGGGGGCTAATGAGACCGAGACCTACTACTTA
>CM063504.1:96013407-96025907 GCA_032207245.1 Pardosa pseudoannulata | reverse complement strand
TGGAACCGTTCCAATAAAATCAAAGGTTTATTTTATTACATACATAAATAATAATAATATTTTATTCATAATAAATTAAGTTTGAAAAAAATTTTTCTGATAATTTTCGTGTTAAGAGTTAAAAATATTGTACCATTAAAAAGAATTTTGTTTAATTTTATCAAACTTTTAACGGGATGTGTTACCTAAAATAGGGGAAATTATCGATTTTTTCTATCTGCTTCCCTACAGTTTTAATATTTCAATGCGTACATGTGAAATTTGAAAGCTGTTAATTCAATATTTCAAAGGATATTTAAGTTTAGAATTTAATTTATAGGATCATTTAATCAAATAAATCCTAGAATGGCTTTTTTCATCATGTTTGTTTTACCCTAAATTCTATGATAAATATTGCAGTTTTTTAATCATAAAAAAGTTTTTAATCAGGTTTTCTCTAATGTAACAACTTAAAAGATGCACGGAATTGCCAACAAATATCTTATGTATTTCCTTCATATGTAAATATCTACAAGAAAGTCAAATTTCATCGTATTTTTTCTATAAATACAAATAACAAATTTTTATAAAATATAATTTTAGACATATATGAAATTCTATACCCAGAATTTCACTGAAGGCTTTAAATAACCTAAATGAAAAGTATGGATCAAATATATTAATAGTTGAAAAAGTTATAAGCAATTTAAAGAATTTGTAATAATTCAAACTTTAATTCAATGAATCGTTTAAACAGGTTTTACTTCCCTAAATATGCTTTAAATGAGATTATTAAAATACAAAACTATCCCAATGTGTATTATAAAAGTTACTGTAAAAGATTTTTAATTTTAAAGGGTTCAGATAATATTTAACAAAGTCTTTTCTCCAACATAAAATATGAAAAAGCCAGAGGGAATGTAGCACAAAAATTCGAATAAAATTGAAAATCGTCCAACTTTTAAAGATTGAAAAGTCGTTTCATATCTTCAAAAGTTGAGTTGACTGATATAAAAGTAGGCTAGTGCAAAGTGCTATTTTCAGAGAGTGAAATGCTTTAAAGCGATTGAGTCTCCCACTCAAGTTTACCTTTTGTCACTATGAATTTATTTACTTATTTATTTGTCTGCATTTAAAAATCTGTTCCAAAGATACTCTTTAAACACATATTTAATCATGCATATTACTGCATTTTATTTAAACTTATTTTATTTGAATGTGAATGATATAATCCAATTCGGCAATAAAATAGATAGTTTGTTAAACACAATTGCTAAAATAATTTTTAATTACATTAAAAATTTTACAATATTAATTCAACAATAAATTGAATCATATTTAACATTGGATTGTATATATTACTTTAACCTTGACGAGAGTTCAAGTAGTCCTATCTAGCGATGATTGGTAGGGTATTAATAATTGTTACATTGAGGTTTTCCATTACATAGATCAGTGGTCGGCAAACTTATTAGCCAAAGAGCCAAATATGAACATTACAACAATTTAAAATAAAATTGGGAGCCAAATTTGCTTGTTTAGTAAAATTATTATTAATATATTTACTATTATAATTATTTAGTAATAAATATATTCCAAATATATTTTTTCTAAAGCCACCAGTACAATATTATTATCATTATTAAATTGATGAAAATAAAAAATTTTTTAAATCTTTTTAAAAAAAATACAGTTTTATTAACCCTACTGTCGCGCCTACTGTCACAAATACGTGCCAGCAAGAAACGCACTCACTTCCCGGCCGACGACACACTGGCGTGCCTGAGCGTTTTCTCGTTCACCCCCGACCGTCACATGTGTGTGCCAGTGTTGTGGAATATTTTAAAAACTATAAGTTTTGACACAAGATGGCATTGTATGTCCATATGGATTTAGATACATGTAGATTTGACCTTGTACTCAATAGGAGAGTGGTATGATACACATACAAGTGGTTTTTGATTATATAAACATGAGGGAAAAGGAATGTTTCCTATTGACATGTTTTATGACGGCTCTTTAAATTCCCACGTGATGTTTGTTTATGTAAGCAGGGGAGTTTTATTTTTGCTAAAGCGTTGTGTATTTCAGTTTTCAGTCCAGTTTTTAGCACAGAATTAGATCTGACAGTCTTGATTTTTTTTTCTCTTGTCTCTATTTTCGAAGTGTTGAAAGTGTTTAACTAAGCTTGAAATAACTGAAATGACGCGAAATATTTCAGATTTTGATTCTGAAACAGATTAGAATATTAGTAATACTGACACTATAATATATTCTGATTGTTCTTTATGTTCATAATGGATCTAGTGATTCTAATGATGAGGAGGACATTTCTGACAAAGATGATGACGATGCTTCGTTTTTTCACATTCCGGAAAAATCCTCCAAAACGGCAAATGAGTTACTACGAGTGCAAGGACTGTAAGTAGGATTGTTTGTAGATCCCTGTTTTTAAAATTTTTCATACAAAAAAATTTAAATAACATAGTATTCAGTTTTGCAATGTTAAAGTCATTAAATACTAAGTAAAAATGAAAAAAAAGTGAAGTGTAAAATATATATTTAAATAAGAAATAGTTTAAGTAAATAAAGTATCTATAAACATATATAAATCCCATTCCGTTTAAATACTTTACGCAGCATTATTAAATAACGCGTTGTTACTTCGTTAATTTCATGAATTTAGGTTTAATAGCAGAAAACACTCCGGCCCAGGATACTCACTCGCAAAAGTGACTGCCGGCCTCAGAGAAAAGCGCGCGTTTGCGCTTCCCGTAGCGAACGGGTTAATATATGTAACTGCAATAAAAAATAAATAAATATTTTTTCCATCATCAAAATAACAAAATTTTTAATATGACTTAAAATAGAAGAAAGCTTCCAACATTTGGACAAATAGAAGTTATCGAAAAATCGATTACAAATTTTGTACCAGAACCACAAACATATATAGCAGGTGTAACAAAATCGTATAAAAATATCTGTAAGATGTGCAGCTAGATTGAAAAATACAACAACTTTTTAATAAAACTGAACAAAATTTTAATTACCTATCTATCTTTTAACTTAAACAAAAAATTATACATTTTCTCGATTTATAGAAGAATTTTTATTTATCAAAATAAGATATAAGTTTTTTTGCTTACCAAGTTTTTTTTAACGAAAATATTATTGCACCTTCCGTGGATATTTGTGCCAGAGCCGCACTTAAGGAGCCAAAGAGCCACATGTGGCTCTGGAGCCGCACTTTGCCGACTACTGATATAGAGTTTAGATTGAAATCAAAAAGGAGGTATGCAACAATATTTTACAGTAATCCAAAGCATTAAATTTTAACATGTTACGTCCAATCGTTCTTGAGTTATGCCAGATGCGTAAACTTTCGTACATATTGACATAAGATCAAAATTAGTGCAATGGTATTCAGAGAAGGTCAAAATGGATATTAAAAATCTCAAAATTAAAATTTCTTTGTATGCACGTACAGACGTAATGCTTGAACTAGTCAAAACAAATTCTGGCTTGTTCGCAAAGGGGATTTTCATTAAAACCTGAACACATTAAATTTTCGAGATTATAATATTTTTTTATTGGGTAGGGACGTTTTTTTATTAGTAGAAGGAAAGAAAAAAACGTAGTATTTCATCAATGCGGAGGTATGACAAGACCGACTCAAAACTAAGCCATCTGACTCAAGCAGTTAAGCTCATGCTTGATAATAACTTTAATTTTTGTACTTTAGTTCAGTACTTTACTATCACGGGGACACTCTCTCCCGAATCTTAAAACTAAACTTTGAAGTGTCTTTTCCTAATTTTCGCAGTACAAAATGACAATTTTTATAAAACAGTAGTTTAATCTGAAAAAATCCTTCCTTTTCATGAACAATTTAAAAAAATCATCTTATAACAACCTAATAGATTAAAAGTCATTCAGTTTTATATACGTCACATTATTATATATTACTATATTTATTTGTGTATACGTTATATATCTATGCAACAGAAAAGTATAAATTAAAATATTTTTTATCCCGAAGAAGTAAATAAAATCTAAATTTTTATGTACAAGTGTAATGAAGTGTAATTAGGTATAATATTACTGTTCACTACCGACTGTGTTTGGCTTATTCCATTAGTGGCAGGGTAGACTTCCCAAACTCATTTTTACCCAGGTCCCTAGACTGTAACGACCAGGAATCTTCTTAGTCACATTGACATTATGTTTTTCAATGCTTTCAACATGTGTTGCCAGAACAGGGAACATATTCCTTCTTAATAAATTCTGATTCAATTTTTTTAAAGAAAATCTCGATTCGGTAAACAAAAGAATTTACCAAAATATGTAAAAACATACCGCAAAAATTCTGATGTAAACACACACCCTATGACTTCCTTTTACGCCTATTAAATTGTGTTTTTATTTTAATTTTATGTTGCGTTCTTAGAATCATCATTTGCTCATCCTTAAAAGTTAATAGTTAATTTAACTGTTTAACTTAATAGTGCTGTCTGATTAAACTTCAAGTACTGCCATCTGGCGGTGACCAGCAGCGTTAAAATCTGTTATATGGAGATATTTTCTTTGTATAGATATTTTTCTTTCTAAAAAATATTTTTTTGGTTCCAATAGTTTCTTTTATCCGTGAAGATATAATAGAACAAGAACAATTAAAAATTATTTACTGTAAGTAATAGATTTTGATTTTTGTTTTTAAAACAGGACTTCAAAAGCTTAAAATTTTGCCTGTCCTGTACATCAGAGGTAATATACGCATCTAATGCTTTATAACCTTGAATATCACATGTGATACACAATGAATTATATATTAGGTACAAGCTTCTGTTTACTTTACGTCATTGTGTTATCACATGTTATATACAAACGTATACCCAGATAGCATGCATACTTGCAGCAAGTTTGGTTTTTTCTGGATAATATCTTGTCATAACAAATTTGACAAGACAACCTTGCAGCAAAACTCCTGCAAGTTAGACGGTACATAAACTGACCACTTCTTTGCAACGTTATTTTGCTGCAAAACTGTGGCAAGTTTGTCATGAGAACCTTGAAGCAAGTGAAAATTCTTAGACTTACTGCAGTCTCGTTTCAAACTTGCAAATTTGTCATGCTGAACTTACTGCAAGTTTGCTGGTTTGCAAAGCAAGACTGCTGCCACTTTGCTACAAACTATATTTGCTGTGTGGGTAAAGTGTTGGTTTGGTTTGGTTTACAGTGCTACGGTCTACATTTTTGCAACACGAGGGCTAATGTCACCGAAACCTACTGCTTAAAGCCGATTCAGAAAGGCTACGAATATCCATGCCACAGTGGAATTCGAACCCACGAACTTCGGTACCGAAGATCTGTGACCTAACCATTCAGCCATCAGTCGGCGTATAAAGCGTTAAATGTGTATATAATATGTGATGTACAGAACAGTCAAAGAGTTTGAAATGATAATTTCAACTTCCTCAAAATACGATGATATCTTTCTGTTATATTATTGTAGACCAGCAGCTCTACGTCTGTTATATTAAGATTTTTAGCTATATAGAGTGCTACATTCAATTAAAAATGTAGGCACACAAGTAGATGTTGCAACAGTTCTAAATACAAAATTTCAACATTCTGCAGCTAAATATTTATGTCCTAAAGTGGCAATATTCTCTACACTGAAATTTTTCATTATATAGAGTGTAGATTGCAATTAAAGAGGGAAGTACACAACTGGATATTGCCGCATAAAGAATATTAGCCAACTAGCTCAGTAGCCGAATGGTCAAAGCGCGCGATCCAAATCCGAAGAATGTAGGTTCGATTGCTATGGCGATTGATCCAAAGTACGGATTTTTAATTTAAAAATGTTATTTATTGTTTCCTTATGTTCTTGAACATTCTAGATCTTTCTTTAATATGTAAATTAGTTATTTCTCGAATATTCTGTTCGGGTATAAAAGCTGATACCTACTAGTTGTAGGCAACTTCTCGATCTTGTAAAGTTGCGAGTTGCCACTTAGCTTCAATAAATTCTTCTGTTAAGTTAAACGGTGTGTTCATTCGAATCTTCGTGACAATATTACAACAGTTCTAAATACAAAATTTTAAGATCTTTTAGATAATCATTTTTGAGTTATGCAAGATACATATGTACGATATCCGACTATATACGTGCACATGTATTTATAGATGTCACGACGAAACTAGTCAAAATGAATTCATAAATGATCAAAACGTATTTTTAAAATTTCAAAATTTTAAACTTCCCTTCTATGCACGTACAGTGATAACCTTTAAATTAATCAAAATGAATTCGAGCATGACCAACATAAGTATTTCCGTCTGCAAATCGAAAATTCCGTGATTACAATGCTTCTTTTATTTCTCGCATGAAGTTTAAATATATATATGATTTATTACAACTGATAATAATATAAAAGTAAATGAGCGTGACTTAATATCTCCCGCAGAGTTTTTTCCTTTCTCAACTACCTAAACAGAACAATTATCTGGTTGAAACTGAAATCAATATGCTTATTAAATTACTTTCATCAAAATACTTTGAGGAAAGTTGCAGATCATCAATTTCAGTTCCTTTTCTCCAGACTTTAATCAGGTTTCGAATTCTTTTTGCTGGAAGCATATTTAATTTCATAATCAGATAAGGTTTAAATTACTTACAATTGTGCGGATAATTGTGTAGTGGAGAGAGAAATAATGACTTTGAACTTCAAGATCTTTCAACTAATTTAACAGATTTAGAAAAAATATGGCAATTCTTATTCCTGCCCGAGGGAAAAGGAAAGGAACATGAAGAATGATTATGTCAGATAATCTATTAGAACTATTTATGTGTATTTAATCTTCTGCTGGTTACACTAAATGATGTAACGTAAGTGGAAGTCTCTTCTAAAAAAATCTATCTTATTCTAATGCAGTCAGACAAGTAAATTTAAGCCTCATCAATTGTAACCATATATTTTAATTTTCCATCCCCTATATAATAATAGCCTAAGTTATCTGTCCGCCTGTCCTCGAATTTATGAATCGGTTGGACCTGGAAAGGATAGAAGCATCCATATTGAATTCTTGATGAGTTAAGGTTACCAACGTTTGAAATCAACCTTTCCCCACTTTTCTAGCATTTAATGCCATTATTTCAAGACCTATTTTAACCAGTTAACCCTTTAAAGCTCACGATTAAAAATTCTTTCCGATTTAACAGAATTAGGTTAGGATTAGGTTATAAACATTGTATGTGAAGTTTATAAATAGGAACCATATAAAAACAAATTTTTCATTCCCTTGGAGGCGGGAATTTTTTTTATGGGGGGAGGGATAATTGTGAAATTTTTCCTTTTACAGCATGAAAGAAAGATTTCTTTTAAATAAATTATATTGGAAGAACAATGTATAAATATCATCAAAAATAATGTAACAAATTGATAACTACACAATTCTTCAGGGTAGGTGTTTTTATTTGAAGTCATAAGGGCTGAACGCTGGCCGATTGGTTAGGGCGCTGATCGTCGTTACCGGAGTTCGTGGGTTCGAATCCCGCTATGGCATGGATGTTCGTAGCCGTTCGGAATCGGCTTTAAGCAGCAGGTCCTGGTCTCATTAGCCCTCGTGTGCAAAACAGTAGACCGTAACGCTCCAAACCTAACCTTGAAGTTATAAGGTTTGGTTTGGAGTGCTACGGTCTACTTTTTTGCAACACGAGGGCTAATGAAATCGGGGCCTACAGCTTAAAGCCGATTCCTAACGGCTACGAACACCCATGCCATAATGGGATTCGAACATACGAACTCCGGCACCGAAGGTCAGCCCCCTAACCAATCAGCCATCGTTCGGCTTGAAGTCATAAGAGAAAAATCAAATTCGAGATTTTTCTTATAAAGCAATTTTAAACTACTATATTTCAATGGGAAATATAAATTATGCTAAATTCTATTATCTGTTACTACATCAAAGATTCAATAACACAGAAAATCGAAAAAAAACTTTTTTGATGGTTTTAAAAAGGAGAGAAAAAAGTCTTAACAGGTGGTTTCGTTGTGAAACCACTGCCCGTTAAAGGGTTAAGAGCAGGCGATTGAATTCGTCAATTTGTCACATAATAAAAAGGTAAAAATAGCAATTTTTTTTCTAGAATTATGACGTCATTCCTTGAACCAATTGGGAAGAAAATTGTTTAAATTGGGAAGAACTTAACGATAATTTCGATGTAGCTAAGAAAGCTTTGAATTATCTTTCTAAATGAATTCAACGTATACCGACGTAAGTACAACGTGTAACTTAAGTATTGAGCGTGTACCAGATAATTCTCAGCCAAAAAACCAAACCATTTTTTTATATACCTTATAGGGTACGTTGCAATTCTGTACTATTCTGGAAAATTAAAAATTTTACTGATCCCGTCATATGACGGGTTATATACTAGTTTACGGAATAATTTTCATACAATACTCTGCACACAGTCTTATGTTTAGAATCATATTTCGGCTTTAGGCATCAGTGGGGTTTTTTTTATTAATATTAGTTTAAAATCAGAATTTACAATTTTGGTCACAGTTCGTACAGAGGTATTTAAAGATTTCGCGATAGCACTTTGGGGATTGAATTTAACTTTCTTTTTGACATTTTAGATTTAATAGTAGATACACGTATTTTTGTAGGGTATACATTTTTTGCCTTTTTCCCAGTCAAGGGTTAACTTTGACATTTCATTCTTTTTTATTTGTTACATCACTTATTTTACGTGCAGAAGTACTAAAACCATGCTTTTCACCTTTTTTTTTTAATAATCGAATAAGAGTATCTTTCTTTGGAAAGCTCAAAAATAGAACCTTCGATCGTTTCTTTTTACCAGCGACCTTTTAAATCACAGAATATTGTTAATGCTGCAAATGATATTTAAATGGTTTCTAAAATCTTGATGCTTCGGAGTATATTCAATAAATATTCTTTTTTAATTTCTGGCTCATAGAAATTTGAAAGTCAGGAGTATCGCTATATCCCACATATTTATCCCTATTAAGCAAATATTTACATATTTATTCGTATCACAATTACATGTCACTGTGACAAACAACTTTTGGAAATCTCTTAAAATTCATAGCATGACATCACCGTTTGCCATCAGTTGGAGGATGGCAAGTACTCTTCAACAATATCAATCGTCGCAAATGCTTGCACAAAATTGGAGAACTAGCCCGTGTTTCGCTATAAATGGGAAACATAGCTGGAATGTTCAAAATCCTAAACAACAATGGGTTTAAATCCACGATGCAAATAAGGGAAGGACTATTGACGTTTGACTGATATGACACACATGTTTGAGAGAGGTCTTTAATGGGAAATTGGGAAATTGGTTGTATGAAACGAGAGTTTTCGTTGATTGTTTTCCACAGTGTTTATGTAGCCTGTAGATTTTATGACGTGTTATTTTAAGTTTTGTTAAGGATAAAACTGCTTAACCTTTGGTATTTGAAGGTACATTTTTAAGAAGAAATATATTATTTTCACATATATAAATATATATATTGTAACGAATTCTCGTTACATTAAATTTTCAGACACAGACTTATCTACGACCTTGAGAAAAACCTTACTAACGCAGAAATAGCAAACGTGCCTTTTGTGAGAACTTGAACTGAGCTTTTCTTTACATAGTGAAAGGATGTTGTTTCGCGCAAAATATGATGCTGAATAGAGGATTCTTAACAACGAGGACCATCTCAATCATTCTGTCTGAGAAATTCATTGGGATGCTAGCAAGTTGTTTACAGTGTTCGTTTCAATGGCATCTCGAAGAAAGACCCTCACACGACAGAAATCTTCTACATTGTAAGGGAAGCAGCAATACTTTCCTCCAAAGGTTTATCCAGAGACATCGATTAATGATCGGCGAGATTGCTTCCGATTACTGCCTACTTTCCTGGCACAAGCGCTTTCATTTTGCGGTCAGACGACGACATAAAAGACCAGAGTTCAAAACCCAGAGAGAATTTTTGACCGATCGAGTCTCCTGTGAACTCATCGGCCCAGAACGTCGAGGGAGTGACTGAGAGTGTCCTCCCCCCTTTTTTCTCATAGGAAGCTGATTCCTGCAACGATCATTATTTTCATTTGTAGATATTCATCGTTTCATCTGTATTTATCATAACTTCAACATTGTGTTTCTAAATAAATATCATTAGTCTGTACGTAGGCCTCCGCTATCCTTCTTCGAGCTCACTTAGATCCCCAGTACGCTACAATATATATATATATATATATATATATATATATATATATATATATATATATATATATATCACGGATGAGTGGTTAAATATGGTTTCATATATAAAAACTTCTTTATTGTAATCCTTCTGTCCATAACTATGCCATTTAGATATCCTTTGTTCTCATAATTTGCCATGACATGCGTGGATTTTTAAAACTGATATATATATATATATATATATATATATATATATATATATATATATATATATATATATATGTGTGTGTGTGTGTGTGTGTGTGTGTGTGTGTGTGTGAGGTTTGAAAACATAAAATTAATAATTTAGGGGTTTGAGATCAAAAACGCAGCGCCTCTTTTAATGCGTGCGCATGATTCTTTAATGACTCATAAATGCACTTGATGCTTAAGGAGAGAGAGCATCTTGAAATAGGGTTGCTGCACGAACCTTGCCAGAGTAGGGTTCCTTTGTCCGCCTATGCCCCGCCAACTGACCGACGCCATGTATTATTAAGATGTGAATAATGTTTTAAGAAGAAATATTTGTATGACTCTTCATCCCTTAGGAATAGGCCTGACATATATATATATATATATATATATATATATATATATATATGTGTGTGTGTGTGTGTGTGTAACATATTCAGTAGTTCGTAGCGAATCACAACAATAAAGTCATAATCACAATCACATAAGGTAGTCAACTTTAAGGTAGTAAGGTTAACAACTTTTATTTCCAAATCGAAATGCGTACAGCCTTTTTAGGTGTTACGTCACACTCCACATTCCGTCATCTAATAGAATACTTCTCTCGCCCTGTCACGTGACCATCAACACAGGAAACAATGCTGCGACTCTTATAATTTAGAACTCCGACCAACTTCACTTTTTACTGCTATATATATATATATATATATATATATATATATATATATATATATATATATATATATATATATATATATATATATATATATATATATATATATATATATATATATATATATATATATGTATGTATATATATATATATATATATATATATATATATATATATATATTTGTACTGATATTACCGCACCTGAATTTGTAATTTAATTGTATTATTATAAAATGGAATATATTTATAATAATAGCTATTTTAGATATATTTATAATTCTTTTGTAAAGTATAAAAATCATTCTTTGGTTTCTGGTTTAATTGAAATGAAACTCATTGTCCTGTACTCACTACGTTGGGCTGTCACGACTGTGGTGTAAATGTGAGATTATCTATCTGTCTGTATTTTAATGTTGATAATCTATCCTTTTAAACGAGGCGTCCTTAGTAACGTTTTAAAATTCAACACGCCCATGAGTACGGGCGTCTGTTGGCTGTTCTAGAAGCCGTTCTAGAAGCATTCTGCTGTTTTAAAATATGTTTCTGAGTATTTAAAATGTCTCATTAAATTGAAAATCCCGCCGACTGTGAGACGCTTCCTTTTTTCAGTTCAAAATATGTCACGGAAGCAAAATTCCTCAAGATGAATGAAATGTAAGAAGAGAAGCGAAGGAATGTATTGAGAAAAGGAAGCTAAGAAAGAGTGCTAGAACATTGTGCGTGATGAGAAACGATATTCTGTTATTATTCAGAATTTAATGTAGAAAAGTAAAAACGTTCGAGATACAGATCATTTCATATTTCATATTTATTAAGAGAAATTTCTCAAGCTTCAAGATGTATCATCTATGGAATTGTGCGCAACACTTTAACATAAGTTTTTCTCATTATGATAAATGAAAATCGAATAATACTAAACATTTAACCGGTGCCATTAAATTCCATCCTCATAGAAATCCATTAACTGGTGCCGAACGATGGCCGAATGGTTAGGGTGCTGTCCTTCGGAGCTGGAGTTCGTGGGTTCGAATCCCACAGTGGTAGGGATGTTCGTAGCCGTTCGGGAAAGACTTTAAGCAGTAGGTCCAGGTCTCCTTAACCCTCGTGTTGCAAAAAGTAGACTGTAGTACTCCCAAGCCAAACCAAAACCATTAACTGGTAGATTTCTATGAAAATGGAGTCAAAGTTGGTCAACGATACAAGAGCTTTGGTATTTGTGAAAATTGTATAAAAAAGTAGATAAAAATATGCGATTTTATTTTGATTAAATTGATTAAAATAATAGACTTAATAGTAAAGTAATTTCTAAATTTTTCGGTACTGACCTAAAAAAAATACAAATTGTATGTATATATGTAAAATATCAAAATTATTTAACCTTAATATTTT
>CM063504.1:95975907-96005907 GCA_032207245.1 Pardosa pseudoannulata | reverse complement strand
ATAAGCTTCTAAGGAAATTGGTTGCTTTAGTTCAGCAAGACTGTTTAGAGGACGTTCCGTAAACAGAGACGACTCCTGAAAATAAACAGCATAGATGGTCCCCTCTTCATACGGACCTCACACGATATTTGCATACCGCATATAAAGAACTGTATAAGCTCCTGAGGAAATTGGTTGCTTTTGTTCAGCAAGGCTGTTTAGAGGGCGTTCCGTAAGCAAATAGGACTACTAAAAATAAACAGCATAGATAGTCCACTCTTTATACGGACCTCACACTGTATTTTTTTCATACCACACATAAAGAACTTTATAATCTTCTGAGGAAATTGGTTGCTTTTGTTCAGCAAGTCTGTTTAGAGGGTGCTCTGTAATCAGAGATAACACCTAAAAATAAACAACATAGATGGTCCTCTCTTAATACGGACCTCACACGATATTTTCATACCGCACATAAAGAACGTTATAAGCTCCTGAGGTAATTATTTGCTTTTGTTCCGGAAGACTGTTCGGAGGACGTTCAGTAAATAGAGTCATCGCATAAAAATATACTGCAAATTTAAGAAAAACAATATCAGATTTCACCGGCAAGAGCAGATTTTCTTAGTGGTAGTTTCATAGTAATCAAGGGAAAGAAAAAAACAGCATTTAAGGGAACAATGGACGTTACAATGCGTTTATAAAAATTATTAACTTAAATTTATAAAACTCTGTATGCATATACAATAAAAAAGACTAAGCAATTAAAATAACTATAAATAAAATATAATAATAATACAATAAGTAAAAATAAAACAAATAAAAATGATGTCTAAAATAGTTTAAACACCAACACAATTTTTACTTAAATTTTTTTTAAATGCTAATTTTTAAAATGTTCCTTTCAAACTAATTTTCAATAATATATATGTATAATATATTATATATATATATATATTATATATATTGTATATGTGTTATAGACATATATATAGTATATGTATTTATAGACATATATATATGTATATAAATAGACATATATATATATGTTTATATATAGACATATATATATGTATATTATACATATATATATATGTATATATATAGACATATATAGATGTTATATATAGACATTTATATACATATTATATTTATATATATATATATAATATATATATATATATATATATATATATATATATGCACATATAGCATACGTACATATGTATTTTATACGAGTATAATATATATATATATATATATATATATATATATATATATATATATATATATATATATATAATATATATATGTGTTTTATGTGTGTGTGTTGTGTGTGCGTGTGTATGTGTGTGGTGCGTGTTTACTCAGTTATAGTATACCTTTTCATTCAGTTATTTAATACAGATTAGATTCTTTATACATTTTAAAATTTTAAGAAATGTTGCCATTACCTGTTATCATAAACATATATTGTTAAGGGGTTGGAGATGGTCAGTGAAAATGTTTATAACGACTACAGAATTTGCTATAATGCTAATTTTTAAGTAAGAGGATTATAAAAATGTGAAGGCTTCACATATGACAGTTATTACCCTGCATTCAACAAAATCAAAAGACGTTAAAGAAAACGGGGTAAATATTTATAATTATTACTTAAATTTCGTTTGAGTGTATCTAAGCAATTTGATACACATAATTCAGATTAAAGAAAAGATCAGGATACAATATTGCAAATAGTCAGTGGTCGCTAATGTTTACCTGTGATAACATCAACCGCTGCCATTCAGGGTGTAGAAATATCGACGATTTTGGTACCGTATCCCTACGCGATATATTTCCCTAACTGGCTATCATTGTCATCATATCGAAAAAAGGAGCAAAATAGATTATTTTAATGATCTTAGTCATTACGTATCGATAGAGAATTTTGCCTAAATATAGACCCTTTAGATCAAACAATATCAGATATCGCCGATAATGATAAGAGCTTTTGCTATTTATTACCTCTTAATCCAGAGAAAGAGGATAAAAATATTATTTAATGTAACGCAACGATGGGAGTTCTACATATTACATTGTAGGCAGAGCAAAAGGGGTAAATTGTCCTAAACTATTTTGATCGATTTGCGAATAATACAAAAGCTCTCGAAATACTCACGATGTGAAAATGGAATTCTCCCAGATCATCATCAAAGCAGTTGCGATAATCTTTATTTTTTCTCATGTATTTCATTTTATCCCTCAAATGCTCCAAATCACGTTTCGAAATTAAATCATACAGTATGATCGGGCACTTTGGACATAGCCCATTGGGACACCTTTATTTCATTTAATTTGCAACCAAATTAGTGCTCATGTGTATTAATAGATGACATTACTCTTTGCTTCTCAAAGACTTTTGATGAAGATAGTGCTTATAGGTAAGGAACAATTTCTTTTCTTAGTTTTGGATAACCCAAAATTAAATCAATGTGAATTTTAAAAAGCAATTTTTTTAAAATTAAATATTTAAAAAAAATGTGTATTGTTATGAAAGAAAATTCATTTATTATTATTTCTATGCTAATAAATATACTGTATTGTTAAATCTAACTGTATAGTAGTTACAAAAAATACTATGTAAAATGGGGCAGGTTGGGACACACATAGATGGGGCACCTTGGGACACTTTAAAAAGTGTAAACAAATATCAATTCAAGCAAAATAATTAATATTTTGGTGCCTAATTTTTAATTGATGATTTAACATGCCAAAATATTAATTTATTAAAGTTTTTTTTCAGAAAAAAATGGTGAGAACAACAAAAACAAACAGAAAGTATTCTTCTGTAAATGCTAATATGCTTGAATTAGCTGCAGAAAAAGTTCTGGCTGGTGTGTTGTCTGTAAGAGAAGCAGCAAGAACCTTTTGTGTAAGCAAAAGTACCCTTAGCCGCCATATACTTAAATTCAAAAGCAAACCTTAATCCACAACAGGCTTTAAATACTAGTCAAATATAAAAAGTCGCCAAATTTTTAGTGAGGAAGAAAAGATAATGTTAGTTCTTTATTACAGGCTTCAAAACTTCACTATGGGCTAACAATAAGTGAAGTTAGAACTCTTGCATTTCAGTTTGCTCTAGCTGCTAATAAAAATATTTTGCCAAATTGGATTCGGGAAGAAAAAGCTGGTGTAGTTTGGTACCTTGGCTTCATGAAAAGACATGCTAAATCTATTTCTCTTCATTTATTTGTTGGCACCAAAAATAAGATTTGTTAAAATAATGTATTAACTTGAACAATTTTCAGCCATTTCTTTTTTATAACTGTTAATAAAAATAATTTGAACAGTATTTTGTATTTGTTATTTAGTGTCCCAACCTACCCCATACAGTGGGGCAGGTTGGGACATTGGAAAGGTATTTTATTTCTTTTATTACTCTTTAACTAAATGAGATATTAAGTAGATTTAATGTTTATAAGAAGCAGATATGATGACAATATATGCATGCATACTTTTTTTTTAATTAGCTTTAAAAAAAAATTCATAAAATGTTTAACTGAAAAGTGTCCAAGGTGCCCCTCTCCCCTACTGTTAAAAATAAATCAGCAGTAAAGACGATGCAAGATGTCGGTTAGTTGGTTTTGTAGGATGCTATATGGCACTGAATCTTTAAAGGGCATATTGTGCCAAAGGCCGTATCCCAGTTTGGGGGGCTCGCCGAACTCAGTTCAGTGGGCACGCCAAGCGTTTTCGATATCGCCAAATTCTAGAACCCAGTTTTCTGACAAACCTTGTTCTTCTTTTTGGACCATTTTATTTCCATTTTAAGCTAATAATTTCTAGAAGTAATTTGTACCGTACTTTATACCTTTTTAATCTTTTGATAGTTTTAAAACAATTTCATTCAATAGCGACCGTATTTTATAAATATAACTAAATATTTTATAAGCATAATTGTCTAAATATAACCAACAAACCCTTATATTTTGCTTAATTTTGCGCCTATTGCAAAAATTCCGCACTGTTTAGTTCAATAAACAGTACAAAAGCTCATTAAATACATTAAAAACTCAAATTTAAATTTGTATTCATCTTAACAAAATTTCAAACCTCTTTTTGTTTAAAATATGCTTTGAAATATGGTATAAACTTAACACAAAGCTAAGCACAAATTATAAACATCACTTGGCGACAATTTGGCGATCACATGTACAAAAATACAGCCAAAAACATGGAGGCCGGTCCCCGGAACTGGGATTCTACCGTGCCCAACACGAAGTAAAACAGTTTAAATACTTAAATTTAACTAAAGAACCACAAATAAAATTTATAACTTCAAATAAAGACAAAACAATGAAACAATGAAATGTAAACAATGAAATGTGTGGTTAAAAACCAATTTGTTTTATGAAAATAAAAATGTTCTGATGAGGAACAAAATTTAAAATATATCTTAAAAACAACTGGTTTCCTGATAAATTGTTCAAATGCTGATTAGCGTACAAAGGACACTCAGCAAAGATATGGTTCTCGGTCATTGCACCTTTACAATGCTGATATAATTTCACCTAAAAGTAAATGACTGTAAGTAAAACAGGTGTGTTCAATGCGAGGACGGCAGGAATAACGTCGTGCTTACTGGATTTGGTGATATTTGGCGTTTTACCAGTTACATTTGACTAGCAAAAAAGTAAGTATATGATTTTTTTTTTTTTGCAAGATTAGCAGATCCGTATATACTCCGACAACGAACCCACTTTCTCTGTACAGTGTTTCAAAAATTCTCGACTTCTACACTGTGTGACGTATCCGTACCCCGTTTCAGATGACACAATGAAGAAGCAGATGTTTCTTGATTAAATGATTTATTTACACCTTGCAGCTATATACACATTTCTATTTACAAACGATACAATTACAGTTCACAATGATGTGATACAATAGACGTAGGCCTGAGTAGAGACGTACAATTTATTTCTGCCGAAAGGTTTGAGAACCGACGGAAGAAAACAATTCGTGGTAGGAAATTATGAAGACAGCACACTCAATTAGACGAGGGTGCTTGCAGTTGCAAATTGGTATCTTCGAAGAAGATAAAAATAAAGTAAGGATTCCTAGGAGGAATATAACTATAATCGATCCTGAAGAGGAATCGGATTAGGAAAAAGAAAACCCAAGGCACAGGGTATAGCTAACAATCTCGAAAAGAGATTTGTCCCAAGGTGGGATTTTCACTAAGAAAACTCTCCGATGGAGAGACTGGTCAAGACGACCTCCGAATTAGCTGGCTGCTAGCTAACTCTCTAACTTGTTAAAAAATCTCCTCTCGTCTTTTTTAGGGGAGGGGCCTCTAAGAGAGGGGGCCTTACGAACAATTTCTTCATTGGATCATCTGGCGATGATCTCACCTTCAACTAACTTGATTGGTCTGGGCTAGACAATCACCTGCTGCAAACACGAGAGTCTCCGGAATTTCATGTCTGAAAGATATAACGTCGCGGTGACGCCTTTGAAGATGCGCATCCCGACGATCATCCTTCTTGGTTGTATGCCTGAGCGCCTGATTATCTTCCCTGTTATTCCGCTATCTCTAGGACACAAAAAAATCTAGCCATCGTGGTTCCGGGGAAACAACTCCTTTGTCTCCACATAAACGAAATCCATTCCTCAAACTCTTTCGAGAAACAAAGTCTTTGTGAGGGAGGCACGCCGTTAAGGAACTCTGTACAATGGATATATATGGTCAGTGTATATATACCTGCAATATATCAAAGTTATTACACTTAAACTATCTTTCTAAAAATGTTTTTCCCCATTTTCATTCTTTCTATATCTATTTTTCCAGCCACAAAAACTCAGAATTGAATCTCATCTTGAATTCTTTCAACCCATCTCCCAGAGCTAACTCTGAAATAAATACTAATTTTCTCTCCACTGGCCACATTTTGCAGCCTTCTCAATAAAAATGGTTCACATTTCCAATAATTTAAGTTCCTTTATAACTCTTAATAAAGCTAAACAAGCTGCTAGTATCATGGGTAATTCCTCGTTTTCTCTCATTGTGGGACGTAATAGAAAACTGTAAAGGAAATCTTTGTAATAGAAAAGTGTTTTCACTTATCATTAATTACTCTGCTCTTGTCTTAGAAACATACCTTTTCTCAGTATAGAATAAAGCTAAAGTTTTTACCATGGACTTCGCTACTTCCTTGTAATGGAATCACAACTGCATAATACTTAAGCTCATTCATTGCCCTGCAAACCCGGGCAATTAAAAATAATAGGGGCTAATTCTTTGTAACAGTGAGAGAAATTTAACACCTTACGTACACACACACACATACATATATATATATATATATATATATATATATATATATATATATATGTGTGTGTGTGTGTGTGTGTGTGTGTGTGTGTATATGTGCATGTGTATGTGTATACACACTTGAGTATAGTGTAACATAAAAGAATTGCCTTTATCTCTAAGACGAAAATTTAAAGGTTGTTGAAAACTTTTCTTTGCAATCCATTACAATAGAACATTCAATGGAGAAAATTATCTTCGAGAAAAATCAATTATATGTCTCATACGGTGAAAGAAAACTTGATTTGCACATCGCGACACAGTCTAAATTGTTCGTAGGGATATTTGTATAGAATGATTACAGAGAGAAATTGATTTTTCTGGCGAATTTTCATTACAGGAGTTGCGCCTCTCAGTGATTGGGTTTTTGATCTCCGCGCGCCTTGTCTCGACGTTTCATTGGTCAGAGCCGCGAGAGGCCTCGCTCTCCCTCCGAGAGTGGGGTTTTCTTGGCGCCTGGCAACCCTCTTGCTGGCTGTGTTTCGGCGCTTTTGGCGTGAGCGCAGCCTAGAAGTTCTGATAATTTTGAGAGACGGGGTAACACAGAGAGATGAAATTTTAACACCCTTGCTGACACGTTTTTTTGGATCGGAAAAATGTTTCCGTGGGAGCCACCTCGATCTTTGGCTAACCTAAGCATTCTGCCTTATTTTTTTATTTTGCTGCGACTTGCCTGAGGTTACTTTACATCTACAAATCAATCGCCATAATGTTTTTAAAGTTTAAACAATGCATCTACTAACCCACTATTGGATCATGGCAGAAGTAGACGATATTTATTTGTGTAATATAAAGTGAAGAAAATTATTTGATCGAATTCCAAAAATAAAGAATGTCTCTCCATCAACTCAGCATCTGTTTTTTACCTGAGGTTAGTCTCGAAACAAAACCTACGACTCTTTATCAATCATCCTACATACAGCATCCTTCCTCTATATGGAGCTCCCACTTCACTATAATATATATATATATATATATATATATATATATATATATATATATATATATATATATATATATATATATATATATATATAATATAATATAATATAATATAATATAATATATAATATATATATATATGTGTGTGTATATGTGCATGTGTATGTGTATACACACTTGAGTATAGTGTAACATAAAAAATTGGCTTTATTTCTAAGACGAAAATTTAAAGGTTGTTGAAAACTTTTCTTTACAATCCAATCCATTACAATAGAACATTCATTGGAGAAAATTATCTTCGAGGAAAATCAATTATATGTCTCATACTGTGAAAGAAAACTTGATTTGCACATCGCGACACAGTCTAAATTGTTCGTAGGGATATTTGTATAGAATGATTACAGAGAGAAATTGATTTTTCTCATCTCGCAGTCTTTCCGAACCTGCAGAAACTCTTCATCATTCTGACTAAACATAAGGAGTGTTTTGTAGCACGATTCTCATTTAAAATATGCAGCCAATAGTTGTGTGCATACGAAAAATTCTCCGGGTATAATAAATGGATTTCACACGCATCTTCCTTTTTACTGAAATTCAGTAGGAACCAATTCCCGTTACAGTAAAATTATATTTATTTTACCTATATTCTTTATGTCCTTATTTTACCTTTTATATTACGTATGTCTTAATGTCTGCTAGGTAATAGAAAGAAAAACTGCAAGCAGAATCAAACAAATGAATTAACTGATTAAGCTCTGATATTTGAATGAATTTTTTATTTTATCAGCTTATCGTTACCGCGAGGGGTAATATTATTTAGTTTTGTTTGTTTTCCATGTAGTAGATTTAACACTGCCAAAGCTGGGATAGTGCATCTGTTCTGTCTTTTAATGCTTTTAAAATTATTTTTTTCGCTGTTTTGTAATTAAAATACAGGATTTTGCATGGAAAATTATTTTTAAACTTATCATACATAATTTTGTTAGAAGCACATCTGGATTATAACTGTTCTATCACCAAATCGGCTATCATAACCCATCAGTACTGTTCTCATGCAGAAAACTCTCTAATGAAGAAAACAAAATAACCTCTGAAATGCTAAAACAATTAAAAAGAAAAAATTACAGCAGTTACATGCTCAAAAACAAAGTGAAGCGATGGAAAGAAGGAAAAACATAGTGCTCAAATTATTAAGGAAAAGTTCGTCTGAAATTTATCTTGGAATCTCTACTATCTCCGGGCAGGTAGTCGGAAATCTCATTGAGGAGCAAGTCGTTGAGAAACAAGTCATCAGTTTTTTGTCATTTGTCGTCAGCTTTCGTTAATCGGCGTCATACTTGAACGTCTATTACGTACCAATGACTTATACCAGGTCATGCTGAGATAACACAAAGAGCGAAGACACCAGATACAAATGAGACATCCCGCGAAGACACCAGATACAAATGAGCGAAGATTTACCATTTTGCAGACTTTTTTTATTTACAAATTTAATCTTTCACAATCTGGTGAAGCAAATAAAATATATTCAATCTCAATATAGAGACACATTAAACAGCTGAAACATGGAAGCAACTCTCGCTGATGACGCTATCTTCAGATGGACAAAAAAGTTGAGCGTTCCCTGCCTTCTCTGGAGTTTTCTTCGCTTCGGCTTTCCTCCAAAGGGGTTTTCAAATCTGCTGAGCAAAAAATCCAAAAGCTGCTGTTGCCAAGGTCAAAGACGACTGGCCCTCGTTAGCCACTCCTCTTGTCTATTGGTGTCAAAGGAAGGGGGGTCACTGACATCGCCCTCGTCCCTCGGTCAGTCTCCCGCGCTGGCATTGTCCAGCAGTGTAACTCATTGATACAATGTCTTAAACGATACGTTTGAAAGATCTCAGATAAACACAAAACATTAACTGTGTTACGTTCTTTGTTTATACCAATTATATTGTATACTCTGTGTATACCTTTTTATAAACATATTTGGCTATTAGTCGTCATTTAATGGCTTCATAAACTCAGCACATGCAATAGTATATTCAGACCTTTCTAAGAAACTTATTTTTCGGAATCTTAGGTATCGCTGATCTTTACTTTTGTCATTTTATATGGTCTTAGATATCTTATACCTATTTAGATCCTGGGATATTCTGTGATATTTGAATAGCAACGACATACTTAACTTGATACTTCCTCGGTGCTACTCTCCATAAATTATATTTTAACTTAATTTTTATTTTTTTTATTTTAATTTATTTTAAAATCATATGTTTACGTTCTTGAGGTTTCAGTACCTATTATTTTACTGCATTACATACAACCTCTTGAAACGGTAAAATCCTTTCGAACTTCTACATCAATAAGCTCTCGTATTTTCATTTGTGACTTCTTCATTTTAACTTCAGTAAGTAGTTGGAACATACTTGTCACAGACTAGGTACATACAGACGATCTACTCCCATAAGCAACAGCGTTACACTTCTGTAACATGGAACTCGCATAGAAAGTGGCGCCCCCGGTGTCAGACCATCGGAACTAAAGCGTTACCAGATAGTTATGTTTATCACTCTTTTGGCGACTTTTTTTAATTAAGAAAAAAAACGGCGTATGGTTGATGGTAGACGTTTTATTAAAACCGTTTTATAAACTAATAATAACGACAGAAATTACATACAATGCTATTAGTCTACTAATTTTCTCATTTCTTTCTAATAATTTTTTAATCTAATACTGGTATTTTTTTATGTAGAAATGAATTATGGAAAATTTCCCATTTAATAATTACTAATATCCATACTTTTTATGAAGAAATTATCACTTGTGAAAATTTACCCTTTTATTTGATCTACGCAGATATTTTGCATTAATTATGTAAGAACGTACTGCTTTTACATAAAAATGGTCAGACAGTATTTCTCTGACTTTTTTATTTCAAGTATAAACTAGTGTAGAAAATGAAAGAATTAAAATGATAGGGGATGATATTTTATTAACAAAACACTAATACAATACTTTTTTATTACAATAATATTAAGATGTACATATTTGTTCATTTTAGTCGATTTATTAACAAAACATCAATAATAATAATAAAATATACATCATGGAGAATTTCTTTCCCTTATGGTGCTGCCAAGTCCCGCACAGTACTGTGAATAATTACTCTGAAATGAAAAAATGAAAAATATTAGTTGATAACAATGGAAGGTTAAAGGTTCCCACTAAGCTTAACTTATTCAAACACTACATATAAAGACACAAAAAAGACACAAATACAGACATAGACATAGAAAGACATAGGCACAGATACAGATATTTTACAGATAACAATAAACCATTGATAGTAGAATAAATATCTAAATACTCGTTGATACACGATATTGAAACTTTACCAAACATTGACCAAAATTTAAAAAAAACACATAATCTCCATGATTTAAAATAAATAATATTAAGCATTTTATCCTTGTTAATAAAAAATGCAGAATAATACTGTATGTATTATCAGTTGCTTAAATATTATTTCCATACACTTATGTTTTATTTCATTAAATTATCTTTTCAAATAAAATTATTAAAATGTTATTGTATTTTAAAATATTATATACTTATATTCAAAAATATTGGATTATTTATTGACAAAGAACTAAAAATATGTTTACTAGGTCATTGAACAGGAAAAATTTAATACTTAGATTCATGTTTATTCCATTTTATGTTTATTCCATTTTAATAAGTGATACAATGATAGCAGTTCAACATAATGCTACTTTTATGGCTCTTTTATGTGTTACAGTTTAAGAAATGATATATACATTGAAGAATATAATGTAAAACACTTCCCAAGGAAAAATGAAAATATTTGTAAGTAGAATAGGGTCTATGATAAACTATGTTTTACCTCATAAAGTTAGAATCATATTAATTATTAAAATAAATCTGATCAAAATGCATTTATGTTTATTGTTATAAATTATAGTAGAATAAAAACTAATCACTAAATTTCATATTTCAATAATTATACACAAATGTAACAGGATTTATAAAATTGTACAGTCAATAATAGTTAAAATTTAAAGCAAATAAAATTTTCATGGCAATTTAAATTAACACAATAAAGCAACATGTTATACATTTATTGATTATTATGAATTTGTGTTTAAGATGCGGAACGGATTTGATATCCACACCGCTTCCGGCCGCCATATTTTTTTCTTGGTGATCTTGACAAAAACCCCATTTTCTGAAAGTCGCGAAACTAAAATTGCGGCAAAAAAATGGTGTTTTCTAAAAGAACTCACACACACAAAAAAAATAAAAAATAAATAAATAAAAACAATGGAGGGCAGCACATGGCAAATAATCCCACAGCATATATAGATTTTCACTATTTAAAATCTATATGATCACACAAAAAAATGAGAAAATTCTTATAAAAAATTTTTAATTTTTGAGGGGGGAACCATTTTAATGGAATAATAATACAAATTACAACCAATAAATACATATTATCCAAAAAGCATACATTTTACTGATTTTTACTAATTTAATAATTAAATTATTTATAATTAAATTATTTAAATTATTTAAAATAACTAAAAATTCTTTAAAACAAATATAAAATATTTGAGGGGGGAACCCCCTTCCTGAATGATATAACAATGCAAATTTCATGTATTAAAAACATATTACAAACACAAATATTTTAATAAACATTAAAAAAAAAGAAATAAGGACATAAAAGAAATTAATGAAAGGAAGGGGACCGTGTGCTCAACAAGATGCAGTAGATGCATACTAGTGGAGCGCAAAGACCCCACGAATTATCCCCGAATAATCCCTTCAAAATCTTCTGATACTTCTTAACCACGTTGAAAATAGTTACAACATAACTAACTAAACTATAACTAAAAACCTAAAAACTGAACAAACAAAATTGTACAATCTTACCTACAACCATGCGACCTGGAAAAATGTTGACCGAGAAAATTACGCGACTTGGACCCCAAGCTGACTGGACCCAACAGGTATTTTCAGAAAGAGCAGGGTTGTGACGTCTCAAATCAAGTGCAGCAATGGGGCTTAAATTAAGACCCAGGGTTGCCACTTCAAAGCTCCAATTCCAAAAGTTCAAACATCGCCCAAAAAGTCGCTAAGTTTGGCGACAAAAACTACGGTGTGTGTATGGAATCTGTACCTAAGAGGAGAACATTACATTTGCAACTAGCAAAAGCCTTTAATATTAGCTGAGAAAATGAAATTTGCATAGTTCTACAGAGAGAGCCAAGTACAATATATTTATAGTAAAAAGACTACTAACAAAATAAAAACGTCAGTTCCAATAATAATTTTTAAACAATATAAGACAGTAGTATAAAAGGAAAGAAAAACACCGACGTACCAAAGACCACCAACAAGAAAGAGCAATTTTATATCCCAGAGCTAGCAAGTTTAAATAATAATACATCAGTTTTATTATTGGTGTGTTATACTTAATTTTTGTAGTAATTGGTGCCAGAAAACACAGTAACACACACAAATTTTTATTTTTTTAGAAATAATGTGTTACTGCTTGTTAAATTTTAGCATTGTTCCCACCATTACCAGTGTTCCCACTCTTTTTCCAGAACAAAAATTATTGACTTTTTAAGTACTTTCTAAGGACCAAAGTAACTTTTTATAAGGACCTACTTGAAATACGCAACATAACTACATAAACCCTATTTCAACATATTTTAATGATTATGAACCAGACAAGGCAAGTTCAATAAATGCCCTGCAATATTTCAGAATTAAGTTTCTAATAATAAAAGATACATCTATTTAACAAAAATTAATTTTGAAAAATGTATATCTAAAAGTATTTTAAGTGATCAAACTAAAAATAAATTGAGAAAATAAAATGTTTGTAAATGCCTCGCGCGTCCCCGGCTGCACTTTCTGAAGTCTGGACGCCTCGTTCTATACCTGCCCGCCTATTTTGTCTGGAGCAGGTATCTTCGGTTCGTTTAAAGCCTATGTGGCCGACAGCAGCGACAAAACTCTTGACTAAACATTTATTATTAAGAAGATTTAAAAAAAAAACATAAGTACACTTCAGTTCATACTCGAACAGGGCTCAAAAAAAGACCGAGGACAAAAATAAACTGTGCCGAGCGGGAAATCACCTCCCTCCGGTCTCTGGTCCGTTCACAAGCCAATCCTTTCTACCTCGTTCCGACCGGGCATCTCTCCTCTCCTCTTCGCGAGGGGGCGGGGTGGCATCCCCCCCGGTCAAATTTTCGCCTATACGGGAAAATATCCTTCTCCGCAGCTGGCGAGGGCGGGATCGCATCTCTCGCCTCCCCCCCTCCTGTAGAACTTGCCCACCCCCTTTCGTTGAGTCCGTCTTCGGCCGCCGAAAAAAAACCAGGGGCCCATGTAACACCAACTCGAGTCTTGAGTCTAGTATTACAATGTTATAAACAGTACTTTCTGAGGGTTTAAAAATGACTATGATATATATATATATATATATATATATATATATATATATGTATGTTTGTATATACTAGCTGATTATAGCCAACGTTGCCTGGGAAAGAAGAAAGTTTTAAATTTTTCTATTACATTCAATGCAAGGAAGATAAAACTTCCAGAACTAACTAAAATATCTACAACCCCACGCCCCACCCTCCATGCTTCGTTTAATTGAAATCTACCTGACTGTTAGCTATTAGGAAAGGGCAATTGACTTTATACTTTAAACCTTTTCAGTATGCGCAAGAATATTTATTTGTTAAATAAGTTTTCTAGCTCGTGACCATAAAATGTACTAATAAAATAAAAGTATTTTCATAATTCTTTAAGGATATCAAAGAAAGGATTTTTTAATTACTTCAGTAATACACTGAAATCATATGTACTTCATTTACTTTTTCAATAATACTACAGTTTTGGCTAGGAAATGTAAAAGAATGTTATGAACATTATATATATATATATATATATATATATATATATATATATATACATATATATTGTGGTATAGCCACATTCTATGTAAAAGGGAATGCTAGGAATTGCCGGCTTCCTGACCCCTTATTTTATGGAATGGGGGTGTCCATATCCAAGTCACCTTGAATCTTCCCGCGCTGATCATCCGTGGATTGCCGTTTTGCTCTCCCCATCTTTCACCATTTGTCCAGCTTGAGCGTTGTTTGGCGCCATACGATTCCTAGGCTGTTCTTCCTACTCACGCTACGTTTTGGCGATCATCTTGAGTTCCCGTTGGCGGGATTTTTCCACTGACCTCGCCATGCGCGGTGTTGAGTGGACATCATTTTGGCCGAAGTTGGGGGAGAGATCACCCGCATAATTAAAAAAAAAAGAGTACCTTTTTTTAGCCATTTTTCTCCTTTTTGATTTTTGTGTCATGTCGAGGGACGCGTATTTTTCTGACAAGGTCCGCAAGGAATAGCCAATAATAAAATCTCCTTTCTGTTCAATTAATAGGACTCTTTTCTTTTCGTCAATTTGCATTTCATATGAGCATTCCATATGAAGACAGTGAATTGTGTCTGCCGCCATATAGTTCCACCAAAGAACCGGTGAAAGGTTATTGCGGCTGAAAGAAACAATGTAATAGTTCTACAACAATTCTACAATAATAATTCTACATATATATATATATATATATATATATATATATATATATATATATATATATATATATATATATATATATATATATATATATATATATATATATATATATATATATATTGACCAGCACTTATCACCTGTACTGGCGTTCTTAGAACCAGTTTTTGGCAAGTTTAACTCCGAACTTCCAAAACAAGAAAGTTTGGAGAGAACGGCGAAAACTATATGAAATTACGTGACGACGGTGGTTTGGTTTGGTTTGGTTTGGAGTGCTACGGTCTACTTTTTGCAACACGAGGGCTAATGAGACCGGGACCTACAGTTTAACGCCGATTCCGAACGGCTACGAACATCCATGCCTCAGTGGGATTCGAACCCACGAACTCCGGTTCCGAAGGCCAGCACCCTAACCAATCCGTGACGACGGTGGATCGCGTTGACAGAGAAATTGATCTCTTTCAAATTAAAAAATTCAGGAGTTTTTACGGCCCTTTTACGAAAATAAAGTAGTTTTTAGGGCCCTTAAAAATGAAAGCTAAAATAAAGGACTTCTTAAGGACTTTTAAGGACCGTGGGAACCCTGTTATACACAAATAGCAAACTGAAAAACCAATTCTAAAAGTTAATTTTCCTGCACTGAGTAAAAGATAAGTTAAGCCAACATGCAGCCAAACCTTTATTCAGCAAAAAATCATTTTAAAAAAAAATTATGCTACTGGTCGGCTGATCCACATCTATAATCCAGTGGATGTATGGCAAGTCCAACACGGTTTATCTGTTTTGTTCCTAGGATCTGTTTAAAATGTATATAAAGGACAAAAACAATTTCTTCAATTTAACAGTAAAAATTCATATATTACAGTGAAAATAAAAAGTTGGTTGTTATAAAAGAAATACAAGCACTAATTTAAGTGTAAAATATTTATAGAATAGCACTTCAAAGATAGATCATTTATATTACAAGTTTTTTTATTTTATTTAATAGAAATATTTTAATGTCACATATTGCAAGAAAACAATCTTATAAGTATACAATAAAATAACTGGTAATATAATTTTTAATGTATCTAATTTTTAATGTATCTACACTAACAATTTATTTATACTCAATTTGAATTTTTCACTGCTTACCTCTCAGGATTTAATAGAAATCTAAAAAGTGACTTTGTTTCTACATCACGAAGCACGTACTTCTTCTTTGAAAGTACCATCTTGATAATTCCAATTTATTCTTAATAACACTACTTTTGAGCTAAAAATAAATATTAGAATATGCGGTGACGCGTAGCCACCCCAAGACTCCTTGGTCGAGCGACGTACGGAGGCGACATGTAACTGTAACTGTACCGGTACAACACTTACCGGCGCGGGATATGAACAGCGGTACATCAGTCTCTCGCCTCGCTAATGTCCCGCTAGCTGCTGTATTTTTCCCTCGTGGAAATATTTGAGTGAGGTCGAAATAAATGTTAAGTTTTGGTTAACTGCTCAATCTCTTTCCTTTTGTTCAACATTCATTTGCGATACGAGTTGGAATGCAGCTTTGAATCCGCTCGTATCCGCATAGAAAAACACAAAATGCATAAAAAGTTTTAGAAATCAATATCCTCCTAAATTATAATATTAAAAAGTTAAGTCATAAAACAGCTGCAAGAAAAGAGAAAAATTAATAATTAAATATACAAATGGCGATAAGAATAAAAAAATCTCTATGAACAAAATGTAGGATTAAAATACAATAATGCTATAAAATGCTATAAAAAATACTTTACGAAAATCCTATAAAAAAGATTAGTTATTGGCAAAATATGTTGAAACAATAACAAAATGTAGCACAGTAAGTAGCAATTTTAAAATATCCTTTAGAACAATCGCGAACAAAAAGGAAACAATTATTCTTCAGTTTTAAATAAAAATGCTATAAAATAAAAAAGATCAGTTAATAGCCAATATTTATATCACAATAAAGTAATAATATAAATAAATCAAATCGTTACATTCGGTTGATTTTAATAATTTAGAAATCACAAAGCACAATCACTTTCACTCAAAATTTTCTCAGTCCAAAACGACAACAGGAAAAAATTTCTGATAACCGTTTAGAATCGCCAAGGGATTAGAGCCTTCAATGTTCAAATATAGCAGAAGACCATCACCAAAGTCCCAGACCACCGCCAAGCGCTAATTAGTTCAGATGATCTGAAACGGGGGCGCGCAAATCCAGGCTGAAGTAGATAGTCTCCGTGTGTTTTGTCTATGCATACTTGTAATAACACTTTTCTGAAAAGTTAAATTTATCGTCTACTGAAAAGTGGATGCAAATTTATACCATTCTATTCCATGGGGTCGTCTTTGAAATCACTAATAAAACAAAAAAAAGCCAGTGTCTTGATAATGTCATTTGTTCCGGACCATTAGCGATGGGTAATGTGTTTAATTCACTCCGGTTCACAATAACAGTTAAACTCGTAAACAGTAAAGGCTGGACTTCGATCTTAAAGAGCTCTAGAATTATTTCCTAAAACACATTTTGAGATTTCTTATTTCGGAATCACTTCTTTACTTGTAGTAGTCTTAGTAAGTGAATGCATCTATAATACAAAAAAATAGAATTATAATTCGTGGCTTAAGTTCTTGGAAATTTTCCTATATGATCCATGTGATATGTTTCTAATGATCGATCATCTTTCGGTATTGGGTCTAATTGCTCTTCCAGTTTTCCATGTTTTCTATTTACCAGGATACAAAGTACGCATTTCCCAATATATTTTTCAATCTTCCCTTTCAGTTTCAGTATGTAAAAATCTTTAATTAAATATTCTTCTGTTATTTTTACTGCGAGGTTACCCTTTTTATGTACATCTTCTATAACATTTGTTTACATTTATTCGGGAGCCACTATTAAATCATACCTTACGTAATGCATTGTCTTCATTTAGGTAGTTTTCATATTGCCTGGTCTTCAAAAATTCTTTACTGTTTTTATTTAATCATCAGTTTTTTGTGATGTTGCAATTTTAAGCTTTATACTATCTTCGATAATCTGGACTTCAGGATTTCTGTTAGGATATCGACAAGTCCCATACTGCTTTGTCGGTAATGCTTTGTAAGGTGTAGTAAAAATCTACGAACATTAAGTGTCACTTGACGATCTTCGGGCAAATATCCTTCGGGGTTGTCAAAATTCCGGTAGATTGTAATGCATTTAAATTAAACTCATTCCAATCCACCACAATTTTAAAAGCTCAGTACGTAAACTAAATTTTTTTAATGCTTCGAAAACCGTTAAGACTTTTAAGTCATAACTCGAATATTTTCGTTCATTATCGGAAGTTTTCTTGTTCGTGTAATATACGTGTTAAACTGTTGCACTCCGTATTTGTAGTTGATTATCACTAACTGACTTTTGCAAGAGTACAGCTAGTCAATACTGGTATCTGTGTAAAATAAAATTTCACTCTTAGGATAGAAAGAACAGGTGCGCTATATAATATATTTTTATGTTCATAATATAATTTCATTTCTTAACATCAGATTAAAATTTAATATATATATATATATATATATATATATATATATATATATATATATATATATATATATATATATATTGACAAATCACTAAGAGCTTAACAACTAATGAATAACTTAGTATAAATTTCCAAATGTAATCAGTCAGTCCTAAATAACTGAATATCTATCATACATTTGGACTTTGAAAACTTCAGTGCTGCTTTCGTTTTAGCAGAAGAGATTAGAGTTCAGTTTTTAATTCTATTTCCCAAAAATTCAATCCCGCGCTTACGAAAATGACATTTTTATATATTTAATTTTAAACCATATCCCGATGCTGTCTTTCAAACGCGTTTTAGTTTCTCCGCATCTTCTATTTCATCTGTCTGTCGATTATGTTATCCATGTACAAAACAAGTACTTTCTCTTTAATGAGATCGCGAAATATATTATGAACATATTTTTGAAACACTGAGCATTTCTAAGGCCAAAAGTGATGCATAAAAATACATATTGATCTTCATATGGTACAAAAGCTGTATAGTTCCTGATCGTCAACTTCAACAGGAAAAAATACGTTTTTCAAATCTAGAAGATCTAGATTTGAAGATCTGTATGAAATTTAGACGGCAATATTTCGAGTATGTCCTTAATTAAAGAAATGGATGGTGCTCAAGCACCAATATTTTGCTTAGTCAAAGGAAGTTGACACACACCATATGAAAACTCTACTTCTTTTTCACTAAAATTACAGGAGAAAAATAATCAAATACTCTTTTATTGTTATAATTTTCTTTTCTAGTAATTCATAAAATCGTTTTTCGATGATACTTTTTTCAAAGTGTGAAAATCTTCTGAGCTCTAATATAACTAGTACATTATCAGTTTGATTGATTTTCTTTTTTATATTTACAATTATTGTTTTCTGAGGAGCATAACTTTTAATTAAACAAGATAATTCATAGTGGAAAGTCTTATTACTAATGTCACTTGCATCAGTTTCTGAATTCTTAATCACATATACTAAATTATTTGGAGAACTATCGAGATTATTTTTGAGTTTCTTTAGCGGAAACCCATTAGCAGAAAATGTTGGAATGCCTTGGTGAATATTATCTGTACCAGTAGCCAAGTCAAAACCAATGAAATTATCATTTATGACAAAAATATCAGTTTTGAGTTTTGAATGGTCAATTTCAATTTTTTACATTAATGACTTAGCCTAATGGAGGAAAAGAGACAGCTGAATAACTGTCACTTTTCCTAAACCAGTAAGAGAAATATTGTATGTTTAAACTTTACATAATTGTTTATCATATTATATGCATTTTCCCTATATTGTTTAGACAGCCATATATGGATTTTTGGTACAACTTAAACTAATAGGTTATCTAGACCCCTAAAAGTCTGTCAAGGTCTGTTAAGCTTTATGCCTTAGCTGAGGTCAAATTATACCAAGATAAAAGGACATTATAATTTGGAAAAATGTTGCACAGAGATAACTTTTAGTGCAGTAAGGAGAAAGGCTGAACAATACCAACAATAAAGAACTGTTTAGACGTTAATTGACCCCATATAAAATTAAAAAAGTTACAATTTTTAGATCTTTACCTTTGTATGTGTATGTGTGTAGTTTACAAACATAGTCTATATTATTGAATCTACCAAAGATCAAGTAAGAAAAATATTTATTTTAATATAATTATAATAGAAACTTAATGGTTGGGTTTGAATGGTTACATTCTTAAAAATTTTCTCAAATACTTTTCCACAAAAATCTAAAAAGTTGTTGCATTAGTATAAAGATTATAATTTGGGGCGTAGAAGTCAAATCTAGTTATCGCTGATTCTATTTAACGTTTACTGAGTTAATTTCTTGAGTTTCTTCTAATTTTTTTCTGCTTAATAATTAATTAAAACCATAAGTTAAGATTAACCATAAGTAAACCAGATTTGGTTTGGAGTGCTACGGTTTACTTTTTGCAACACGAGAGCTAATGAGACCGGGACCTACTGCTTAAAGCCGATTCCGAACGGCTACGAACATCCATGCCACAATGGGATTCGAACCTACGAACTTCGGTTCCGAAGGCCAGTACCCTAACCATTCAGCCATCGTTCGGCCCATAAGTAAAACAGAATCATCACAGATGAAAACCACATCTTGTGATAACAAACCCAGAAAACCTCAAACTTAAAAGTAAAATCAATTTCTTAAAAGACACATCTGTGCCATACACAAACCCAAATTTATTTATAATATATATTGTTCCCCTTTCAGTAGCTTTAAGATACTTTTTCCAGCCTAAGATCCAATTCACCGTATTTATCTTTCTCAAAAGATGGTGGTTTTATCGAGTAATACACTTTCAGCAATCGAAGCAGCGAGGGGTAATCCGTTTTTGCTGTTAATTTTAAGACTTGTGTTCCATTTAGAATTCTTGCAGCATCCGGAATCCTGGCACATCTTAAAAGGCAAGCAAGAAAAATCTCTTAGCTTTGCTTTCTCACGCAGATGTTGCTGAATGAGAGATCGACCAGCGAAATCAGCTTATTGACTGACGTCAGAGATGACGCGTTTTAGAACCGAATATTAACCCAGACCGCTAAGCAGTGTTTATCCTTGAGTCAGGAGAATATTATTAGAAAAGTCTCGATAATTTTAAAAGACGAAGGAGTAAAGCTTTAGTCGAATAAATAGATATAACGGACAAAAACAAAATTTGTAGATGCTGAAATTCAGCGATAATTTTTTCTTCAAGGAATAGAAAACTTAATATAAATTAATTTGTTAAATATGTAAAATACCAAAATGTGCCTTTTTTTCTCTTTTGAATAGTTGAGATATAATTTTGAAACTGCATTTTCATAACTCATAACATCTGAAATAAGCAACGAATAAAAATATATTGTATAATAAGTTTTACCTATTTTATAATTTAGTTTGTCACTGTTTAACTATTTGCTTTTCTGTAATGAAATCTTAACCCTTTAAACGTCACCAAAATAAATGCATTGGAATTTAGTGTAATTAGTTTATAAATGCTATCTCTGAACCTTGTAAATGTAAAATATAATATATAAGTTTTCTTTACATTCCGTAGGAGGGTTTGCCTTAGAGGATACCTAAGAAGGGTTTGGTTTGGAATGCTACTATATACTCTTTTGCAAGACGAGGGCTAATGAGATCGGGACCTACTGCTTAAAGCCGATTCCGGACGGCTCAGAACATCCATGCCCCAGTGGGATTCGAACATACGAACTCCGGTCCCGCAGGCCAGCACCCTAACCATTCGGCCATCGTTAGGTAAGGAGGTTTTGAGGAGTTGTTTAACTGACTAACTCCTCCCTTTGTACAGCTTGAACATTATACTTTTTATAAGTTTAACTATACTAGAAGAACTATAAATATTAATCCTTAAAATGATATAATAAATAAATAACTTAACAATTTATAAGTGGGACTTCTATAGATACTTTTATTTGGGGTCATAAGAAGGATAAATTGAATTACTGACTTGTCAGGTACAGAAAGTTTAAATACATATATTTCAAAAGAAAAAATAATTAAATGTAGAGTTATCATCTGCTGTAAATTCAAAATGTCAAAAACATAAAAAAATCGAAAAATCATCCATATCTCTAAAAAGTTTTTTTTTAATTGCAGAAGCTCTTGATTCTACATCATTGGCTTCCATACATCACAGATGTATGGGATTGGAGCTGTGAATAATTATGCAAAGATAAAGTAAAGTACTCCAAAAAGTAAAGTTTAAAAGAAAGATGTTTAATAGGTGATTTCGCTACGAAACCACTATACGCTAAAGGGTTAACTGACTATGTTCCCTGACATAAAATCATATTGCATGCATTTTAGCAATTTAATCTTATGTTACGGTACAGCAGAATTAAAGAGACACAAAGCATATAAGCAAAACACGTTGTTGCTAATGGCTCTTCAACGAGCCAAGCATGTGAGCTGGAGGCTGATCGAATTAAATCGAATGGATGCGTCTTTCGTTTAGAAGAGAACTATTAGGGTAAAAGAATGATTTTAGTCAGATGGGTTCTCGTAATTTAGAAGCAGGGGCCAAACAGAAGACCCTCCCAGGCTTGACCCGTCACTTCCTGAGGTATCGTCTGGAAACTTGGAGGACATTGCAACTACTAATATATTTTACGTGCCATTAATGAACACGGTAGATCTTTGTCTGGTTCAAGCCTAGATCTCCCAATCCTACGATTACGGGATCGTTGCTTTTGCGGACTTAGCTACAGTGGATTGGAAAATCATAGATATGTTAAGGAGCCCGAAAAGCATATCTGAAACTCCAAATAAAAGGAATGCTTTTCATTAAGTTGCAAAATATCTTAATTTATCTAAAAAACATCGAGCTATACTTGGAAAAATGTTTACTACGTATTACTTTCATTACCTTTTCTTATATTTATAAAATACCAAAAAGCTGAATTCAACAGGAGACCTCATGGGCCACTCTGCGTAAACAGCCATTTAGTTTTATTTAAAGTTATCTACATATTATATAAGCATCAGTTGTAAATGAGTCTATGGATTTTAACATATATGGTGTCAATACTATATCATGAATCTTAACATAGTAAATATCGTTGTCTTCTTATTAAAATCATTTCAGATCTAAAATTGATAGATAATTGTAGTTATGAGATAAAAAAATTTTCATAATCATTAACCAGACAATTATATATTGTTCTTTCGAAAAAGTACTGTGTTAAACTACTGAATTAGGCTGCCATTATTAACTATTTTATGTGCATTAAAACACACGAAAGCACCACAATTAAAATTATCAACTTGTAAAAAATGAGTAGGATATTCTATTTGCCAAAATTCAAGCATTACCACGTGCGTTGTGTATACAACATAAAAATGGATAAGCTAGTTAATAATATTAGCAAGAGCTATAACAGCACTAAAATAGTTAACATTATTTGCATTAGAAATAGTTAATACCGACAATATTGTAAAAATCTTACATTACCACGTGCGTTGTGTATACAACACAAAAATGAACAATAAATAAATATAGGAATACTAATAATTATTTTTTACTTTAAAGACTGTTATAGATCTAAATAACAAATTAGAACATACTTACAAACAAATTAAAATCAGATAAAAGCTAAAATAATCAGAGCTATACATAAATGCTGCTACACGTATCCGCGAAATATTATCAACGTTGGCGTGAAATCTATCTTTCTCGAACTCGGTTGGATGGATGTCGATAAGTTGGATGGATGGGGTTTATTGGCGCAAGGTGCAATAAGGACAAGATGCGCCAGACGAAAGGTAAAAGACTAACACAGTAGAACACACATCAATAGACTAAAAATGCATTTTTAAAGGGTACAGATAATATTTAACAGAGTTGAAAATTCAAAACACTAAAAACAGAACATGAATGTGAGGTGAGAAAAATGGGAATGAAGTGAAACCATTATAAAGAAGAATAAAAACCAATACGTTTGAGGTTGGTTGGTTGGTTGGTGTTTACTGGCGCAAGATCCAAGTGAGGATATGCTGCGCCAAACGAAAGAGCACATAAAACAAAGATATTCAATTTAAAAGTAAGAAATTACTAATCAAAATTTAGAAAAACAATTCAAGCGATAAACGATGAAGATAAAGAATTACATTAAAAATTTTAAATCATTAATTGAGGTTTAAAACATTGATGCAGATGAGAAATTCAAAGAGATTGGGATGAAGAGTTTTGCCTAAAAGTTCATTCAATGTAGGATGATAAGTTTTAAAATATATATAATAAAAACTTTTTAAAGCAGTACATGAAGTTTAAAATATGGATGAACATTTTGAGATGAGTATGACAAAAGGAACATTTTGGAGTAGGCTCAGACAGTAGTAAATGTTTATGGGTTAGTCTGCTATGACGGATACGAAAGACGGGATAATATTAGGTTGGGGAAAAAGAAATCCATTATTTTTTTCGGTAGATGGCTGTAGTGGTCGATATCTCGTAAAGTATCTATCAAACAATTTCAAATTTATGCTCGTTGTCAAGGTGACATTTTACACTAAAAAATCTGTTTACTGTTTTTTGTTTGGTCCATTCAGTTGTGAGTTACAGAGTGTTAAAAATGGAAGTCAACAAAGAGAAAATTCAGTACATTTTACAGTTTTTCTTTTATAAAGGCAAAAATTCAAGCCAGGCGGATGAAATTGGGAATGGTGTTTATGGTACCAGTACTGTAACAGCTAATTAAGTGCAATTTTGGTTTCGTCGATTCTGTTCAGGCATTTTTGATGTTAAAGATGTACAGGCAAGACCGTCGTCGAAAATGTCGATAAAATCTCAGAAATAATAGAAGTTGACCGACATGTTAGTAGTCGTATCATCGATCAGGAGCTAAAGTTTGACCATAAAACAGTTTTAAACCATTTGCGCAAAGTTGTGATCAAAAAGAAGCTCGATGTTTGGGTGCAACACCAATTAACACCAAAAAACATGATAGATCAAACTTCCGTCTGCGAAGCCTTGGCCAAATGGAATGAAATCGACCCATTTCTTAAACGGATGGTAACTGGGGATGAGAAACGGGTCAAATACGACAATATTGTGTGAACACGATCGTGGTCAAAACACGGTGAAGGAGCTCAAACGGTGGCCAAACCAGGACTAACGGCTAGGAATGTTCTACAGTGTATTTTGGTGGGACGGAAGAGAATCATTTATTATGAATTGCTTAAGTATGGCCAAACACTAAATTCAGGTCTCTACTGTCAACAACTGGACAGTTTGAAGCTAGCGATTGACCAGAAACGGCCAGAATTGACCAACAGAAGAGGTGTTATGTTCCATCAGGACAACGCCAGGCCAAACACGCCTGTAGTGACTCGCTAGAAATTCAGGGAGCTTGACTGGGTAGTTTTAATGCATCCAGCGTATAGTCCGGACCTGGCACCAAGCGATTACCACCTTTTTCTCGCATTGCAAAACTTCGCGTGATAAGAAATTGGGATCAAGAGAAGATTGGAAAAATCGATTACTAGAGTTTTTCGCCAATAAGGACCAAGACTTCTATGAGAGAAGCTACCTTTAAAAGCTTCCTAATGGCAACAAATTATACAACGAAACGGTGCATATTTCACCCAAATCGGACAATCCGAAACATGTTAAATAAAGTCATTAATTTTAAGCAAAAATAATGGATTTCTTTTTCCCCAACCTAATATAACATCTAATTGGCGATTAGATAGTGATGGACAGAATTTAACAGTTGGCATAATTGAATGAAGTTTGTTCCCCGTTTCCAGGTTTCAGTCGACTTTCCAGCGGTCCATGGTGACAAAAGCAATTGACTTTTTTTATATCTTCATATGGGATAGGGCCAAGACGTCAGCCTTTTCATTGTCTGGGATACCCAAGTGATTGGGAATCCAACAGAGTAAAATGTGAAAAACGGACAAAGTAAGTTTTTTATATAATTTTATAGAACAGGAGTTGTAGCGGCAAAATTAGTGCCGGATGTTTACGGCACTAATTGTTGTTGATACGTTTGAGAAAGTCAAATAAAGCAGGATGAAGGGATTCACCTAAAAGGGGATTTAAACTTAAATTAGTATTACTAAAAATACATTAAATAAAAACGAGTACAAGAAGTTAAAAAATGATGGACTATGAGCTGGCAGTCGCAACGTGGACAACGAGGAGGAGGTTTCCCCGAAAGCAAATGACAGTGGGTGAGTCTAGTGCGACCAATAAGTAGTCTTGTCAAAATAACATCACGTTTCCGACTATGGATGCTATCTACTTTTTGACGATATGATTGATGTATGACTGTGATGAATTAATTTGCCATAGTTTGATACCAATAATGATACCATGGAGTTTATACTTTGAAATGACGAATTAATAAAGCCTAGATGGGAATAACTGAATAAAAGGATTTGTTTAACATTTCTTATTTGTGAATGATCACACATAGACTCAAAGGACGCAATACAATAATTAAAACTCAATAAATATTTAAATACTACGACTAGAAAAAATCTGAATAAATATCAATCTCTAATACAAGTTTTGTTAAAATATGTTTTCAGTTCACATTTTTTTTTCTTTTTGTGTGTGAGTGTTACTTTTGATGCTGAATAAAAATCAATTTATCATAAGAAATAAGAATACATTAAATATATTTTCTTGTCTCTTCAAAGATTATATGTTAAAGGAGATTATTTGTAAAGGAGAATATTTTTAAACTAAGAGAAAGATCTGATACAACTGTAGTAGTGATGTTAACCACACTTAATGCTAATGTATTTTTATAAATAAACCTTTATTGTTTTTTTTAGTATGCACACTGCACTAGCTGGGAAAACATTATCGTAATTCTGAAATAAAACGTAATATTTCAGTCATTTTCCAACTCTGATGTGAAACATAGGAATCACAGTAGTAAAACAAATAAGAAATAAAGACTTTAAAACTTTTTACAAGTTTTGCTCTTCAAACACATTTTCTCATAAAATAGAAAATATGAAAGGAATGATATTTATTTTCGAAGAAATATCTCTCATAAAAATCCAGACGAATAGCAGTTACTAGTTAGAATTCGTGGACATAAAGTATTTTATTTATGAAGCTTGAAATTGAAAAGTAAATCAGAATCATATGTAATTTCACTTATTTTTATTCTCAGTCAGTTTATTTTTATCAGTAATTAAAGTTTTACATGTCTATATGAAAAATAAAAAAAAAATTCAAACCTTGGAAATATAAGATTTTTAACTATTTTTATTTAGGGTTACTATATATTATAGTTAACTCATTTTATTCACATAAGGGAACTCATATACTATAAGAACAATAACAGAAAACAATATGCAGTTGCATAAAACAAAAGCTTCTCTTGGTTTTTCTGATATATAAATGAAAAGTAAGAATCTTTATTCTATGGCCATTTCTTAGAAATGGATGTGGCACATTGACCTACTCTTTATCACTTTTCTATAAAGAATATAATATTTCAAATATATATATATATATATATATATATATATATATATAATATATATATATATATATATATATATATATATGTAAAATTATTTCCTCTAGTCACAATAATTACGTAGCACCTATTGTTTTTACTAGCCCGGGCTACTAAGCAAGGAAAAAGCTAATAAGATAAAAGTAAGAACGATGGATGCAGTCTGGACGCATTGAAGAGAACGGCACAAGTCTAATTAGAACTTTATTTCAGAGATGCTAAAACGGATATCTTTACTAGTCAACGACAGAGGAAACAAAGACACAAAAATCCCTCTGCTCGAACAGAGGTGCACCCAAGAGCGAAGACAGAAAGAATTTTCCCACTTACTCAGCAAATTTAAGTGTAACATCAGGAAAAAAAACCATTTGCCAGCGATAGCTGGAAAACGTGTTGAATAGACAAAAAATTTACATGTATAGGATAGAAAGCTTTGGGAAATGTATCGAAAGAATTTTAAGTCGAGAACGCTCCTTTGATTAAGACATTTAGAGGCTGGGAAAAAGATTTTAAGGAATTATAATGGGAGAGAGGAGGTTTTTCAGGAAATATTAAAGTTAAATAATTTTGACATATTACATATATTTTCGTGAAGCAATTAAGATTCAAGGAAGAATTTTGCAAAAAAAAATTAAAATAAATAATTTCTGTTTCTTTTTTACATGTTTAAAAATTGTAAATATGCTGTTACGGGTGTGACAGTTATGATATAACATTCTTCCTTCGGTCCTATAATTCCTTCATAAAAAAATATATATATTTGAAATATTATATCTTTTATAAAAAACGTGATAACAAATAGTTTGTAGCGTATCCGGTCCCTGTTTTAAGTGACACTAAGAAGAATCAGGTGTTGAGTAATTGATTTATTTATACCTCTGCTATATACATAATTTCTATATATACGAAAAAAAACAATTTCAGATCACAAGTATGTGATTCAATACTCGTAGGCCTGAGTAGAGACGTACAACTGCCTCTGCCGAAATATTGGCGATCCGACGGAAGAAATAATTCGGTAGCTGTTGCGAAAGTCATCTGAAGTAATTAAGTAGACAGTTCAGTCAATTAAACGAGATAAGTTGAAATAACAAATGGTTTCTTCGAAGGATATCTAAGCGCAGTGAGAGTTCCTAAGAGGAATACGCAATTAATTCTGAAGAGGATTATATTAAAAGAAAACCCAAGGCACAGGGTATCATTATCGATCTCAGGAAGAGATATATCCCAAGGTGGGATTTTCGCTAGAAAAAAACTCTCCGATAGAGAGACTGGTCAAGACAACCTCCGAGTTAGCAGACTCTAGCTGACTCTCAAAAGAAAAGATCCCAAGGTGGGATTATAGCTAATGGAACTCTCAGATAGAATGGTCAAGGCGACCTCCGAATTACCTGGTTGCTAGCTAACTAGCTACTTTTTAAAAAATCTTATATCGTCTTTTTTTAGGGGTGGGGCCTCTCAGAGAGGGGGCCTCACCCACAATCATTGGATCATCTGGCGATGATCTCACCTTCAACTAACTGGATTGGTCTGGGCTAAACAATCACCGGCCGCAAACCCAGGAATCTCTGGAATTTAATGTCAGCGAAGATCCAATGCCGAGCATTTTTTTGTGGTTCCGATGGTCATATTTCTGGCTGTCAGTCTGGACGTCCGGTTGTCTGGTCTGTTGTTTCGCTACTGTAGGACACAAAAGTCTAGACATCATGGTAGCGGGGAAAACAACCCCTTTGTATTCACATAAGTAAAGTTCATTTCTCAAAGCAAAGTTCTTTGATGTAGACACACCGTTAAATCACGCTGTTACAAGTTCAAAGTGTCACACCCGTTTCTACGGAATGGCCACCCAATACGTCGAGTTTGTTGTTCTCTTACACTATCACTTATAATCATGTAAATTTAAATTAACTGAATTCCTGGTTTTTTTCTTTCACACTTTAAAAATTCTGTTCACGTCGTAATAATTTTTGAAAGCGTTTTGAAATTCATAACAGCTAAAATCTAACAACTTCTAGTTGAGAAAGGGGTAAGGACGATGAATATTTTAACATTATAATTATTTCGTTAATTAATAAATCGTGAAAAACTTATTCGGTTGAAATTGATTACCTGTAGGTAACTAATGATATTAAAACTCATTACGGATTCCAAACTAATTAATTATTGAGCTGATGGATTCATGAAAGAACTTTTAATATAATTCAATATTATAATTTTTACTAAATGACTTGATTAAGATTTGTTATCAAATGAGCATGGAAATCAATGAATGTAAATCAATAATGGATTTCAGTTTATACCTCTATTTCATTATGTAAATAAATATTTGATGTATTATACTATTTAGTATTATTAGTACTATTAGTACTATTTAGTACTATTATTAGTATTATACTATTGCAGTGATTCGATTGAGTTTAATTTAAATGAGAGATTTATGTATTATGTATATATAAACATATCCTAAAACATCATGGGTGTAACTAAATCATGAAAGTTCATAGCTGTAAATAACTAGTTAGATGTCATATACTTTA
>CM063504.1:95965907-95970907 GCA_032207245.1 Pardosa pseudoannulata | reverse complement strand
ACACCTTAATTACACAATTATCAGTCAACGGGTTCGCTTTGCTGCTTTTATTTACACGCGCTATTTACATGCTTTGGTACAGGTGGAGCTTATCGCCGATCCTTTCGCTTTGAAGCTTACATTCGATCTCTCTAATCAAGCGGGGTTACAAAATATTCTCAGTAGCGCCATCTGGTATAGTACTAGTGAGCTATGAATTTCCTACAGACATTGCCTATTACCCTTGAGGAAAACGGGTGGCTTTTAGTGCATCAAAACTGAATTAACCACTATCTTGTAATGGTACCTTGTTTCGAACAGGATGAAATGCTGAAAAGATTATTTGGTTGACCGATTCCATTTCAATTATTTTGTTTCATAAATATATTAGAACGCAGAGTGTCTCCAATCTCAGTTTCATTGGCACCCCGAAGATACTGCCACGACAGAACCCCCATCTATATTGTGAGCGAGTCGACAAATTCTTCCTCCCTTGTTCTCGTATGTCTGACCACTACAGTGGTTAGTGATGTTCTATGGATTTGTTATGACTACTCTAGAATAATGAGAATTTTTATGAATTCTTTGTCGACACCTGCTACAGATACCAGTTCGACAAACCTTAACGGTGCATGACAACGTTATGAACTTGAACACAGGTGTCCCGAGGTTTCTAGAAGAAAATTGGGGAGAATACAACGGTATAAAAAGATCTTTGAGAGTCTTTGTCTCATCACTTTTGTCTGATTGAGTGCCCCCGTTAATCAGACCGATATCATCTACGGAGAGCGGCTGTGATAGTCTTCTCCTTCCGTCGTTTCTCTTTACTTAGCTAGTGAAAGCGGATACATTTTTTCAGAAGTGAAGTATTTCCGTTGGAGAATCAAGAACCACCGAGTTCCTGTGCAGTTCCATTCTGCCCTAGATCAAACAGTTCCTTTAACAAACACCGTAACACAACAGTGTTATTTGGGTAGACTTCAGCTACAGCTCCGTGAGACCTACAAAGAAATTACGAGGAAATTCCTGAACTGTCGGTCTAATTCTTGTTTTGCAACTATAATCCAATCTTGCAGTATTTTCATCATTTCATTCTACATATCATCGTTTATTCATGACCTGTGAATAAAATATTTAGTCCAGCATTTTTGTGTCTGTCATAAAGAGTTAGTCTGTACGTATGCCTCGACTTCTTTTTTCCATCACCACTTAGCTGAAGACGTAACAGACTATTGATCGTTATTATATTTGATGGCAATTGCAGGATTCGAAAAAAGTCAAGAATAGCAATTTTTTGTGTGGCTTGTAAAATTAACTACAGTAAGACCCCGCTTAACGCTGTTTCGTTTAGCGCTGTTTCTGATTAGCGCTCTTTTATTTCAACCCGACGATTCCCCGAAATTCCTCGCAGTGCTACATATCCGAAACAGTGTAGTTGTGTTTCTTGTTTGGTGCGGTGCTGTACGGACGCATTTTTATCATTTGAAACATTTGTTGACATTATTGTAAGTATAAGTTTATATAATAATATAACGATTAATACAGTGACAACTATTGTGATCTTTAGTTTTTATCATGGGTGATAATAAAAAAAACAAGAAAAGATGAGATAAATGTTGAAAACTTCAAAGAAATAGTTCAACAGCTAGTCTTTCTAATGATGAGCTTAAGGAATTACCAGAGCAAGAAGAAAACAAAAATATTGATAGTAGTGATTTCAAAGAAGAGCAAAAAGAACTTTCGATGGCGTTTGTAAAAGGGAGTTTGACCACTAAAACTGAAATTATGGACCAAATTATTGGAAAGGATCCAAATTTTGACTATAGTTCAAAAGCAAGACGGGTGTTATATACGGGATGCTTTATCCACTTATCAACAATTTATAACAGAATGCAAAAGGAAAACGCAAACTACATTAGATGCCTTCTTGACAAAAAGGCAGAAAATATGAAACACAGAATAGACTGAATGATCTGACTGCGAATTTTATTTGCTCTTATAAGTATATTCGTTTATATTGTTTTTATTTTTGTAAGAAATAAATGTTTGGTTTTATTTTTATTAAAAAGAAACATAATTAAATTTAATACCTAACCAATTTCCTATCCATTTTCCCCTAACCCCATTATTTACATGTTAAGATAGCCTCGTTTAGGGCTGTTTCGTATTACGCTCTACTTTGATGGAACGTATCCCCCGCATTCAGCGGGGTCTTACTGTGGTCTTACTGTGGTCTTACTGTACATGAATAAATTTCATGAGTATTGTGCAACCTATGACTTTTCAGGGTTCTTGAATTAAATTGTGTCCAGTGCTTCAGTTGCGGTGTTCATAGAAGCAAATCTTAACACCAAAACTGAGTATAATTCTGTTTCTCTTAAATATGATATACAATAGTTATTTTATAGAAAGCGTGCTTTGAAAGTTTTGAGTTGCTAAGACTTATAAATTTTGAGTTTTTTAAGATTTTTTTAAAACTAACTATTTGAGAATTATTAAAATTATGTAAGTTTAGTGACTGTGTTGAACTGAAGTATAGAATTTTAAATTCATATTTGAATAATATAATTTTAAATGATTTTTTTAAACTAAAATTGTCAAATTGTGAAATTGTGTGAAACTATAAATTTTGAAATTGATTCTAGGAAATGTGTTGAATAGAATATTTGAATAGCAGAGTTATAATAATATTATTTGAACCAAGAGTAAATTTTATTTTGAAACTGCATTGTGTTTAAAAACTTGGAATTGAAAAATTATAAATTGAGTTGGTAAATTTTCCAAGTTTTATTTAAATTTAAGTTTTAAAATTAGAATTTTGTTTGCGCGTGTAGGAGTTGGTAATTTAAAAAATCAGTAATTGTGATGTCTGAGTTGAAAGTGGAAGTATTTTAAAATTTCTAGAAACTAATTTATTGTGATAAAGAGTTTTATGAGGTGCATATGTGTTCTAGTTACAATGGCATTTTTACGAAAGTGAAAAAAGTAGACTTGCTAGAGTTAGAAGCGAAGTTAAGGGGAGAAGAATCCCATGTTAAGTAAGCCTGTAGTATTTTAAGCTTATTATTCTTATCCATGACTAAAATTGTACTAAACGAAAAGTTACAGGATACGCAGGATTATTTGCATATTAGAAACTATATTAATAGAACTATATAAATTAGAATTATTTCCTAGAAAGATTTCGTCTTAGCCCAGAGGCATTCTGACAGAAATTCGTTTATCATCATCGGAAATCAAAAAATAACATGAAATATTTTGAAAGATAAATCGAATATTTAGGCCTAAAATTCCTATTTATGATGTTTCAATTATAAATGAAGGTTTTTAAATAAATTGTCGACAGTAGTAACCCTGTCACTCGAACACGATACAATAGAAGGGGGCGTAGCCACGACGTCACGTGTCATGTGACCTCGGAGCTCATACGCTCAGCCCCTTTTCGGGACTTTTTCGGAAAAATGATTGCGAATACCACGTGGCATTGTTGAGTTATTTCCCTCCTTCTGCTAAGAGGATTGAAAACCATGGAGTTAACAGTTGAGTTGTTATCCTCCTTCTGTTAAATTTGAATTTTTGTGACAACAGCGTGTCATTTTGGACTTACAATTTTTTTTCTGGAGATGTTTGTGAATAGCACGTGATGATAGTAAAGTTTAGTTTCCCTGGAGTGGCAACACAAATCTTCTCATGTCTCAGCCTGTCCTGCACATGGAGTCTTCTACAATAACGAAAAAGACTTGCTAACCGTTTTAAACTATGGTAACCCTAGTAAGGGTATGGTTGTTATATCTTGCTCTGTATCAATATTCTGGCGCTCAGGGCAAATTATGTATCTACAAAATTCGGGGAGATGTGTTTGTTTACATATTATATGAATCTAGTACGCAAGTATGACCACAATATACACCAACTGTTCGTAAAGGATAAATAAATTAAACCTTGTTAATCTTTATTTATATCCTATTAAGTAAAAATAATATACTATGATTAAAAACAAACTAAAATCTTTTATACTTCATTTTTTTTTCTTTTTAACTTTGTATATTTTAGTAGTAATGTTGAAGTTACGTTGAAGTATTAAAAGAATATATAATAACATATCGCTTTTGCAGGTTCAGATAAAAACTAGGACAGTTAATTGTAATAATCAACATTATAAACGTTACATTCTATTAATGTTATTCAAAGTAAAGTATACAACATTTAAAATATGTGACAAAAATTTTTTTTTAAACTATTTCAATTTAATTATGAATTACAATTGCATCTTTATTTAATACAAAACATTTTTAATATTGCATTGTATTTTTTAATTCAGTGTGTATTAATGAAGATTATTTTCTACTTAATATTGAGTTTCTTTCAATATATATTCAGTACTTATTAAGTACTGAACTCCCAAATTTAATAAGGTAAAGAGACTAAGTAATTTTTTCACACAAACGTTTATTTTTCTGATTACAATATTTTGTTTGAGTATATCTTATGGGAAAAGTGAAATCAGTTACTCCACCCCTTTAAAAAAAAAAAGAAATAAAAATATTATTAATAAAGTTCAAGGACATATTTAAGGATAAGGTGAAATAGAACTTAAAATTGAAAATTGTCAAAGACAAGGAATATAATTTAAATCCATCGTTAAAGGTATTATATCAATTACAGATCCGGGGGTCTTGGGAAAAGTCCTAAATGAGCCCAGGCATTACGTTTATAAGTCTCTTACTTAGAAACCTAAGCCTTCATAAATGATGATATTTAAAGCAAATTTGTTATATTTAATGCAAAATATAACAAATATTCAATACGTACGTACTTTCTAATAACAAAAAGAAGTATAAAAATACTATGGTATAATCAAAGAATACTGTCATAAACTTAGTATATTGCTTTCTATTTACCTGATTTGCTTCCCTAGGTTGTTCAAATTGAAAATATATGATTTGCTCAAACTTCCCTTTCATTGAGCTTCTAAATTTACTGATATTGAATTGCTAAAATAACCAGGATCAAATTTTATG
>CM063504.1:95945807-95965807 GCA_032207245.1 Pardosa pseudoannulata | reverse complement strand
CTTTTACATAAAAATGGTCAGACAGTATTTCTCTGAAATTTTTATTTGCAAGTATAAACTAGTGTAAAAAATGAAAAAACTAAAATGATAGGTGATGATATTTTATTAACCAAACACTAATACAATACTTTTCTATTACAATAATAACAAAATGTACATATTTGTTCATTTCAGTTGATTTATTAACAAAACATCAATAATAATAAAATATACATCGTGGAGAATTTCTTTCTCTTGTGGTGCTGCCAAGTCCCCCACAGTCCTGTGAATAATTACTCTGAATTGAAAAAATGAAAAATATTAGTTGATAACAATGGAGGGTTAAAGGATCCCCCTAAGTTTAACTTATTCAAACACTACACATAAAGACACAAAGACACAAGACACAAATACAGACATAGACATAGAAAGACATAGGCACAGATACAGATATTTTACAGATAACAATAAACCATTGATAGTAGAATAAATATCTAAATACTCGTTGATACACGATATTGAAACTTTACCAAACATTGACCAAAATTTAAAAAAAACACATAATCTCCATGATTTAAAATAAATAATATTAAGCATTTTATCCTTGTTAATAAAAAATGCAGAATAATACTGTATGTATTATCAGTTGCTTAAATATTATTTCCATACACTTATGTTTTATTTCATTAAATTATCTTTTCAAATAAAATTATTAAAATGTTATTGTATTTTAAAATATTATATACTTATATTCAAAAATATTGGATTATTTATTGACAAAGAACTAAAAATATGTTTACTAGGTCATTGAACAGGAAAAATTTAATACTTAGATTCATGTTTATTCCATTTTGGCAAGTGATACAATGATAGCAATTCTACATAATGCTAGTTTTATGGTTCTTTTATGTGTTACAGTTTAAGAAATGATATATACATTGAAGAATATAATGTAAAACACTTCCCAAGGAAAAATGAAAATATTTGTAAGTAGAATAGGGTCTATGATAAACTATGTTTTACCTCATAAAGTTAGAATCATATTAATTATTAAAATAAATCTGATCAAAATGCATTTATGTTTATTGTTATAAATTATAGTAGAATAAAAACTAATCACTAAATTTCATATTTCAATAATTATACACAAATGTAACAGGATTTATAAAATTGTACAGTCAATAATAGTTAAAATTTAAAGCAAATAAAATTTTCATGGCAATTTAAATTAACACAATAAAGCAACAGTTTATACATTTATTGATTATTGTAAATATGTGTTTAAGATGCGGAACTGATTCGATATCCACACCACTTCCGGCAGCCATATTTTTTTCTTGGCGATCTTGACAAAAACAAAGTCGCAAAACTAAAATGGCGGCAAAAAATTTTGTTTTCTGAAAGAACACACACACACACACAAAAAAAAAAAAAAAAAAAAAAAAAAATGGAGGGCAGCACATGGCAAATAATCCCACAGCATATATTTTACAGATTTTCACTATTTAAAATCTATATGATCACACAAAAAAATGAGAAAATTCTTATAAGAAATTTTTAATTTTTGAGGGGGGAACTCCCTTTAATGGAATAATAATACAAATTACAACCAATAAATACATATTATCCAAAAAGCATACATTTTACTGATTTTTACTAATTTAATAATTAAATTATTTATAATTAAATTATTTAAATTATTTAAAATAACTAAAAATTCTTTAAAACAAATATAAAATATTTGAGGGGGGAACCCCCTTCCTGAATGATATAACAATGCAAATTTCATGTATTAAAAACATATTACAAACACAAATAGTTTAATAAACATAAAAAAAGAAATATGGACATACAAAAAGTTAATGAAAGGAGGGGGACTGTGTGCTCAACAGGATAATACTAGTGGAGCGCAAAGACCCCACGAATTATCTCCGAATAATCCCTTCAAAATCTTCTGATACTTCTTAACAATGTTGAAAATAGTTACAACATCCATAACTAACTAAACTATAACCTAAAAAACTGAACAAACAAAATAGTACAACCACGCGACCTGGAGCCATGTTGACCGAGAAAATTACGCGACTTGGACCCCACGCTGACTGGACTCAACAGGAATTTTCAGAAAGAGCAGGGTTGTGACGTCTCAAATCAAGTGCAGCAATGGGGCTTAAATTAAGACCCAGGGTTGCCACTTCAAAGCTCCAATTCCAAAAGTTCAGATATCGCCCGAAAAGTCGCCAAGTTTGGCGACAAAAACCATGGTGTGTATATAGAATCAGTACCTAAGAGGGAAAGATTACATTTGCAACTAGCAAAAGTCTTTAATATTAGCTGAGAAAATGAAATTTGCATAGTTCTACAGAGAGAGCCAAGTACAATATATTTATAGTAAAAAGACTACTAACAAAATAAAAACGTCAGTTCCAATAATAATTTTTAAACAATATAAGACAGTAGTATAAAAGGAAAGAAAAACACCGACGTACCAAAGACCACCAACAAGAAAGAGCAATTTTATATCCCAGAGCGAGCAAGTTTAAATAATAATACATCAGTTTTATTATTGGTGTGTTATACTTAATTTTTGTAGTAATTGGTGCCAGAAAACACAGTAACACACCAATTTTTATTTTTTTTTGTAGAAATGATGTGTTACTGCTAGTTAACTTTTAGCATTGGTTATACCAGTGTTCCCACTCTTTTTCCAGAACAAAAATTATTGACTTTTTAAGTACTTTCTAAGGACCAAAGTAACTTTTTATAAGGACCTACTTGAAATACGCAACATAACTACATAAACCCTATTTCAACATATTTTAATGATTATGAACCAGACAAGGCAAGTTCAATAAATGCCCTGCAATATTTCAGAATTAAGTTTCTAATAATAAAAGATACATCTATTTAACAAAAATTAATTTTGAAAAATGTATATCTAAAAGTATTTTAAGTGATCAAACTAAAAATAAATTGAGAAAATAAAATGTTATAAACAGTACTTTCTGGGGGTTTAAAAATGACTATGATATATGTATGTATGTATGTATGTATGTTTGTATATACTAGCTGATTGTAACCGACGCCTGGGAAAGAAGAAAGTTTTAGCCTTTTCTATTACACTCAATGCAAGGAACATTAAACTTCCATAACTAACTGAAATATCCACAAACCCCATCCTCCATGTTTTGATTAATTAAAATCTGCTCGACTGTTAGCTATTAGGAAAGGGCAGTTGATTTTATACTTTAAACCTTTTAACTATGCGAAAGATTATATATTTGTTATATAAGTTTTCTAGCTTGAGACCATAAAAAGTACTAATAAAATAAAAGTATTTTCATAATTTTTTAAGGATATCAAGGAAAGGAATTCTGAATTACTACAATAATACACTGAAATCATATGTACTTGAGGATTTACTTTTTCAATAATACTACAGTTTTGGCTAGGAAATGTAAAAGAATGTTATGAACATTAACAAATATTTTATAAACTCTTAATATATATATATATATATATATATATATATATATATATATATATATATATATATATATATATATATATATATATATATATATATATATATATATATATATATATATATATATATATATATATATATATATATATATATATATATATATACATATATATTGTGGTATAGCCACATTCTATGTAAAAGGGAATGCTAGGAATTGCCGGCTTCCTGACCCCTTATTTTATGGAATGGGGGTGTCCATATCCAAGTCACCTTGAATCTTCCCGCGCTGATCATCCGTGGATTGCCGTTTTGCTCTCCCCATCTTTCACCATTTGTCCAGCTTGAGCGTTGTTTGGCGCCATACGATTCCTAGGCTGTTCTTCCTACTCACGCTACGTTTTGGCGATCATCTTGGGTTCCCAATGGCGGAATTTTTCCACTGACCTCGCCATGCGCGGTGTTGAGTGGACATCATTTTGGCCGAAGTTGGGGGAGAGATCACCCGCATAATTAAAAAAAAAAGAGTACCTTTTTTTAGCCATTTTTCTCCTTTTTGATTTTTGTGTCATGTCGAGGGACGCGTATTTTTCTGACAAGGTCCGCAAGGAATAGCCAATAATAAAATCTCCTTTCTGTTCAATTAATAGGACTCTTTTCTTTTCGTCAATTTGCATTTCATATGAGCATTCCATATGAAGACAGTGAATTGTGTCTGCCGCCATATAGTTCCACCAAAGAACCGGTGAAAGGTTATTGCGGCTGAAAGAAACAATGTAATAGTTCTACAACAATTCTACAATAATAATTCTACACACACACACACACACACACATATATATATATATATATTGACCAGCACTTATCACCTGTACTGGCGTTCTTAGAACCAGTTTTTGGCAAGTTTAACTCCGAACTTCCAAAACAAGAAAGTTTGGAGAGAACGGCGAAAACTATATGAAATTACGTGACGACGGTGGTTTGGTTTGGTTTGGTTTGGAGTGCTACGGTCTACTTTTTGCAACACGAGGGCTAATGAGACCGGGACCTACAGTTTAACGCCGATTCCGAACGGCTACGAACATCCATGCCTCAGTGGGATTCGAACCCACGAACTCCGGTTCCGAAGGCCAGCACCCTAACCAATCCGTGACGACGGTGGATCGCGTCGACAGAGAAATTGATCTCTTTCAAATTAAAAAAATCAGGAGTTTTTACGGCCCTTTCACGAAAATAAAGTAGTTTTTAGGGCCCTTAAAAAATGAAAGCTAAAATTAAAGAGTTCTTAAGGACTTTTAAGGACCGTGGGAACCCTGTTATACACAAATAGCAAACTGAAAAACCAATTCTAAAAGTTAATTTTCCTGCACTGAGTAAAAGATAAGTTAAGCCAACATGCAGCCAAACCTTTATTCAGCAAAAAATCATTTTAAAAAAAAATTATGCTACTGGTCGGCTGATCCACATCTATAATCCAGTGGATGTATGGCAAGTCCAACACGGTTTATCTGTTTTGTTCCTAGGATCTGTTTAAAATGTATATAAAGGACAAAAACAATTTCTTCAATTTAACAGTAAAAATTCATATATTACAGTGAAAATAAAAAGTTGGTTGTTATAAAAGAAATACAAGCACTAATTTAAGTGTAAAATATTTATAGAATAGCACTTCAAAGATAGATCATTTATATTACAAGTTTTTTTATTTTATTTAATAGAAATATTTTAATGTCACATATTGCAAGAAAATAATCTTATAAGTATACAATAAAATAACTGGTAATATAATTTTTAATGTATCTAATTTTTAATGTATCTACACTAACAATTTATTTATACTCAATTTGAATTTTTCACTGCTTACCTCTCAGGATTTAATAGAAATCTAAAAAGTGACTTTGTTTCTACATCACGAAGCACGTACTTCTTCTTTGAAAGTACCATCTTGATAATTCCAATTTATTCTTAATAACACTACTTTTGAGCTAAAAATAAATATTAGAATATGCGGTGACGCGTAGCCACCCCAAGACTCCTTGGTCGAGCGACGTACGGAGGCGACATGTAACTGTAACTGTACCGGTACAACACTTACCGGCGCGGGATATGAACAGCGGTACATCAGTCTCTCGCCTCGCTAATGTCCCGCTAGCTGCTGTATTTTTCCCTCGTGGAAATATTTGAGTGAGGTCGAAATAAATGTTAAGTTTTGGTTAACTGCTCAATCTCTTTCCTTTTGTTCAACATTCATTTGCGATACTAGTTGGAATGCAGCTTTGAATCCGCTCGTATCCGCAAAAAACACAAAATGCATAAAAAGTAAAAAAGAAAAATAGAAAAACACAAAATGCATAAAAAGTTTTAGAAATCAATATCCTCCTAAATTATAATATTAAAAAGTTAAGTCATAAAACAGCTGCAAGAAAACAGATAAATTAATAATTAAATATACAAATGGCGATAAGAATAAAAAAATCTCTATGAACAAAATGTAGGATTAAAATACAATAATGCTATAAAATGCTATAAAAAATACTTTACGAAAATCCTATAAAAAAGATTAGTTATTGGCAAAATATGTTGAAACAATAACAAAATGTAGCACAGTAAGTAGCAATTTTAAAATATCCTTTAGAACAATCGCGAACAAAAAGGAAACAATTATTCTTCAGTTTTAAATAAAAATGCTATAAAATAAAAAAAAGATCTGTTAATAGCCAATATTTATATCACAATAAAGTGATAATATAAATAAGTCAAATCGTTACATTCGGTTGATTTTAATAATTTAGAAATCGAAAAATACAATCAGTTTCACTCAAAATTTTCAAATTCCGAAAAGACAACAAGGAAAAATTACTGGTAACCGTTTAGAATAGCCAATGGATTAGGGCCTTCAATGTTCAAATATAGCAGAAGACCATCACCAAAGTCCCAGACCACCTCCAAGCGCCAATTAGTTCAGATGATCTGAAACGGGGGCGCGCAAATCCAGGCTGAAGTAGATAGTCTCCGTGTGTTTTGTCTATGCATACTTGTAATAACACTTTTCTGAAAAGTTAAATTTATCGTCTACTGAAAAGTGGATGCAAATTTATACCATTCTATTCCATGGGGTCGTCTTTGAAATCACTAATAAAACAAAAAAAAAAAAGTCAGTCTCTTGATAATGTCATTTGTTCCGGACCATTAGCGATGGGTAATGTGTTTAATTCACTCCGGTTCACAATAACAGTTAAACTCGTAAACAGTAAAGGTTGGACTTCGATCTTAAATAGCTCTAGAATTATTTCCTAAAACACATTTTGAGATTTCTTATTTCGGAATCACTTCTTTACTTGTAGTAGTCTTAGTAAGTGAATGCATCTATAATACAAAAAAATAGAATTATAATTCTTGGCTTAAGTTTTTGGAAATTTTCCTATATGATCCATGTGATATGTTTCTAATGATCGATCATCTTTCGGTATTGGGTCTAATTGCTCTTCCAGTTTTCCATGTTTTCTATTTACCAGGATACAAAGTACGCATTTCCCAATATATTTCTCAATCTTCCCTTTCAGTTTCAGTATGTAAAAATCTTTAATTAAATATTCTTCTGTTATTTTTACTGCGAGGTTACCCTTTTTATGTACATCTTCTATAACATTTGTTTACATTTATTCGGGAGCCACTATTAAATCATACCTTACGTAATGCATTGTCTTCATTTAGGTAGTTTTCATATTGCCTGGTCTTCAAAAATTCTTTACTGTTTTTATTTAATCATCAGTTTTTTGTGATGTTGCAATTTTAAGCTTTATACTATCTTCGATAATCTGGACTTCAGGATTTCTGTTAGGATATCGACAAGTCCCATACTGCTTTGTCGGTAATGCTTTGTAAGGTGTAGTAAAAATCTACGAACATTAAGTGTCACTTGACGATCTTCGGGCAAATATCCTTCGGGGTTGTCAAAATTCCGGTAGATTGTAATGCATTTAAATTAAACTCATTCCAATCCACTACAATTTTAAAAGCTCAGTACGTAAACTAAATTATTTTAATGCTTCGAAAACCGTTAAGACTTCTAAGTCATAACTCGAATATTTTCGTTCATTATCGGAAGTTTTCTTGTTCGTGTAATATACGTGTTAAACTGTTGCACTCCGTATTTGTAGTTGATTATCACTAACTGACTTTTGCAAGAGTACAGCTAGTCAATACTGGTATCTGTGTAAAATAAAATTTCACTCTTAGGATAGAAAGAACAGGTGCGCTAGCGCTATATAATATATTTTTATGTTCATAATATAATTTCATTTCTTAACATCAGATTAAAATTTAATATATATATATATATATATATATATATATATATATATATATATATATGTATATATTGACAAATCACTAAGAGCTTAACAACTAATGAATAACTTAGTATAAATTTCCAAATGTAATCAGTCAGTCCTAAATAACTGAATATCTATCATACATTTGGACTTTGAAAACTTCAGTGCTGCTTTCGTTTTAGCAGAAGAGATTAGAGTTCAGTTTTTAATTCTATTTCCCAAAAATTCAATCCCGCGCTTACGAAAATGACATTTTTATATATTTAATTTTAAACCATATCCCGATGCTGTCTTTCAAACGCATTTTAGTTTCTCCGCATCTTCTATTTCATCTGTCTGTCGATTATGTTATCCATGTACAAAACAAGTACTTTCTCTTTAATGAGATCGCGAAATATATTATGAACATATTTTTGAAAAAACACTGAGCATTTCTAAGTCCAAAAGAGATGAGTAAAAATACATATTGATCTTCATATGGTACAAAAGCTGTATATTTCCTGATCGTCAACTTCAACAGGAAAAAATACGTTTTTCAAATCTAGAAGATCTAGCTAGCTGTATGAGATTTAGACGGCAAGATTTCGAGTATGTCCTTAATTAAAGAAATTGATGGTGCTCACACACCAATATTTTGATTGGTCAAAAGAAGTTGACACATACCCTATGAGAATTCTACTTCTTTTTCACTAAAATTAAGGAGAGAAATAATCAAATACGCTTTTATTGTTATAATTTTCTTTTCTAATCATTCGTAAAATCGTTTTTCGACGATATTTTTTTCAAAGTGTGAAAATCTTCTGAGCTCTAATATAACTAGTACATTATCAGTTTGATTGATTTTCTTTTTTATATTTACAATTATTGTTTTCTGAGGAGCATAACTTTTAATTAAACAAGATAATTCATAGTGGAAAGTCTTATTACTAATGTCACTTGCATCAGTTTCTGAATTCTTAATCACATATACTAAATTATTTGGAGAACTATCGAGATTATTTTTGAGTTTCTTTAGCGGAAACCCATTAGCAGAAAATGTTGGAATGCCTTGGTGAATATTATCTGTACCAGTAACCAAGTCAAAACCGATGAAATTTTCATTTATGACAAAAACATTAGTTTTAAATTCTAAATCGTTGATTTCGATTTTTACTTTAATGTATTAGCCTAATGGAACAAAAAGAGACAGCCGAATAACTGTCACTTTTCCTAAACCAGTAAAAAAAAATATTGTCAGCTTCAACTTTACATAGTTGTTTATCATATTATATGCTTTTTCCCTATATGGTTTTAACAGCCATATACGATTTTTTGGTACAACTTAAACTAATGGTTTATCTAGACCCCTAAAAGTCTGTCAAGGCCTGTTAAGCTTTATCCCTTAGCTGAGGTCAAATTATACCAAGATAAAAGGACATTATAATTTGGTAAAATGTTGCACAGAGATAACTTCTAGTGCAGTAAGGAGAAAGGCTGCACAATACCAACAATAAAGAAGTGTTTAGACGTTATTTGACCCCATATAAAATTAAAAAGGTTACAATTTTTAGATCTTTACCTTTGTATGTATGTGTGTGTGGTTTACAAACATAATCTATATTATTGAATCTACCAAAGATCAAGTAAGAAAAATATTTATTGTAATATAGTTATAATAGAAGCTTAATAGTTTGATTTCAATGGTTACATTCTTAAAAATTTTCTCAAATACTTTTCCACAAAAATCTAAAAAGTTGTTGCATTAGTATAAAGATTATAATTTGGGGCGTAGAAGTCAAATCTAGTTATCGCTGATTCTATTTAACGTTTACTGAGTTAATTTCTTGAGTTTCTTCTAATTTTTTTCTGCTTAATAATTAATTAAAACCATAAGTTAAGATTAACCATAAGTAAACCAGATTTGGTTTGGAGTGCTACGGTTTACTTTTTGCAACACGAGAGCTAATGAGACCGGGACCTACTGCTTAAAGCCGATTCCGAACGGCTACGAACATCCATGCCACAATGGGATTCGAACCTACGAACTTCGGTTCCGAAGGCCAGTACCCTAACCATTCAGCCATCGTTCGGCCCATAAGTAAACCAGAATCATCACAGATGAAAATCACATCTTGTGATAACAAACCCGGAAAGCCTCAAACTTAAAAGTAAAATTAATTTCTTAAAAGGACAATGCATATCTGTGCCATACACAAACCCAAATTTATTTCTAATATATATATTCTTCCCTATTCAGTAACTTTAAGATACTTTTTCCAGCCTAAGATCCAATTCGCCGTATTTATCTTTCTCAAAAGATGGTGGTTTTATCGAGTAATACACTTTCAGCAATCGAAGCAGTGAGAGGTAATCCGTTTTTGCTGTTAATTTTAAGACTTGTGTTCCATTTAGAATTCTTGCAGCATTCGGAATCCTGGCACATCCTAAAAGGCAAGCAAGAAAAATCTCTTAGCTTTGCTTTCTCACGCAGATGTTGCTGAATGAGAGATCGACCAGCGAAATCAGCTTATTGACTGACGTCAGAGATGACGCGTTTTAGAACCGAGTATTAACCCAGACCGCTAAGCAGTGTTTATCCTTGAGTCAGGAGAATATTATTAGAAAAGTCTCGATAATTTTAAAAGAGGAAGCTGTAAAGATTTAGTCGAATAAATAGATATAACGGACAAAAACAAAATTTGTAGATGCTTCAATTCAGCAATAATTTTTCTTGGAGGAATAGAAAACTTAATATAAATTAATTTCTTGAAAATGTAAAATACAAAAATGTGTCTTTTTTTTCTCTTTTGAATAGTTGAGATATAATTTTGAAACTGCATTTTCATAACGCATAACATCTGAAATAAGCAACAAATAAAAATATATTGTATAATAAGTTTTACCTATTTTATAATTTAGTTTGTCACTGTTTAACTATTAGCTTTTCTGTAAATGAAATCTTAACCCTTTAAAAATTACCAAAATAAATTCATTGGAATTTAGTGTAATTAGTTTATAAATACTATCTCTGAACCTTGTAAATGTAAAATATAATATATAAGTTTTCTTTACATTCCCTAGAAGGGTTTGCCTTAGAGGATACCTAAGAAGGGTTTGGTTTGGAATGCTACTGTACCGAGGTACTTTCTCACGGTGATTTGCACGTGCATGCATAGCCGTGGGAGGATTTTCCTTGAGGAATTTAGGACCCCAATTATTTACGTCAAGTTTAGGGACCCCTGCAGAGAAGATAATTCACGGAATGGCAGCATAACGGTCAAGCTCGCACAGAGCTGTAAGCGTGAATTATGGGAGCAGGGGGCATGAAAGTAATGTCAGCTTGAACAAAAAGGGGCTACTTTAATGAGCCCACCTGCACTCCCGAAGGGCATTTGATGTGGGAAAATTTCCCGAAGACAAGGGATTGGATAAGAAGAAAGAAAGACCTAGGTGAGGTTTTTTGAAAACGTAGTGAGAGCTAGGAGTTGGAGGAAGTGGGCAGTCGAGAGAAGTGGAACAAGGATCCACTAGCACCAGCTCGTCCCGTGCACCCGGACTGACACCGCCCCGCTCACCATCACCAACTCGTCCCGTATGCCCGTGAGGAAAGCCCTGCCTGCTCCCCTGCGACTTTAATGGAGGTAATTTATAAATAATTTTTACAGTCATTTGACTTAGGCCTCTGTTAATAATAATAATTCCTTATAAAGTGATGTGGGATAATTATTCTGTAAATAGAAGATATAAATGATTGATCATTATAACCAAGGATATTTTTGTAAATAAATGTATAGAATAAATGTCTGAATCTATATAAAGTATTATATTCATTTTGTGTTTCCCCCTAGTAACGAACACTGGTGTATTGGTTGTATGTACATTACAACAGCTACTATATACTCTTTTGCAACACGAGGGCTAATGAGACCGGGACCTACTGCTTAAAGCCGATTCCGGACGAATACGAACATCCATGCCCCAGTGGGATTCGAACATACGAACTCCGGTCCCGCAGGCCAGCACCCTAACCATTCGGCCATCGTTAGGTAAGGAGGTTTTGAGGAGTTGTTTAACTGACTAACTCCTCCCCTTGTACAGCTTGAACATTATACTTTTTATAAGTTTAACTATACTAGAAGAACTATAAATATTATTCCTTAAAATGATATAATAAATAAATAGCTTAACAATTTATAAGTGGGACTTTTATAGATACTTTTATTTGGGGTCATAAGAAGGATAAATTGAATTACTGACTTCTCAGGTACAGCAAGTTTAAATACATATATTTCAAAAGAAAAAGTAATTAAATGTAGAGCTATCATCTGCTGTAAATTCAAAATGTCAAAAACATAAAAAAAAATCGAAAAATCATCCATATCTCTAAAAAGTTTTTTTTTTTAATTGCAGAAGCTCTTGATTCTACATTATTGGCTTCCATACATCACAGATGTATGGAATTGGAGCTGTGAATAATTATGCAAAGATAAAGTAAAGTACTCCAAAAAGTAAAGTTTAAAAGAAAGATGTTTAATAGGTGGTTTCGCTACGAAACCACTGTCCGCTAAAGGGTTAACTGACTATGTTCCCTGACATAAAATCATATTGCATGCATTTTGGCAATTTTATATTATGTTACGGTACAGCAGAATTAAAGAGACACAAAGCATATAAGCAAAACATGTTGTTGCTAATGGCTCTTAAACGAGCTAAGCATGTGAGCTGGAAGCTGCTCAAATTAAATCGAATGGATGCGTCTTTCGTTTAGAAAAGCACTATTAGGGTGAAAGAATGATTTTGGTCAGATGGGTACTCATAATTTAGAAGCAGGGACCAAACAGAATACCCTCCCAGGCTTGGCCCGTCACTTCCTGAGGTACCGTCTGGGAACTTGGAGGACACTGTAGCTACGAATATATCCTACGTGCCATTAATGAACAGGGTAGATCTTTGGCTGGTTTAAGCCTCGATCTCTCAACCCTCAGATTACATGATCGTTGCTTTTGCGGACTTAGCTACAATGGATTGGAAAATCATAGATATGTTAAGGAGCCCGAAAAGCATATCTGAAACTCCAAATAAAAGGAATGCTTTTCATTAAGTTGCAAAATATCTTAATTTATCTAAAAAACATCAAGCTATACTTGGAAAAATGTTTACTACGTATTAACGTATTACTTTCATTACCTTTTCTTATATTTATAAAATACCAAAAAGCTGAATTCAACAGGAGACCTCATGGGCCACTCTGCGTAAACAGCCATTTAGTTTTATTTAAAGTTATCTACATATTATATAAGCATCAGTTGTAAATGAGTCTATGGATTTTAACATATATGGTGTCAATACTATATCATGAATCTTAACATAGTAAATATCGTTGTCTTCTTATTAAAATCATTTCAGATCTAAAATTGATACATAATTGTAGTTATGAGATTCGAAAAAGTACTGTGTTAAACTCCTGAATTAGACTGCCATTATTAACTATTTTATATGCATTAAAACACACGAAAGCACCACAATTAAAATTATCAACTTGTAAAAAATGAGTAGGATATTCTATTTGCCAAAAATCAAGCATTACCACGTGCGTTGTGTATACAACATAAAAATGGATAAGCTAGTTAATAATATTAGCAAGAGCTATAACAGCACTAAAATAGTTAACATTATTTGCATTAGAAATAGTTAATACCGACAATATTGTAAAAATCTTACATTACCACGTGCGTTGTGTATACAACACAAAAATGAACAATAAATAAATATAGGAATACTAATAATTATTTTTTACTTTAAAGACTGTTATAGATCTAAATAACAAATTAGAACATACTTACAAACAAATTAAAATCAGATAAAATCTTAAATAATCAGAGTTATACATAGATGCTGCTACACGTATCCGCGAAAAATTATCAACGTTGGCGTGAAATCTATCTTTCGCAAACTCGGTTGGATGGATGGGGTTTATTGGCGCAAGGTGCAATAAGGACAAGATGCGCCAGACGAAAGGTAAAAGACTGAAATACAGTAGAACACACATCAATAGACTAAACATAGTTTTTAAAAGGGTACAAATAATGTTTAACAGAGTTAAGAATTCAAAACACTAAAAATTGAACATGAATGTGAGATGAGAAAAAATGGGAATGAAGGGAAACCATTATAAACAGGAATAAAAACCAATGCGTTTGAGGTTGGTTGGTTGGTGTTTACTGGCGCCAGATCCAAGTGAGGATATGCTGCGCCAAACAAATGAGCACATAAAACAAAGATATTCAATTTAAAAGTAAGAAATTACTACTCAAAATTTAAGAAAAAATTCCAGCGATAAACGATGAAGATAAAGAATTACATTAAAAATTTTTAAAGCATTAAATGGGGTTTAAAACATTGATGCAGATGAGAAATTCAAAGAGATTGGGATGAGGAGTTTTGCCTAAAAGTTCATTCAATGTAGGATGATAAGTTTTAAGTTATATATAATAAAAACGTTTTACAGAAGTACATGGAGTTAAAATATGATGAACAGTGAGATGAGTATGACAAAAGAAACATTTCGGAGTAGGCTCAGACAGCAGTAAATGTTTATGGGTTAGTCTGCTATGACGGATACGAAAGACGGGATAATATTAGGTTGGGGAAAAAGAAATCCATTATTTTTTTCGGTAGATGGCTGTAGTGGTCAATATCTCGTAAAGTATCTATCAAACAATTTAAAATTTATGCTCGTTGTCAAGGTGACATTTTACACTAAAATAATCTTTTTACTGTTTTTTGTTTGGTCCATTCAGTTGTGAGTTACAGAGTGTTAAAAATGGTAGTCAACAAAGAGAAAATTCAGTACATTTTACAGTTTTTCTTTTATAAAGGCAAAAATTCAAGCCAGGCGGATGAAATTGGGAATGGTGTTTATGGTACCAGTACTGTAACAGCTAATTAAGTGCAATTTTGGTTTCGTCGATTCTGTTCAGGCATTTTTGATGTTAAAGATGTACAGGCAAGACCGTCGTCGAAAATGTCGATAAAATCTCAGAAATAATAGAAGTTGACCGACATGTTAGTAGTCGTATCATCGATCAGGAGCTAAAGTTTGACCATAAAACAGTTTTAAACCATTTGCGCAAAGTTGCGATCAAAAAGAAGCTCGATGTTTGGGTGCAACACCAATTAGCACCAAAAAACATGAAGATCAAATTTCCGTCTGCGAAGCCTTGGCCAAACGGAATGAAATCGACACATTTCTTAAACGGATGGTGACTGGGGATGAGAAAGGGGTCAAATCGGTACCGTCGAGAGAGAAGGCCAGAGTGCTGCTCTGTGACGTCACGACGAAGGGGCGAGCTGCTTGATACTCGAATACGTAGCTTCCCTGCTTGTCTTCAATTAGCAGAGTTTTTTATCTAACATTTTATCCCTTTAGGGATAAATTAAAATTTTTGTCAATACATTACAGTTTATGCATTAATTCCTTAAGAGTGTTTATTACATATTCATCTAATATCATCTAGAAACATTTTAACACACTTAAACAATTCAATATGTAATATTTGAATGTACAAAAATATTTTGGTGTACATTAAGAGTTGATGATCACTATTAAAATTAGTATATCTGTTCTACATAAATATTTTATAAACTGAATAGGTTTAAAACCTCTTTTTACGTTTGGTTAATCAAAATTAATTTAGTTTTGTTGTCAAATATTTATATCCTAGTACAATTCTCATGTTTAAATTTTGTAATAATCCCAAAGTAGGTAAAATTATAATAATAATAAAATACATCATAATTAGAAAAAACTGTTTTATTCCTTTTATTCAAAACACTGCATAGTTTTAGAAATGAATAATACCTAAAATATTCAAATATAAAACATTAAACTGATATCTGTAAAGCTTTTTATTAAATCATTCATACCTTCATAATAAAATTCAAATATTGTCAATAAATTACATCTTATATATTAATCCCTTAAGAATGCTTATTACATTTTCAGCTATTATTATCCAGAATCTCTTTTTTAATCCCTTAAACAATTCAATATATAATTTTTAAATGTATCAAATTACATCTGTGTACAATAACAGTCAATGATTACTCTGAAACAAGTCTCTCTTAAAATATTTTTATTTTCTGAGTATGTTTAAAAGTTCTTTAACTGAATATTTTAAATCTAGTTTCATTGTCAAGTATGTATTTAATTCTCTGTACTTAAATTCTTAAAAAATCCCTCCCCCAAAAAATAAATAATAATAATAAACAAACACACAAGTCAGAATAAGGAAAAAACTTTTTATTGTTTTTAATCAAAATATTACACAGATTTGGAATTAATACATTCTTAAAATAAATTCAATAGTATAAAGTATAAAACAGATGTCATTAAATTTCAAAGGTTTTTATCAAACAAGTTATACTCTTGTGAAAATCGAATTTTATCAATAAATTACATCTTGAATATTTTAAAAGCATCATTAATGGCCACCCATCTTAAAGAAAAATATAATTTTAAATTCTCATCTCTAATAGACACTGCATAGTTTAAGATTACTTTATCAAATTCATAATTTATATCTAAATACATTAAGACGTTATTTCTTATTACCTTACACCAAAGAGATAAACGTGCAAATTTTTTTGCACAAACCTGGAGTTCCTCTAGATATTTAAAATTTCTTGACATTTCATAATACTGTCTTTCGACGGTACCGGTCAAATACGACAATATTGTGTGAACACGTGGTCAAAACACGGTGAAGGAGCTCAAACGGTGGCCAAACCAGGACTAACGGCTAGGAATGTTCTACAGTGTATTTGGTACGAGGAGGAGGTTTCCCCGAAAGCAAATGACAGTGGGTGAGTCTAGTGCGACCAATAAGTAGTCTTGTCAAAATAACATCACGTTTCCGACTATGAATTGATGCCCAAATGGTGATATTTAGTTTGATACCATGGAGTTTATACTTTGAAATGACGAATTAATAAAGCCTAGATGGGAATAACTGAATAAAAGGATTTGTTTAACATTTCTTATTTGTGAATGATCACACATAGACTCAAAGGAAGTAGTATAATTAAAACTGAATAAATATTTAAATCCTATGACTAGAAAGAATCTGAATAAATATCAATCTGCAAACAAGTATTGTTAGAATTCATTTTCAGTTCACATTTTTTTTTCTTTTTGTGTGTGTTACTTTTGAAGCTGAATAAAAATCAATTTATCATAAGAAATAAGAATATATTAAATATATTTTTTTGTCTCTTCAAAGATTAAATGTTAAAAAGAGAGTATTTTTAAACTAAGAGAAAGATCTGATACAACTGTAGTAGTGATTTTAACCACAATTAATGTTAATGTATTTTTATAAATAAATCTTTATTGTTTTCTTTATTTTTTCTCTTTTTGTGTGTGTTTTTTTGAAGCTGAATAAAAATCAATTTATCATAAGAAATAAGAATATATTAACTATATTTTTTTGTCTCTTCAAAGATTAAATGTTAAAAGGAGAGTATTTTTAAACTAAGAGAAAGATCTGATACAACTGTAGTAGTGATTTTAACCACAATTAATGTTAATGTATTTTTATAAATAAATCTTTATTGTTTCCTTTATTTTTTTCTCTTTTTGTGTGTGTTACTTTTGAAGCTGAATGAAAATCAATTTATCATAAGAAATAAGAATATATTAAATATATTTTTTTGTCTCTTCAAAGATTAAATGTTAAAAGGAGAGTATTTTTAAACTAAGAGAAAGATCTGATACAACTGTAGTAGTGATTTTAACCACAATTAATGTTAATGTATTTTTATAAATAAATCTTTATTGTTTCCTTTATTTTTTTCTCTTTTTGTGTGTGTTACTTTTGAAGCTGAATGAAAATCAATTTATCATAAGAAATAAGAATATATTAAATATATTTTCTTGTCTCTTCAAAGATTAAATGTTAAAAGGAGAATATTTTTAAACTAAGAGAAAGATCTGATACAACTGTAGTAGTGATGTTAACCACACTTAATGTTAATGTATTTTTATAAATAAACCTTTATTGTTTTTTTAGTATGCACACTGCACTAGCTGGGAAAACATTATCGTAATTCTGAAATAAAACGTAATATTTCAGTCATTTTCCAACTCTGATGTGAAACATAGGAATCACAGTAGTAAAACAAATAAGAAATAAAGACCTTAAAAAGTTTTACAAGTTTTGCTCTTCAAACACATTTTCTCATAAAATAGAAAATATAAAAGGAATGATATTTATTTTCGAAGAAATATCTCTAATAAAAATCCAGACGAATAGCAGTTACTAGTTAGAATTCGTGGACATAAAGTATTTTATTTATGAAGCTTGAAATTGAAAAGTAAATCAGAATCATATGTAATTTCACTTATTTTTATTCTCAGTCAGTTTATTTTTATCAGTAATTAAAGTTTTACTTGTCTATATGAAAAATAAAAAAAAAAATTCAAACCTTGGAAATATAAGATTTTTAACTATTTTTATTTAGAGTTATTACATATTATAGTTAACTCATTTTATTAAGATAAGGGAACTCATACACTATAAGAACAATAACACAAAACAATATGCAGTTGCATAAAACAAAAGCTTTTCTTGGTTTTTCTGATATATAAATGAAAAGTAAGAATCTTTATTCTATAGCCATTTCTTAGAAATGGATGTGACACATTGACCTACTCTTTATCACTTTTCTATAAAGAATATAATATTTCAAATATATATATTTATGTAAAATTATTTCCTCTAGTCACAATAATTACGTAGCACCTATTGTTTTTACTAGCCCGGGCTACTAAGCAAGGAAAAAGCTAATAAGATAAAAGTAAGAACGATGGATGCAGTCTGGACGCATTGAAGAGAACGGCACAAGTCTAATTAGAACTTTATTTCAGAGATGCTAAAATGGGCATCTTAACTTGTCTACGACAGACAAAGGAAAAACACAAAAATCACTCTGCTTGAACAGAGGTGCATCCAAGAGCGAAGACAGAAAGCATCTTCCCACTTACTCAGCAAATTTAAGTGTAAGATCAGGAAAAACGCTGAGCCATTTGTCGGAGACAGCTGGGAAACGTGTTGAATAGACAGAAAATTTACATCTATAGGATAGAAAGCTTTGGGAAATGGATTGAAAGAATTTTAAGTCGAGAACGCTCCTTTGATTAAGACATTTAGAGGCTGGGAAAAATATTTTAAGGAATTAGAATGGGAGAGAGGAGGTTTTTAAGGAAATATTAAAGTTAAATAATTTTGATATATTACATATATTTTTGTGAAGCAAATAAGACTTAAGGAAGAATTTTGAAAAAAAAAATTAAAATAAAAAATTTCTGTTTTTTTTACATGTTTAAAAAATTGTAAATATGCTGTTACGGGTGGGACAGTTATGTCATAACATTCTTCCTTCGGTCCTATAATTCCTTCATAAAAAATATATGTAGTTGAAATATTATATCTTTTACAGAAAATGTGATAAAAAGTAGTTTGTAACGTATCCGGTCCCTGTTTTAAGTGACACAAAGAAGAATCAGGTGTTGAGTAATTGATTTATTTACACCTCTGCTATATACATCATTTCTATATACACGAAAAAAAACAATTTCAAATCACAAGTATGTGATTCGATACACGTAGGCCTGAGTAGAGACGTACAACTGCCTCTGCCGAGATGTTGGCGATCCGACGGAAGAAATAATTCGGTAGCTAGTGCGAAAGTTATCTGAAGTAATTAAGTAGACAGTTCACTCAATTAGACGAGATAAGTTGAAATAACAAATGGTTTCTCCGAAGAATATCCAAACACAGTTAGAGTTCCTAAGAGGAATATGCATTTAATTCTGAAGAGGATTATATTAAAAGAAAACCCAAGGCACAGGATATCATTATCAATGTCAGCAAGAGATATATCCCAAGGTGGGATTTTCACTAGAAAAAACTCTCCGATGGAGAGACTGGTCAAGATGACCTCCGAGTTAGCTGGTTGCTAGCTAACTACTTCTTTAAAAAATCTTATCTCGTCTCTTTTTAGGGGAGGGGCCTCTAAGAGAGGGGGCCTCACCCACAATTTCATCATTGGATCATCTGGCGATGATCTCACCTTCAACCAACTGGATTGGTCTGGGCTAAACAATCACCGGCCGCAAACACAGGAGTCTCTGGAATTTCGTGTCGGCGAAGATCCAATGTCGA
>CM063504.1:95920807-95940807 GCA_032207245.1 Pardosa pseudoannulata | reverse complement strand
ATTAAAAGGGGAAAGGCAAAACTAGTCTAATTTTTAATTAGGGCTGATATAAAAACAGTCTGAAATAAATATTTTTTACCTTCTACGACCAATCATTTTAGAGTTATGCAATATAAATGGGTATTTACAGACGTGAAAAGGGGGTAGTTGGAAATTACGTGAGTTAAAAACGATTTTAAAAAGGGAACTCTTTTATAATAATAAAATAAATGAAAAAGACCCACGCTCGCGTAAGCACGCGTACTAATCAAAACTAGTTTTGGAATACTCAAAAAATAGATATTTGACGTTTCAGAATTAAAGTTTCTTTATTCTATAACGAATTCACTATATCAGCTTCTCTGATATAGACATTACCTATTGTCCTTGAGGAAAGCGGGTGGTTTTTAGTGCACCAAAACTGAATTCCCCATTATCTTGAACTAGGAGCTTGTTTTGTTACAGAATGGGGTGCTGTAAAGACTATTTGGTTCACCGAAAGCCATTTCTAACTCCTTTGTTCTCGTATGTTTGATCACTACGGTGATTAATGGTGTTCTATGGAATTGTCCTGACTACTCTATAATAATGCGAATTTTCATGAACGATTTGTCGACACCTGGTACGGCTACCAGTTCGACAAACCTCAACGGTGCATGATGTGACGTCGCTACATCCCATTGGCTTGACAAAGAGGTTTTGTTAAAACCCAGGCCAAGGGGACATTTGGTCTGGAATGTTGACATTAAACTACAAAAGATTTTCGGTTTGTGATGTCCGATATGATCAGAAGGTCGGACGCGACGTGGGAAGGATAGACTGTTAGGCGCCAACGAAAGGACCAATCGGAGGTTAGCAGGACTGTGGAAAATCAAGATGGGAAGGAAAAGCCAGTGGGGAGAGGCGAAAGGTAACTTCAGGCAGCGCGAGTTTTAGCAAGAGGAAGATTGACTACGAGAAGAGAAAGAGAACGAGCGCAGACGACTGGAGTTGAGGTTTGTTTTTTGGAGTCCCAATTTCCAGTTTTGTGTGGGACTCAAGGAGTGCAAGTTGTACTCCTTTACAGCCGTATATCTGTTCTGGCACCTGATCGCAGATTGTTTTTTAGGTTCGCCTCGAATCTCGGACTTTTAGGTCCGTACCAGTTCACCTAAGTTCTGTGATTTCTATTCGGAAAAATTTGTAAATAGATTTATATTTTAGTCAAGAATAAAAGTTGTTATTGTTATAAGCTGTACGTCGTGTCACTACAACTTCGACACCCACACGCTACCCGAAAATCCAGTGACGTTACAATGACAACTTTATGAATTCGGACACAGGTGTCCCGAGGTTTCGAGAAGAAAATTGGTGAGAAGACGACGTAAAAAAGATCTTTGAGAGTCTTTGTCTCATAGATCATTTTTGTCTGATTGAGTGCCCCCGTGAATCAGACCGATAACATCTGAGGAGAGCAGCAGTTATGGTCTTCTCCTTCCGTCATTTCTCCGTATTTCCGTTGTAGAATCAAGAACCACTGAGTTTTTGTGCAGTTCCATTTTGCCATAGATCAAACAGTTCCTTTAACAAACACCGTAACACAACAGTGTTATTTGAGTAAACTTCATCTACAACTCCTTGAGGCCTGCAAAGAAATTACAAGGGGATTCCTGAACTCTAGGTCTAATTCTTGTTTTGCAACTATAATCCAGTCTTGCAGTATCTTCATCATTTCATTCTACATATCATCATTTATTTGTGATCTGTGAATAAAATATTTAGTCTCCGAATTTTTTGTCTGTAATAAAGAGTAAGTCTGTACTTATGCCTCTACTTCTTTTTTCCATCACCACTTAGCTGAAGACGTTACAGACTATTGATCGTTATTTTTAGTGGCAGCGACAGGATTCGAAAAAAGCCAAGAATAGAATTTTTTGTGTAGCTTGTTTTATTAACTATATGCATAAATTCTATTAGTATTGTGCAACCTACCTATTGTGCATGACTTTTCGGGGTTCTTGAATTTAAATTGTGTCCAGCGCTTCAGTTGCGGTGTTCATAGAAGCAAATCTTTACACCAAAACTGAGTATAATTCTGTTTCTCATAACTATGATATACAATAGTTATTTTAAAGGAAGTGAGTTTTGGAAGTTTTTGAATTGCTAAGACTTATAAATTTTGAGCTTTTCAAGATTTTTTTAAAAATAACTATTTGAGAATTATTAAAATTATGTAAGTTTAGTGACTGTGTTGAATTGAAGCATAGAATTTTAAATTCATATTTGGATAATATAATTTTAAATGATTTTTTTAATTAAAATTATCAAATTCTGAAATTGTGTGAAACCATAAATTTTGAAATCGATACTAGGAAATGTGTTGAATAGAATATTTGAATATCTGAGTTATAATAACATTATTTGAACCAAGAGTAAATTTTATTTTGTAACTGCATTGTGTTTAAATATTTGGAATTGAAAATTTATCAAATTGAACTAGTAAATGTTCCAAGTGTTATTTAAATTTGAGTTTTTAAATTAGAATTTTGTTTGCATGTCCAGGAGTTGGTAATTTGAAAAATCAGTAATTGTGTTGTCTGAGTTGAAAGTGAAGTACTTTAAAATTATTAGAAACTAATTTATTGGGATAAAGAGTTTTTATGAAGTGCACTGTGACCAATTCTCGTTACATTGAATTCCTGTTACAGACTTAGGTAAAACCGTAAGAAAAGACAGCATAACGTAGAAGAATAGCAAACGTGCTTATGGGCACTTGAACTCAGCTCTTCTTTGCCTAGTGAAAGGACGTTGTTTCGCGCAGAATGGGATGCTGAATGAAGGATTGTTGACACCGAGGACCATCTCAATCATTCTGTCGGAGAAATTCATTAGGATGCTGGTGAAGTGTTCGCAGTGTTAGTTTCAATGGCATCCCGAAGAAAGAGTTTCACACGACAGAAATCATCTACATTGTAAGAGAAGCAGAAATACTTCCTATTTTTCTTTTCCAAAGGTTTGTCCAGGGACATCGCGAGATTGCTCCCGATTACTGCAAGCTTCCCTGGCACGTGCTGGCGAGAGAGCCGACACGCGCTGTCCCCACCAAGTCATCAACCAACTGTCCGATCAGCTGAGATGGACATTTTTGCGGTCAGACAACGATATAAAAGAGCAGAGTTCAAGGCCCAGAGAAAAATGTTTTACCGATCGAGTCACCTGTGATCTCATCGGCTCAGAACAACGAGGGAGCGACTGAGTGTCCTCCCCCCCCTTTTTTTTCTCTTAGGAAGCTGATTCCTGCATCGATCATTTTCATTTTGTAAATATTCATCGTTTCATCTGTATTTATCATAATTTCACTATTGTGTTTCTAAATAAATATCGTAGTCTGTACGTAGGCCTCCGCTATCCTTTTTCGGGCTCACTTAGAGCCCCAGTACGCTACAGCACATGTGTTCTGGTTACAATGGCATTTTTGCGAGAGCGATAAAAGTAGACTTGCTAGAGTTAGAAGCGGAGTTAGGGGGATAAGAATCTCATCTTAAATGGGATAGATTTAAAAAAACTCATAGAAACCTCGTAGGACTATGAAACTGAGTACGTAGAAGGAAGAATGGAAGAATTGAGAATAATCGAGAACTGAAAAGAACTCGAAGTAATAGAGAAGGTTGAAAATATGAGCACAAACAATTTGAAAGCTATAAAGAACGACAATTCGAGCTTGAGAGATTACGAATTATGAGGGAAAGTGTGCCGAATAGGCAGATTCGAGAGGGACCGAATCGCTCGGAAATCCTTTAAGGAATACCATGCAAAAATTTGACATCGGGGAGACAGCTTTTTGTTTGTATCTTTCTTTACTTGAGTGGCAGGCCAAACAATTAAAAATTCTCAAAAATGAGTGGGCATGTAGTATTTTAAGCTTATTATTCTTATTCATGACTAAAATTGTACTAAACGAAAAGTTACAGGATACGCAGGATTATTTGCATATTAGATACGTGTTCCTAGAAAGATTTCGTCTTAGCCCAGAGGCATTCCGACAGAAATTCGTTCATCATCATCGGAAATCAAAAAATAACATGAAATAATTTGAAAGATGGATCGAATGTTTAGGCCTAAAATTCCCATTTATGATGTTTCAATTATAAATGAAGGATTTAAATAAATTGTCGTTAGTAGTAACCCTGTCACTCGAACACGATACAATAGAAGGGGGCGTAGCCATGACGTCACGTGTCATATTACCTCGGAGCTCATAGGCTCCGCCCCTTTTCGGGACTTTTCGAAATTAATTTTTCGAAAAAATTATTGCGAATACCACGTGGCATTGTTGAGTTATTTCCTTCCTTCTGCTAAGAAAAATGAAAACCATGGAGTTAACAGTTGAACAGTTTTCTTCCTTCCGCTAAGAGGATTGAAAACCATGGAGTTAACAGTTGAGTTGTTATCCTCCTTCTGTTAAATTTGAAGTTTTGTGACAACGGAGTGTCATTTTGGACTTAGAATTTTTTTCTGGAGATGTTTGTGGATACCACGTGATGATAGTATGGTTTAGTTTTCCTGGAGTGGCAACACAAATCTTCTCATGTCTCAGCCTGTCCTGCACATGGAGTCTTCTACAATAACGAGAAAGACTTGCTTACCGTTTTAAACTATGGTAACCCTAGTAAGGGTATGGTTGTTATATCTTGCTCTGTATCAATATTCTGGCGCTCAGGGCAAATTATTTATCTACAAAATTCGGGGAGATGTGTTTGTTTATATATGATATGAATCTAGTACGCAAGTATGACCACAATATACACCAACCGTTCGTAAAGGACAAATAAATTAAGCCTTGTTAATCTTTATTTATATCCTATTAAGTAAAAATAATATACTATGATTAAAAACAAACTAAAATCTTTTATACTTCATTTTTTTTTCTTTTTAACTTTGTATATTTTAGTAGTAATGCTGAAGTTACGTTGAAGTATTAAAAGAATATTTAATAACATATCGCTTTGCAGGTTCAGATAAAAACTAGGACAGTTAATTGTAATAAGTATTTAAATCAACATTATAAGCGTTACATTCTATTAATGTTATTCAAAGTAAAGTATACAACATTTAAAATATGTGACAAAAAATTCTTTTTAAGCTATTTCAATTTAATTATGAATTACAATTGCATCTTTATTTAATACAAAACATTTTTAATATTGCATTGTATTTTTTAATTCAGTGTGTATTAATGAAGATTATTTTCTACTTAATATTGAGTTTCTTTCAATATATATTCAGTACTTATTAAGTACTGAACTCCCAAATTTAATAAAGTAAAGAGACTAAGTAATTTTTTCACACAAACGTTTATTTTTCTGATTACAATATTTTGTTTGAGTATATCTTATGGGAAAAGTAAAATCAGTTACTCCACCCCTTTAAAAAAAGAAATAAAAATATTATTAATAAAGTTCAAGGACATATTTAAGGATAAGGTGAAATAGAACTTAAAATTGAAAATTGTCAAAGACGAGGAATATAATTTAAATCCATTGTTAAAGGTATTATATCAGTTACAGATCCGGGGGTCTTGGGAAAAGTCCTAAATGAGCCCAAGCATTACGTTTATAAGCCTTACTTAGAAACCTAAGCCTTCATAAATATGGATATTTAATGCAAATTTGTTATATTTAATGCATAATATAACAAATATTCAACACGTACTTTCTAATAACAAAAATAACCTTAAAAATACTGTAGTATAAGCAAAGAATGCTATCATAAACTTAGTATATTGTTTTCTATTTGCCTGATTTGCTTCCCAAATTGAAAATTATGATTTGCTCTAATTTCCCTTTCCTTGAGCTTCTAAATTTACTGATATTGACTTACTGAAATAACCAGGATCAAATTTTATGCAATTGGAAGGCGAGATTTTAGTCTTAAAATTCAGATCTTATAATATATAATATATAACTATTGTTTTTATTTGAGTATTGAATTCAATATATAGCAACATTAAAAATGTTATATGCTTGTTTCACCACAAGCATATAGGGAGATGAATATTTCTTTTGATAGAACTGTGAAAAATGTTTGCTATTATTTTCATTACCTTTTCTTAAATTTGTAAAATACCAAAAAGCTGAATTCAACAGGAGACCTCATGGGCCACTCTGCGTAAACAACCATTTAGTTTTATTTAAAGTTATCTACATATTATACAAGCATCAATTATAAATGGGTCTATGGATTTTAACATATATGGTGTCAATTCTATATCATGAATCTTAACATAGTAAATATCGTTGTCTTCTTATTAAAATCATTTCAGATCTAAAATTGATAGATAATTGTAGTTATAAAATAAAAAAAATTTCATAATCATTAACCAGACGATTATATATTGTTCTTTCGAAAAAGTACTGTGTTGAACTACTGAATTAGGCTGCCATTATTAACTATTTTATGTGCATTAAAACACACGAAAGCACCACAATTAAAATTATCAACTTGTAAAAAATGAGTAGGATATTCTATTTGCCAAAAATCAAGCATTACCACGTGAGTTGTGTATACAACATAAAAATGGACAAGCTAGTTAATAATATTAGCAAGAGCTATAACAGCACTAAAATAGTTAACATTATTTGCATTAGAAATAGTTAATACCGACAATATTGTAAAAATCTTACATTACCACGTGCGTTGTGTATACAACACAAAAAATGAACAATAAATAAATATAGGAATACTAATAATTATTTTTTACTTTAAAGACTGTTATAGATCTAAATAACAAATTAGAACATACTTACAAACAAATTAATATCAGATAAAAGCTAAAATAATCAGAGCTATACATAAATGCTGCTACACGTATCCGCGAAAAACTATCAATGTTGGCGTGAAATCTATCTTTCGCGAACTCGGTTGCTCAATTTCAAATTGACGCCAATATGTTTTTCGCCAACGGTTAGCAAGTCTTTCTCGTTATTGTATAAAACTCCTGCACCTGTTGAGTGACGTCAGAGAGAAGTCTGGACTCCTGTCGAGTGCAATACAAGTTGACGTCACCTATGGCTGACCAGTCAGCGGACGGGAAAGGGATATTGAAATATATGGAGATATGAAAGGAAGTGAAATAGGGTAAAATTTAGTTATTGTGGAATGGCAATGCAGTCCTGAAATATTGACTGTTCGTGTTGAGAGTATCATTCGCATACTTGGTACTTGCCTTACTTCGAAGAGAAAACTTAATTTTTTTCTGTTCCATTACAGTGATAGGATGAAATGCTCCTTTGAAGATTTCAAACCTTCTTCTTCTAAAAAAATATTTAAGGTAATTTTTCACTTTTAATAAAAAATGTTGTCTAAAAGTTCTACTTTTTTCTTCTTGGAAAAAATGTTATTACCCGAAATATGTATATGCCATATGTTTATTTTATTTATGTCTCATTTGTTTTATAATAAATAGTGCATGTGCTTTAGTATTTACTATTTTGTGATCAGTAATGTACTAATTTGTCTGATGAAATTCCATGAAATACATACGTGAGTTATTACATGTCTTTTTTCTCTTTGCTAGAAGGAAGAATTGGAAGATATTCCTTCAAACTTTTTTGAGGGCGAATTTACGGAAGAGCAAAATGTGATTATTTTTTAGTACTTGTACTTGATTTTTTTTATACTTTTGGGGTATTTTTAATAAAGGTTTATTTAAAATGAAATTATTTTAATATAAATGCGCGGTGAATCATTTCAATCAGAAATGAATATTGACTCTCTTTCAGATGAATTAGTGAGTGAATTTAACATATCTTATTTTTCTTATTTGTTTATCACTAAAAGTTTATTTTCATAAATTTTTATTATATATTCATTTTTTCCATCATTATTTTTAGAGCGAACAAGTGGACGATATTCCAGAGAATTTTTTTGAGGGTTGCTTTACAGAATAGCAGAATGTAATTATTTATTATTAGTAGTATTTGCTTTCTTATACTTTTGGATTTTTTTAAAGGAGTATTGCCGCATAAAGAAGATTAGCCAATGAGCTCAGTGGCCGAACGGTCAAAGCGCGCGATCCAGACCCGAAGATTGCGGGTTCGATACTTGCTATGGCGGTTGATCCAGTACGGGTTTTTAATTTAAAAATGTAATTCATTGTTTCCTTATGTTCTTGAACATTCTAGATCTTTCTTTAATATGTAAATTAGTTATTTCTCGAATATTCTGTTCGGGTATAAAAGCTGATACCCACTAGTTGTAGGCAACTTCCTGATCTTGTAAAGTTGTGAGTTGCTACTTAGCTTCAATAAATTCATCTGTTAAGTTAAGCTATGTGTTCATTCGAATCTTCGTGACAAATTTGGTGGAGGCGCCGTGTACCGATTTCGTCATTGTGGATAATTCTGATAATTTTCGCAGAAGTCTCCGTTTAAGAGGTTTACCTCCGGAATTTGGCCTTTACGAAGCAGAAAAAAGAAAGAAGCAGGTAATGCCCGAAGATACGAAGCCTGCCGTGGTAACTCCTACCTACCCACCCCTAAGAAACCCATCAACCATCCGTGGTGAACCTGGAGATGACCCTCGGAAATGATTAAAAGGATTTCAGAACTGAATGATTACCCATTTTCAGATGATTTGATAAGTAATTTTAGTATATATATATATATATATATATATATATATATATATATATATATATATATATATATATATAATTTTATGTTTTACAGAAAGATTTATTTGTTGTTGTTCACAAATTCGTGTATTTATTCAACAGGCAACAGATGAATGCTCTCTTATTTTTGAAGAAAATCCCCTTCCAGTAGAGGCATTGGACCATCAAAATGGATACGGTAATGAGGTAGGACCGTCCTCCTCTCGAGAATTTTGGACAACGTTGGAAACTGATGGAAATAGAAATGTAAATAAACTTAAATAACAATAAATTTATTTATTATTTTTAAAAAATGTCTTTTTGTTTTTTGTTTTTATTAATATTTTACATTTATATTATTTTGTTGTAGATAAATTCGTCCGTCTCCTTGTTTGAGAAAGGTCGCAAGGAAAATAAAAAATATAATACGATGGAGATCTGTTATACAGCGTTTATCGATCCCGATCATATCCCTGAAAAGGCAAGAGGTGCTTCATTAGGTACAGGTATAGATACGGTTCGACTTATCTTTCAGACCATCTTAAATTCCGTTACATCAGCTTTACACCCTGATGATTTAATTCGCATATGTATTTTAAATGATGGTTTGGACAGACCTATATCAACTGGTCTGGTAAAAGTCAGTAGTATGACCGTCGAGACCATTTAATCTTGCATAATGAAGGTTCTCCAGTCAAAAGATACAATAATGTTGAATGAAGGGTTTACAGCTGATGTAATTACTATAGTGAGACCTAGAAGAAGACACATTCTGTTGACTGAATTGGACAGACGGAAGAAGTCGTCCATAGTAAGTATAGCTGAAGATGAATCTTCAGTTGTTCTGCGCTAAAGCTATTTTGCTAGCAACAGCTTACTGCAGAAACGAACCTGAAATTAAAGCATTAAGGAATCAAAGAAATACATGCTTACAACAAAAGCATGCTCTTCATGCCGCAACTGGAATTCTCGAAGGTCTTTGCGGGATAGAGAAATTATCAGGTTATCTACAAGGGTACTGCTCGAGAGACAAAAATTTATTTATGGTTAAACGGATCACATTTTGATGCCATTAAGAACCCAGTAGTTTTTATGGATCGCAAAATTATTGCAATGAATGTGAAAAACCCTTTAAGAGGATAGAGGACCACAGGTGTGCTGTTCTCTGCCATATTTGCAGAAAAGTAGATTGCGGAGAAGGGGATACAGTAAGATGTGCAGAATGTGATCGAAATTGTCGATCACAACACTGTTATGAAGTTCACAAGCAACGAGGCATCTGCGATAAAGTAAGTGTTATTTATATATTAAATTGCATGAAAACAGTTATGAGAATTTGATGTACAACTGGGTTTTTTATTACAGATCTACCAATGTCGGAAATGCTGTAAAGTTTTGCAGAGACGACTGTGTCCAAAAGACCAACACAGATGCGACCATGTATACTGCCGAGGATGCAAAATGTGTGTTCCGTTTGATCATAGGTGTTTTGTACCGATAACCGAGCCGAAAAATCCAAATGAAAAACTGTTCTTTTTCGATTTTGAAACCGACCAATCTACAGGCGAGCATAAAGTAAATTTTACAGTGGTCCACGATTTTGATGGAAACGAGTTTATATTTGAAGGGTATAACGCACTACTTATTTTGTAAATTTTTGTTCAGTGATGACCAAAAAGGATTTACTGCCATAGCGCACAACATGAAGGGCTTTGATGGTCAGTTCGTCCTTCAGTGGTTGTTAGAAAAAGGATATACTCCGGATGTGGTTCCCAATGGTACTAAGTTGATGTCTATTTCAGTGGGCACTGTAAATATCAGTGACTCATTCAATTTTTTACCAATGTCTCTATCGAAATTACCGAAGACGTTTGGTATGGAGGAGTTAATGAAAGGATATTTCCCGCACCTGTTTAATAGGCCAGAATATCAACAGTACATAGGCGATTTACCTTGGGAGTATTATAATAATCCTGGTGCTATGTCTCCATCAGAGAGATAGAGAAATTTTATGCTTGGTATAATGTAAGGAAAAGCCACCCTTTCAACTTCAGAGAAGAGATGCTAAGCTACTGCAGGTTAAAGTTTTTTCTTTTTTAAATAGTATTATAATTTTTTTTTTCTCTTACCATGAACATTAAATTAAATGTTTTCTTATATATACATATAATTTAGATCTGATGTGGATATATTGAGGAGGTGCTGCATTGAGTTTCGAAGTCAATTTTTGTCTATCAACGATGTAGATCCATTTTGGTAAGTATGATTTTATTATCTAAGATGTAAGTGATAGCATGTAAAATTTATTTCCGTAATCTTCTGCACACAAATTTATGTACATATTACATTTCTATCTTTTATATAGCTACTTAACGATTGCTGTAGCCTGAATGGCTTCATTTAGACATAAACATATAAAACCAAATACTATTGGCATTATTCCTAGAAATGGCTATGTGAACCGAACAGGTTATAGTATGGATAGCATCAGATGGATTGATTACGTAGCATTAACGGAAAATATTCACATACAGCATGCCTTAAATGGACTAGGTGAGAAGAAAATGGGTAACATCAGTGTTGATGGATATTGTTTAGAAAACAATACCGTTTATCAGTTTCACGCAAGTTTTTTTTTTTTAGAGAATTTTTTTAATGTATCATTTTCAGATAGAATATTTATTTTATCTACTTGCAATTTTTAGGAATGTTTTTTCATGGATGCTATGTATGTTATGAAGCTGACGTCTTTAATCCTGTTTCGGGCAACACAATTGGAACCCTTCTATGTAAAACGAAACAGCAAACTGAAGGTATTCTAAATAAAGGATATAATATAGTAGAAATTTAGGAGCACGAATTTGAATCGAAAATGAAAAAAGAAAATGTAAACCTTCAGTCATTTTTACAAAATCATGATGTCGTAGATCGTTTACGCCCTCGGGATTCTTTTTTTGGAGGTCGTACAAATGCTATCAGATTATATTATGAAGGAAGGGCTAAGTATATAGATTTTACTAGTCTGTATCCCTGTGTGAATAAATATTGCAGGTAAGCTATCTCTCTCTCTCTCTCTCTCTCTCTCTCTATCTCTCTATGAACATATGAGCAATCTGTAAATATAATAAAAGAAATTTATTTTTATCACAGATATCCCGTAGGCCGTCCCATAATAATTACTGAAGGATTCAGCGAAATAGATAATTATTTTGGAACAATAAAATGCAGGGTTTTACCACCTAGAGGTCTGTTTCACCCCGTACTTCCATATCGCTGTCGTGGGAATTAGATGTTCCCATTGTGCAAAACGTGCGCTGAATGTTTGCAAGAAAATTGCGAACATACAGACGAAGAAAGAGCAATAACTGGTACTTGGGTATCAGAAGAAGTGAAAAAGGCAAAAGATAAAAGATACAAGATTTTAAACGTAAGTAAGGAGTGAAAATTAAAATTTTTTGTAGTCTACTGTATGTTTTCAGCTAACAATGTTATTATTTTTTTAGATATACGAAGTGTATCACTTTCCTTCTTCCTCCACATGCTTGTTCCAAACATATATAGATTTATTTCTCAAAATTAAACAAGAAGCGTCGGGATGGCCAGAAGATTGCACAACTGAAGAGGAGAAGAAGGCTTATATTGAAAATTATTATTTAAAGGAAGGAGTTCGCCTAGACCCGAAAAACATCTCTGTCAATCCAGGACGACGTAGCATAGCCAAATTAGCATTGAACAGTTTCTGGGGAAGGTATTGTCAATTGTTGAAATTTTTTTCAAAATCATTTTTTTTAATTGTATATGAAATATATATATATGTATATAAATATTTTTTTCTTGTTTAGATGGGGCATGAAAAGTAATAAAGATAAACTTACCTTCGTTTCAACAGTTTCCGATTTCAACAAGATATTGACAGGTAAAACAAGAAAACTAAGTTAATGTTCTGAGCCTAATCTTTTATAATTTTAAGTTACTAGATATTTTGTAAAAATATGTGTTTTGTTTATTTATATTTTAAAGATTTGCTCTTATTTATATAATTTTTTTTTAAATCTAGATAAAGAACATCATCTTGCCTAGTCCAGAAGTAGCTGGTTTAACATGATACCAGGAAGACTATTTTGTTTCGAACAATTTATGTACAAATGTCTTCATATCAGCCTTCACGACTTCCTATGCTAGGTTAAAGCTTTATTCTGAACTGGAAAAATTAAATAAGGCAGTACTATACTTGGATACTGATACTATCATTTATGCCTCTGATGGTAATAATGACCCTCCTACAGGAAATTTTCTGGGTGAATTCACAAATGAGTTGAATGGCGACACTATTTCCACATTCGTATCAGGTAATAGAAAAATCTTATACTCTCCATTGCTTCCTTTTTTTTGTATGTCTTTCTCTTGATAAAATAGAAGAATATTATTTAACTCTTTTTTTCTTTCCCAGGCGGTCCAAAAAATTATGCATACAGAACTGAAAAGGGAGATACAGTGTGTAAAATACGAGGGTTCACGTTAGTAGATAAGAAAGTGGGTTGCGAGCACAGTGACGCGGTGGCGCTCACGTGACCGGAAGTGGGCGTGGCAATGACGTCATACCACGTGACTTGTGGGCGGGGTTTTCGAGTTGAGTTGTTTTTTGCTGCCGTGAAGTTGAGTTGAGTTGTTTTTGTTGTTGCTGAGTGGAGTTGAGATGTTTTTCCAATTAAATTTAGTCGTGTGGCAACGGTATTTTAGTTTCGGAATGGGACTTAGAAATTTTTAGAGTGAATTTCGGGTGTTGGTAGCCGAGTTGAGTGTCAGGCAACCTGCTGCAGAGTTGTGTTGCGTTGTTTTCAGCCGAGTTGAGTTGTTTTAGTTTAATGATTTGAGTCATGTGGCAACGATTTTTTCCCGTTATTGCTTGACACCTGCTAACACTTATTATTCTTCCGCTCGCGGATGGATATGAAAGTTTAGTTTGACCAATCGGAACAATTAAAATCTATGGTATCATGTACGTGGCCAATGGTGGTATAAGTAAGAAATAGAGTGCCGAAGAGGAGCGAGGATTCATAAAACTTACTCAGTTAATTCATATCGGCTACGGCTCATGTTTAAACACGCGTGCGTGTATAGTCTTTAAGTTCTTTCATAGTCTTTCTAGTTGCGTGTAATAGTCTGTCTTATTAATTAATCATGAGTATTAAACGATCGGCTTCTAAAGGAAACAATGATTTGAAAATGTTACGTCCTGGCACTGGAACAGATAATATGGACAATTCGTGTGTTCTTCCTTCCAATAAATTTCATCTCGGCGGCGATCATTATGTAGTGTCTTCAACGTTTGGAGATAGAGTCAACGTGCACATTCGGAAATATGTGTTAGATAAAAACCAGCAGCTGATACCCACAAAGGAAGGAGTCTGTTTACATCCATTCGTTTGGCAAAACCTTGCTAATAAAATGGAATACACGAATTATTTTTCGGAAAGAGAAGTCATAGTGATCCAGGACAGTCTGATGCTTTCTAATGTGCAGGTAAATAATGTACCTCATTTAAGTCTTCAATGTTACTTAAAGAGACAAAACTTTTCTCGTTATTTTCTACCGAATATCTGCTTACTTACCAAAAATGAGTGGGAAATGCTAGAAAGTCTTCGAGAAAGAGTGACGTCTAGCGCTATGTGTCTACTACTTCAACAGATATTTCCAAGATTTGTGGAAAGAGAAGTCTCTAAACAATCCTCTACTCCGTCATCTGACTTCGAAAAATCCGATGTGGATATGGTGCTTACAACTTCTTTGCTCGAATTGCTTAAAATTCATCTGCAGAAGCAAATTAGTGAATTGTTTGAATGTAGCGGCTGTCGAGACGGCTGCGAAAATCAGCTCGGTCATGACTGCATAAACCTAAGTTATGCTCACAGATTACGTAGATATGGAAACCTTGCTTTATTTTCTATAAACTTTGAACAATTAGCTGCTGATTTTGTCAATCAGAATATTCATATAGTTAATTATATCAATGAAAACTTTTTTAATTCCTTGATTATCCCAGCTTTGTTAGAAAGTGTTAAAGAAATGTATGTAGCTTCAGAGCCCGATCTTTTCGCTAGTTGCGAATAAACTGGTTCATTTTAATTGGGATTTATTATTTATTCAATTATTGGAAAATATAATTTCTATGTTAAGAATAGTGGGAAAGTTTAAATAATTTGCGATGTATTTGGCATATGCTTTTAATTCTTAAAATTTGTATTCAGAACATTTAAGGTTTTCCTATTGTAAACTATTGAATGTTTAAATGCCACTCTTCTCTCTTTCTCTCATCATCATCCATCAAAATATCAAAAGAAAATTTCAGTGTATATATCCAATATGTTTGTCACTGAACTCTATTGAGTATTTGAAACATTCTAGAATTGAATTTTGAATGCTAGAATGGGATACTAGAATTTAGAAAAATGTCTTATGAAGAAAGTCAGTGCGAAATACAATTAAGTATTCAACTTCAATTTCTAAGGAAGACAAGGAAAAAGAAATGGTAATGTTAGAAACTATTTCAGTGTATGCACCATATCAATAATCAGAAATTGTTGTTACTGGACTATTGGAAGCATTTGAAAAATGTTCATTCCACACAGAAAATTTGAGAGATGAATATAACTATTATTCTACATTTAACAGCAGCTTTTATTGATGGAACCAAAAAAGTCATCGAAAAAATATGTGTGGTGCGAGTCAAAATTGATTTTGTCTTCTTAATCTATTGTACGCGACATTTGAAAAACCGAGTGTATACCTCACACGTTTTTCTTTTCTCCCGTAGAGTCTATTGTAAATATCCGTATTGTTCCTTTTACAATTAAGTATTCAACTCCGATTTCTATGGAAGACAGGGAAAAATAAATGGTAATGCTAGAAAGTATTTCAGTGTATGCCTCATATCAATAATCAGAAATTGTTGTCACTGGACTATTGGAAGCATTTGAAAAATGTTCCTTCCATACAGAAAATTTGAGAGACGACTATAACTATTTTTCTACATTTAACAGCAACTTTTATTGATGGAACCAAAAAAGTCATCGAAAAAAAAATATATGTGGTGCGAGTCAAAATTGATTTTGTCTTCCTAATCTATTGTACGCGACATTCGAAAAACCGAGTGCATACCTCACGCGTGTTCCTTTTCTCCCGTAGAGTCTATTGTAAATATCCGGTATTGTGCCTTTCGCGCGTCCAGCATTGTACCTTTCGCGCGTCCAGTATTGTCCCTTTTATGTCAAGTCGCTTTTATTTCATTCAAGACTTTACGTTTCGCTTTATCATGCGAACATGATTTTACGTGCTACTACCCACTGGATAGTATCCCTCATTTTCGTTAACTTATTATCTGATATTTCATCACTGCCATGCTACTAGAAACTCTGGCTTAGAGGGCTTGGCCCAGGAAAGCCAGTAAGGAAGCTCCAGTGCGATGGATAGTATTATTTTCTTACACTTAGTAAGGAGTATTTTCTGCTCGGTCCAGCAGTCGATGCGATACTTATACTCTCGTGCTTAAGTATATTCATCGCTTCATTATGGAAAATTTAAATGATGAAGATTTGAACTTTCTCGACTCTCTTCAACGACATGTGACGCCTAATCCCGTGTTTGGAGAATATACAGCTTCTCAGTTGTTTAATCCAAATATTTCTATTTCGATACCATACTGCAGTCATTCAGCGGCTACTATTCCTTCGGAAACTACTTTGGCTCGTCAAAATGTGGACTTTATGAATCAAGGCATCGCAACTCCTTCAGTTAATTCCTGTATTCCGCCATCTACTTTTAGTACAGAAATGAATTCTTCTCCTTTTGCCAATTTGAATGAAGATGATTTAAACTTCCTCGACTCTCTGCAACGACATGTGACGCCTAATCCAGCGTTTGGAGAATATACAGCTTCCCAGTTATTTTGTCCTGATGTCGGAATTCCTTTCCACAGTACCCCATCCATTTCATGCACAGAGGTTTCATCGCCACGAACTTTTAATATGCAAGGCACCGGAATCCCTAAACCTTCCGCCTTTTGTTCGGAATGCGGGAAAAGTTTCACGCGGGAGCGGGATTATAAAAGACATGTGCTAACCACCCACCAAAGTACTACATCCTTTAAATGTGAAGTTTGTGACAAGTCCTTTTCTCGAAAAGACGCTCTTAAACGTCATACGCAATTAAAAATTTGTCAGAAATTCAAAAATAAGAAAATCGCTGAAAAAAGAGTACTACTTCATTCTGAGGAGGAAAGAACTAACAAGCGTGCACGTTTTACAAACCGTATTGGAGAATCCGCGTTTGATGGCCGTTGCAAGACTTTTGTGCTACCCAACACCGAAGGAAAAACAGACATTAAAAACTTTTTGAGGAGTAAACATGTTGAAGTGATAGACATTTTGCAGGAAGAAAGAACTTATAGTGAACTTAAAGTTAATTTCACCTTATTCAGCACTTATTTGAAGCGGGGAGAAAATAGAGACATTCGTGACGTGAAATCATTTAAAACAAAAAATATTGTAGTGCTTTCAACAACAAATATAGACCTCACATTTCAAGATGCATCTGAAAAACTGTTAGCGGAAAGTTCCGAATTCTCAGAAAAAGAATCAGGATGGACTCTGGAGGAGATACTACATTTGAAAATACGGCAGAGTAAATACAATCCTCTACGCGGATCTTCGTATCTAGAGCTGCCTTCGATAATTAAATCTAAACAAGCTGTAATTAATGTTGTTAACAACGATGAGGAATGCTTTAAGTGGAGTATTTTGTCAGCACTCCATCCAGTTCTACGAAACCCTAATCGTGTTTCCAATTATCAACAGTGGGCTACAAGTCTGGATTTCACAGGTATACATTTTCCTGTTTCTTTAAAAGATTTGTCTAAATTTGAAAATTTAAATAACATTTCCGTAAATGTATATTCATACTGTAAAGATTTTAAAATTTTCCCCCTATACATAACATGTCAGGAAAGAGACATTCATGTTGATTTGTTATACATAAAGTCGAAAGCCACTTTCCATTACTGTTGGATAAAAGATCTATCTAGACTCGTTTCAAAACAATTACCTAAACATAATTGTAGTGTGTTTATATGTCGGAGTTGCCTTCTACATTTTTCGTCAAACCAATCTCTCTTAAAGCATAAAGAGTTGTGTTCGATAAATAAACCAGTGCGCGTTCAGATGCCTGACGAAAATTCGAAAATTCTTAAGTTTAAAAATATTTAACATTCATATAGAATGCCTTTCGTCATTTATGCCGATTTTGAGTGTTTTACAAATCCCATATCTTCCTGTGAACCCAATACTAAATATTCTTATACCGAGGCATATCAAAGACACACTCCAATGTCATTCTGCTACTATATAGTATATTCCGAGGGTATGTACAAGCCTCCCGTCATTTACAGAGGTCCTGACGCCGCGAAAATTTTTTTTCAAAACTTGAGAGAAGAAGCGAGACATATTGAACAAATTTACACTACCCCAAAACCTATGCAACCTCTAAATGAAAAAATGGAACAGGATCATATGAAAGCTTCTCGGTGTTATTTATGCGATAATGCATTCACCCTAAAAAATTATAAAGTTAAAGATCACTGTCACATAACGGGAATTTATAGGGGACCAGCATGTAATGAATGCAATCTAAAGTTCAAAACTTCTCGATTTATACCCGTATTTTTTCATAATTTAAGTAATTATGATTTACATCTTTTTATAAAAGAATTTGGAAACGACGATCGAAATATAGAATTAATACCGCAGAATGAGGAAAAATATATCTCTGTTTCCAAAGTGGTGACAAAAAAAATTAAATTGCGATTTTTAGATTCATTTAGATTTATGGCGAGTAGTTTAGATTCGCTAAGTAAGAATTTGATGAAAGAGCAGTTTTCTGCACACATTAAAATTCTTTCCGAGCGATAAAGTAGATCTTTTACTCCGAAAAGGTGTTTATCCTTATGATTACATGTCGGACGAAACTAAATGTAATGAAACGAGTCTACCCCCAAAACAGTGCTTTTATAATCAATTAAATGAATGCGAAATATCAGATGAGGATTATCATCATGCTTTGACAGTTTGGGATACATTTCAAATCAAAACTCTGGGAGAATATTCCGACTTGTATATCAAGACTGATGTACTCCTTCTCGCAGATGTTTTCGAGAATTTTAGGAAACTGTGCATTTCTACTTATAATTTAGATCCAGCATGGTATTTTACGGCTCCAGGGCTTTCGTGGGATGCCATGCTAAAAATAACAGGTGTGAATATTGAAATTTTAACTGATTATGATAAGCTGCTTTTCGTTGAGAAAGGTATCAGGGGCGGCATATCTCAGTGCTCGCACAGATATGCTAAAGCAAACAATAAATACCTACCAGATTTTAATGCTGAAGAACCATCCTCATACCTCCTTTATCTGGATGCCAATAATCTTTATGGTTGGGCAATGAGCCAGTTTCTCCCACTCTCTCATTTTGCTTGGATTGACTGCGACATTGATATTATGGCAATTCCCGATGATAATCCTCTTGGCTTTATATTGGAAGTGGATTTAGAGTATCCAGTAGAATTACACGATTACCATTCAGACTATCCTTTAGCACCTGAAAATAGTGTTCCCCCGGGATGTAAAGAGAAGAGGCTTTTGACTACTTTGTATAACAAATATAAATATATAATTCATTATCGAAATTTAAAGCAATGTATAAATCAAGGTTTAAAATTAACAAAAATTCATAGAGTTTTGCAATTTAGACAGAAACCTTTTCTAAAACCCTATATTGATCTAAACACAAAGAAAAGAGGAAATGCGAGCAATAATTTTGAAAAAAATTTTTACAAGTTGATGAACAATGCCATATTTGGCAAAACTATGGAGCAAATAAGAAATAGGGTGGATATTCGTTTATGTAGCACCTGGAAAAAGGCGGAGAAACAAATAGCGAAACCAAATTTTAAGGATAGAACTATATTCTGTGAAAACCTGATTGCAGTCCACATGCACAAAACACACATTATTTTCAACAAGCCCATAATCATAGGTATGTCGATTCTCGACATATCAAAAATTTTAATGTATGAATTTCACTATGATATCATGAAAAAGAAATACGGAAATAACATAAGACTTTTATATACAGATACAGATAGTTTTATTTATAATATTGTAACCGAAGATGTCTACATGGACATAAAGGAAAATATTTCTGCTTTTGATACTTCAGATTATCCAGCTGATAATCTATTTCATATACCTCAAGTAAATAAAAAGATTTTAGGGAAAATGAAAGATGAGTGCTCGGGAAAAATTATGTGTGAGTTTGCAGGTCTACGATCCAAAATGT
>CM063504.1:95871402-95920707 GCA_032207245.1 Pardosa pseudoannulata | reverse complement strand
GATACATTTAAAAAATTCTCTTAAAAAAAAAAACTTGCGTGAAACTGATAAACGGTATTGTTTTTCTAAACAATATCCATCAACACTGATGTTACCCAATTTTCTTCTCACCTAGTCCATTTAAGGCATTGCTGTATGTGAATATTTTTCCGTTGGATGCTACGTAATCAATCCATCTGATGCTAATCCATACTATAACCTGTTCGGTTCACATAGCCATTTCTAGGAATAATGCCAATAGTATTTGGTTTTATATGTTTATGTCTAAATGAAGCCATTCAGGCTACAGCAATCGTTAAGTAGCTATATAAAAATAAGAAATGTAAATATATTAGATAATATGTACATAAATTTGTGTGCAGAAGATTACGAAAATAAATTTCACATGCTATCACATCTTACATAATATAAATCATACTTACCAAAATGAATCTACAATCGTTGATAGACAAAAATTGACTTCGAAACTCAATGCAGCACCTCCTCAGTATATCCACATCAGATCTAAAACATATGTATATGTATAAGAAAACATTTAACTTAATGTTCACGGTAAGAGAAAAAAAAGTTATAATTACTATTTAGAAAAGAAAAAAACTTTAACCTGCAATAACTTAGCATATTTTTCTCTGAAGTTGAAAGGGTGGCTTTTCCTTACATTATACCAAGCATACAATTTCTCTTTCTCTGATCGAGACATAGCCACCAGTATTATAATAATCCTCCGAAGGTAAATCGTCTATGTACTGTTGATATTCTGGCCTATTAAACAGTGCGGGCAATATCCTTTCATTAACTCACCCATACCAAACGTCTTCGGTAATTTCGATAGAGACATTGGTAAAAAATTGAATGAGTCAATGATTCGGATATTTACAGCACCCACTGAAATAGACATAAATTTAGTACCATTGGGAACCACATACGGAGCATATCCTTTTTCTAACAACCACTGAAGGACAACTGACCATCAAAGCCCTTCATGTTATGCGCTAAGGCAGTAAATCCTTTGTGGTACATCACTGAACAAAAATTTACAAAAAGTCTTAGTGCGTTATACCCTTCAAATATAACTCGTTTCCATCAAAATCGTGGATCACAGCAAAGTTACTTCATGCTGCCTGTAAATTGGTCGGTTTCGAATCGAAAAACAACAGTTTTTCATTTGGATTTTTCGGCTCGGATGTCGTACAAAACACCTATGATCAAACGGAACACACTTTTTGCATCCTCGGCAGTATACATGGTCGCATCTGTGTTGGTCTTTTGGACACAGTCGTTCTCTGCAAAACTTTACAGCAATTCCGACATTGGTAGATTTGTAATAAAAAAAACCCAGTTGTACATCAAATTTTCATAACTGTTTTCATGCAATTTAATATATAATTAACACTGACTTTAATCGCAGATGCCCAGTTGCTTGTTAACTTCAAACAATATTGTGATCGATAATTTCGATCACATTCTGCATCATCTTACTGTATCCCCTTCTTCGCAATCTGCTTTTCTGCAAATATGGCAGAGAACAGCACCACCTGTGGTCCCTCTACCCTCTTAAACGATTTTTCCCAATCATTGCACTAATTTTGCGATCCATAAACCGCTGCTGGGTTCTTAATGACATCAAAATGGGATCCGTTTAACATTAATAAATTTTTGTCTCTCGAGCAGTACCCTTGTAGATAACCTGATAATTCCCTCTATCCCGCAAAGACCTTCGGGAATTCCAGTTGCGGCATGAAGAGCCATTGACTTTTCTCGTAAGCTATGTATTTCTTTAATTCCTTAAGGATTTAATTTCAGGGTCGTTTCTGCAGTAAGCTGTTGCTAGCAAATAGCTTTAGCGCAGCACAACTGAAGATTCATCTTTCAGCTATACTTTACTATGGACGACTTCTTCCCTTGTCCAATTCAGGCAACAGAATGTGTCTTCTGCCTCTCCTCTAGGTCTTACCATTAGTAATTACATCAGCTGTAAACCCTTCATTCAACATTATTGTATCTTTATTGACTGTAGAACCTTCATTATGCAAGATAAATGGTCTCGACCGTCATACTTTTACCAGACCAGTTGGTATAGGTCTGTACAAACCATCATTTAAAATACATATGCGAATTAAATCATCAGGGTGTAAAGCTGATGCAACGGAATTTTAAGATGGTCTGAAAGATAAGTCGAACCGTATCTATACCTGTACCTAATGAAGCACCTCTTGCCTTTTCAGGGATATGATCGGGATCGATAAACGTCTGTATAACAGATCTCCATCACATTATAATTTTATTTCCCTTGCGACCTTTCTCAAACAAGGAGACGGACAAATTTATCTACAACAAAATAATATAAATGTAAGTATTAATAAAAAACAAAAAGACATTTTTTAAAAATAATAAAATAAATTTATTGTTATTTAAGTTTATTTACATTTCTATATTCTAGTAGATAAAGAAAGTGGGGTTGCGAGCACAGTGGCGCGGTGGCGCTCACGTGACCGGAAGTGGGCGTGGCAATGACGTCATACCACGTGACTTGTGGGCGGGGTTTTCGAGTTGAGTTGAGTTGTTTTTTTGCTGCCGTGAAGTTGAGTTGAGTTGTTTTTGTTGTTGCTGAGTGGAGTTGAGATGTTTTTCCAATTAAATTTAGTCGTGTGGCAACGGTATTTTAGTTTCGGAATGGGACTTAGAAATTTTTAGAGTGAATTTCGGGTGTTGGTAGCCGAGTTGAGTGTCAGGCAACCTGCTGCAGAGTTGTGTTGCGTTGTTTTCAGCCGAGTTGAGTTGTTTTATTTTAATGATTTGAGTCATGTGGCAACGATTTTTTCCCGTTATTGCTTGACACCTGCTAACACTTATTATTCTTCCGCTCGCGGATGGATATGAAAGTTTAGTTTGACCAATCGGAACAATTAAAATCTATGGTATCATGTACGTGGACCAATGGTGGTATAAGTAAGAAATAGAGTGCCGAAGAGGAGCGAGGATTCATAAAACTTACTCAGTTAATTCATATCGGCTACGGCTCATGTTTAAACACGTGTGCGTGTATAGTCTTTAAGTTCTTTCATAGTCTTTCTAGTTGCGTGTAATAGTCTGTCTTCTTAATTAATCATGAGTATTAAACGATCGGCTTCTAAAGGAAACAATGATTTGAAAATGTTACGTCCTGGCACTGGAACAGATAATATGGACAATTCGTGTGTTCTTCCTTCCAATAAATTTCATCTCGGCGGCGATCATTATGTAGTGTCTTCAACGTTTGGAGATAGAGTCAACGTGCACATTCGGAAATATGTGTTAGATAAAAACCAGCAGCTGATACCCACAAAGGAAGGAGTCTGTTTACATCCATTCGTTTGGCAAAACCTTGCTAATAAAATGGAATACACGAATTATTTTTCGGAAAGAGAAGTCATAGTGATCCAGGACAGTCTGATGCTTTCTAATGTGCAGGTAAATAATGTACCTCATTTAAGTCTTCAATGTTACTTAAAGAGACAAAACTTTTCTCGTTATTTTCTACCGAATATCTGCTTACTTACCAAAAATGAGTGGGAAATGCTAGAAAGTCTTCGAGAAAGAGTGACGTCTAGCGCTATGTGTCTACTACTTCAACAGATATTTCCAAGATTTGTGGAAAGAGAAGTCTCTAAACAATCCTCTACTCCGTCATCTGACTTCGAAAAATCCGATGTGGATATGGTGCTTACAACTTCTTTGCTCGAATTGCTTAAAATTCATCTGCAGAAGCAAATTAGTGAATTGTTTGAATGTAGCGGCTGTCGAGACGGCTGCGAAAATCAGCTCGGTCATGACTGCATAAACCTAAGTTATGCTCACAGATTACGTAGATATGGAAACCTTGCTTTATTTTCTATAAACTTTGAACAATTAGCTGCTGATTTTGTCAATCAGAATATTCATATAGTTAATTATATCAATGAAAACTTTTTTAATTCCTTGATTATCCCAGCTTTGTTAGAAAGTGTTAAAGAAATGTATGTAGCTTCAGAGCCCGATCTTTTCGCTAGTTGCGAATAAACTGGTTCATTTTAATTGGGATTTATTATTTATTCAATTATTGGAAAATATAATTTCTATGTTAAGAATAGTGGGAAAGTTTAAATAATTTACGATGTATTTGGCATATGCTTTTAATTCTTAAAATTTGTATTCAGAACATTTAAGGTTTTCCTATTGTAAACTATTGAATGTTTAAATGCCACTCTTCTCTCTTTCTCTCATCATCATCCATCAAAATATCAAAAGAAAATTTCAGTGTATATATCCAATATGTTTGTCACTGAACTCTATTGAGTACTTGAAACATTCTAGAATTGAATTTTGAATGCTAGAATGGGATACTAGAATTTAGAAAAATGTCTTATGAAGAAAGTCAGTGCGAAATACAATTAAGTATTCAACTCCGATTTCTAAGGAAGACAAGGAAAAAGAAATGGTAATGTTAGAAACTATTTCAGTGTATGCACCATATCAATAATCAGAAATTGTTGTTACTGGACTATTGGAAGCATTTGAAAAATGTTCATTCCACACAGAAAATTTGAGAGATGAATATAACTATTATTCTACATTTAACAGCAGCTTTTATTGATGGAACCAAAAAAGTCATCGAAAAAATATGTGTGGTGCGAGTCAAAATTGATTTTGTCTTCTTAATCTATTGTACGCGACATTTGAAAAACCGAGTGTATACCTCACACGTTTTTCTTTTCTCCCGTAGAGTCTATTGTAAATATCCGTATTGTGCCTTTCGCGCGTCCAGTATTTTACCTTTCGAGCATCCAGTATTGTTCCTTTTACAATTAAGTATTCAACTCCAATTTCTATGGAAGACAGGGAAAAAGAAATGGTAATGCTAGAAAGTATTTCAGTGTATGCCTCATATCAATAATCAGAAATTGTTGTCACTGGACTATTGGAAGCATTTGAAAAATGTTCCTTCCATACAGAAAATTTGAGAGACGACTATAACTATTTTTCTACATTTAACAGCAACTTTTATTGATGGAACCAAAAAAGTCATCGAAAAAAAATATATGTGGTGCGAGTCAAAATTGATTTTGTCTTCCTAATCTATTGTACGCGACATTCGAAAAACCGAGTGCATACCTCACGCGTGTTCCTTTTCTCCCGTAGAGTCTATTGTAAATATCCGGTATTGTGCCTTTCGCGCGTCCAGCATTGTACCTTTCGCGCGTCCAGTATTGTCCCTTTTATGTCAAGTCGCTTTTATTTCATTCAAGACTTTACGTTTCGCTTTATCATGCGAACATGATTTTACTATTCTGAAGAGTATATATACGTGCTACTACCCACTGGATAGTATTATTTTCTTACACTTAGTAAGGAGTATTTTCTGCTCGGTCCAGCAGTCGATGCGATACTTATACTCTCGTGCTTAAGTATATTCATCGCTTCATTATGGAAAATTTAAATGATGAAGATTTGAACTTTCTCGACTCTCTTCAACGACATGTGACGCCTAATCCCGTGTTTGGAGAATATACAGCTTCTCAGTTGTTTAATCCAAATATTCCTATTTCTATACCAAACTGCAGTCAATCAGCGGCTACTATTCCTTCGGAAACTACTTTGGCTCTTCAAAATGTGGACTTCATGAATCCAGGCATCGCAACTCCTTCAGATAATTCCTGTATTCCGCCATCTACTTTTAGTACAGAAATGAATTCTTCTCCTTTTGCCAATTTGAATGAAGATGATTTAAACTTCCTCGACTCTCTGCAACGACATGTGACGCCTAATCCCGTGTTTGGAGAATATACAGCTTCTCAGTTGTTTAGTCCAAATATTCCTATTTCTATACCAAACTGCAGTCATTCAGCGGCTACTATTCCTTCGGAAACTACTTTGGCTCGTCAAAATGTGGACTTTATGAATCAAGGCATCGCAACTCCTTCAGTTAATTCCTGTATTTCGCCATCTACTTTGAGTACAGAAATGAATTCTTCTCCTTTCGCCAATTTGAATGAAGATGATTTAAACTTCCTCGACTCTCTGCAACGACATGTGACGCCTAATCCAGCGTTTGGAGAATATACAGCTTCTCAGTTATTTTGTCCTGATGTCGGAATTCCTTTCCACAGTACCCCATCGATTTCATGCACAGAGGTTTCATCGCCACGAACTTTAAATATGCAAGGCACCGGAATCCCTAAACCTTCCGCCTTTTGTTCGGAATGCGGGAAAAGTTTCACGCGGGAGCGGGATTATAAAAGACATGTGCTAACCACCCACCAAAGTACTACATCCTTTAAATGTGAAGTTTGTGACAAGTCCTTTTCTCGAAAAGACGCTCTTAAACGTCATACGCAATTAAAAATTTGTCAGAAAATCAAAAATAAGAAAATCGCTGAAAAAAGAGTATTACTTCATTCTGAGGAGGAGGAAAGAACTAACAAGCGTGCACGTTTTACAAACCGTATTGGAGAATCCGCGTTTGATGGCCGTTGCAAGACTTTCGTGCTACCCAACACCGAAGGAAAAACAGACATTAAAAACTTTTTGAGGAGTAAACATGTTGAAGTGATAGACATTTTGCAGGAAGAAAGAACTTATAGTGAACTTAAAGTTAATTTCACCTTATTCAGCACTTATTTGAAGCGGGGAGAAAATAGAGACATTCGTGACGTGAAATCATTTAAAACAAAAAATATTGTAGTGCTTTCAACAACAAATATAGACCTCACATTTCAAGATGCATCTGAAAAACTGTTAGCGGAAAGTTCCGAATTCTCAGAAAAAGAATCAGGATGGACTCTGGAGGAGATACTACATTTGAAAATACGGCAGAGTAAATACAATCCTCTACGCGGATCTTCGTATCTAGAGCTGCCTTCGATAATTAAATCTAAACAAGCTGTAATTAATGTTGTTAACAACGATGAGGAATGCTTTAAGTGGAGTATTTTGTCAGCACTCCATCCAGTTCTACGAAACCCTAATCGTGTTTCCAATTATCAACAGTGGGCTACAAGTCTGGATTTCACAGGTATACATTTTCCTGTTTCTTTAAAAGATTTGTCTAAATTTGAAAATTTAAATAACATTTCCGTAAATGTATATTCATACTGTAAAGATTTTAAAATTTTCCCCCTATACATAACATGTCAGGAAAGAGACATTCATGTTGATTTGTTATACATAAAGTCGAAAGCCACTTTCCATTACTGTTGGATAAAAGATCTATCTAGACTCGTTTCAAAACAATTACCTAAACATAATTGTAGTGTGTTTATATGTCGGAGTTGCCTTCTACATTTTTCGTCAAACCAATCTCTCTTAAAGCATAAAGAGTTGTGTTCGATAAATAAACCAGTGCGCGTTCAGATGCCTGACGAAAATTCGAAAATTCTTAAGTTTAAAAATATTCAACATTCATATAGAATGCCTTTCGTCATTTATGCCGATTTTGAGTGTTTTACAAATCCCATATCTTCCTGTGAACCCAATACTAAATATTCTTATACCGAGGCATATCAAAGACACACTCCAATGTCATTCTGCTACTATGTAGTATATTCCGAGGGTATGTACAAGCCTCCCGTCATTTACAGAGGTCCTGACGCCGCGAAAATTTTTTTTCAAAACTTGAGAGAAGAAGCGAGACATATTGAACAAATTTACACTACCCCAAAACCTATGCAACCTCTAAATGAAAAAAATGGAACAGGATCATATGAAAGCTTCTCGGTGTTATTTATGCGATAATGCATTCACCCTAAAAAAATTATAAAGTTAAAGATCACTGTCACATAACGGGAATTTATAGGGGACCAGCATGTAATGAATGCAATCTAAAGTTCAAAACTCCTCGATTTATACCCGTATTTTTTCATAATTTAAGTAATTATGATTTACATCTTTTTATAAAAGAATTTGGAAACGACGATCGAAATATAGAATTAATACCGCAGAATGAGGAAAAAATATATCTCTGTTTCCAAAGTGGTGACAAAAAAAATTAAATTGCGATTTTTAGATTCATTTAGATTTATGGCGAGTAGTTTAGATTCGCTAAGTAAGAATTTGATGAAAGAGCAGTTTCTACACACATTAAAATTCTTTCCGAGCGATAAAGTAGATCTTTTACTCCGAAAAGTGTTTATCCTTATGATTACATGTCGGACGAAACTAAATGTAATGAAACGAGTCTACCCCCAAAACAGTGTTTTTTAATCAATTAAATGAATGCGAAATATCAGATGAGGATTATCATCATGCTTTGACAGTTTGGGATACATTTCAAATCAAAACTCTGGGAGAATATTCCGACTTGTATATCAAGACTGATGTACTCCTTCTCGCAGATGTTTTCGAGAATTTTAGGAAACTGTGCATTTCTACTTATAATTTAGATCCAGCATGGTATTTTACGGCTCCAGGGCTTTCGTGGGATGCCATGCTAAAAAATAACAGGTGTGAATATTGAAATTTTAACTGATTATGATAAGCTGCTTTTCGTTGAGAAAGGTATCAGGGGCGGCATATCTCAGTGCTCGCACAGATATGCTAAAGCAAACAATAAATACCTACCAGATTTTAATGCTGAAGAACCATCCTCATACCTCCTTTATCTGGATGCCAATAATCTTTATGGTTGGGCAATGAGCCAGTTTCTCCCACTCTCTCATTTTGCTTGGATTGACTGCGACATTGATATTATGGCAATTCCCGATGATAATCCTCTTGGCTTTATATTGGAAGTGGATTTAGAGTATCCAGTAGAATTACACGATTATCATCGCCGCCGAGATGAAATTTATTGGAAGGAAGAACACACGAAATTGTCCATATTATCTGTTCCAGTGCCAGGACGTAACATTTTCAAATCATTGTTTCCTTTAGAAGCCGATCGTTTAATACTCATGATTAATAATAAGACAGACTATTACACGCAACTAGAAAGACTATGAAAGAACTTAAAGACTATACACGCACGCGTGTTTAAACAACATGAGCCGTAGCCGATATGAATTAACTGAGTAAGTTTTATGAATCCTCGCTCCTCTTCGGCACTCTATTTCTTACTTATACCACCATTGGCCACGTACATGATACCATAGATTTTAATTGTTCCGATTGGTCAAACTAAACTTTCATATCCATCAGCGACGGAAGAATAATAAGTGTTAGCAGGTGTCAAGCAATAACGGGAAAAAATCGTTGCCACATGACTCAAATCATTAAAATAAAACAACTCAACTCGGCTGAAAACAACGCAACACAACTCTGCAGCAGGTTGCCTGACACTCAACTCGGCTACCAACACCCGAAATTCACTCTAAAAATTTCTAAGTCCCATTCCGAAACTAAAATACCGTTGCCACACGACTAAATTTAATTGGAAAAACATCTCAACTCCACTCAGCAACAACAAAAAACAACTCAACTCAACTTCACGGCAGCAAAAAAACAACTCAACTCAACTCGAAAACCCCGCCCACAAGTCACGTGGTATGACGTCATTGCCACGCCCACTTCCGGTCACGTGAGCGCCACCGCGCCACTGTGCTCGCAACCCACTTTCTTATCTACTATTTAAGGCGTCTTCACATGTCGTTAATGAGACAAAAGTTTTCTCGTTATTTTCAAATTGACCGAATATCTGCTTACTTACTAAAAGTTGATGCGGAAATGCTAGAAAGTACTGAAAAGAGTGATGCCTAGATTCTAAAGTCTACTTTCAACACAAAGTATTTCCGAAGATTTGTGGAAAGACTGCAGTATGTCTCGAAATAGAACAATTCCCTACTCCGTCATCTGACTTCCAAAATCACGATGTGGATATGGGCTTACATGTCTTTGCTCGAATTGCTTAAAATTCATCTGCAGAAGCAAATTTAGGAATTTTTTGAATGTAGCGGCTGTCGAGACGGCTGCGAAAAGTATCGCATCGACTCGTCATGAGCAGAAAACCTAAGTTTATGCTTCACAGTGTAGATATAAACCTTGTGTGTAGTAGCACGTATATTTTACTCTTAGAACTTAGTAAAAAATTAGCTGTTTTGTCAATCAGAATATTTATATAGTTTAATTATATCAATGAAAACTTTTTTAATTGGACGCGCGATTATCCAGCTTTGTTTAGCGCGAAAGGCACAAAACCGGATATTTACAATAGACTCTACGGGAGAAAAGGAACAAGCGTGAGGTATGCACTCGGTTTTTTCGAATGTCGCGTACAATAGATTAGGAAGACAAAATCAATTTTGACTCGCACCACATATATTTTTTTTTCGATGACTTTTTTGGTTCCATCAATAAAAGTTGCTGTTAAATGTAGAAAAATAGTTATAGTCGTCTCTCAAATTTTCTGTATGGAAGGAACATTTTTCAAATGCTTCCAATAGTCCAGTGACAACAATTTCTGATTATTGATATGAGGCATACACTGAAATACTTTCTAGCATTACCATTTCTTTTTCCCTGTCTTCCATAGAAATTGGAGTTGAATACTTAATTGTAAAAGGAACAATACTGGATGCTCGAAAGGTAAAATACTGGACGCGCGAAAGGCACAATACGGATATTTACAATAGACTCTACGGGAGAAAAGAAAAACGTGTGAGGTATACACTCGGTTTTTCAAATGTCGCGTACAATAGATTAAGAAGACAAAATCAATTTTGACTCGCACCACACATATTTTTTCGATGAATTTTTTGGTTCCATCAATAAAAGCTTGCTGTTAAATGTAGAATAATAGTTATATTCATCTCTCAAATTTTTCTGTGTGGAATGAACATTTTTCAAATGCTTCCAATAGTCCCAGTAACAACAAATTTCTGATTATTGATATGGTGCATACACTGAAATAGTTTCTAACATTACCATTTCTTTTTCCTTGTCTTCCTTAGAAATCGGAGTTGAATACTTAATTGTATTTCGCACTGACTTTCTTCATAAGACATTTTTCTAAATTCTAGTATCCCATTCTAGCATTCAAAATTCAATTCTAGAATGTTTCAAGTACTCAATAGAGTTCAGTGACAAACATATTGGATATATACACTGAAATTTTCTTTTGATATTTTGATGGATGATGATGAGAAAGAGAGAAGAGTGGCATTTAAACATTCAATAGTTTACAATAGGAAAACCTTAAATGTTCTGAATACAAATTTTAAGAAATTAAAGCATATGCCAAATACATCGTAAATTATTTAAACTTTCCCACTATTCTTACATAGAAATTATATTTTCCAATAATTGAATAAATAATAAATCCCAATTAAAATGAACCAGTTTATTCGCAACTAGCGAAAAGATCGGGCTCTGAAGCTACATACATTTCTTTAACACTTTCTAACAAAGCTATAATCAAGGAATTAAAAAGTTTTCATTGATATAATTACTATATGAAATTCTGATTGACAAAATCAGCAGATTATTGTTCATTTATAGAAAGTAAAGCAAGGTTTCCATATCTACGTAATCTGTGAGCATACTTAGGTTTTATGAGTCATGACCGAGCTGATTTTCGCAGCCGTCTCGACAGCCGCTACATTCAAACAATTCACTAATTTGCTTTGCAGATGATTTTAAAGCAATTCGAGCAAAGAAGTTGTAAGCACCATATCCACATCGGATTTTTCAGTCAGATGACGGAGTAGAGGATTGTTTAGAGACTTCTCTTTCCACAAATCTTGGAAATATCTGTTGAAGTAGTAGACACATAGCGCTAGACGTCACTCTTTCTCGAAGTTTCTAGCATTTCCACATCATTTTTTAAGTAAGCAGATATTCGGTAGAAAAATAACGAGAAAAGTTTGACTCTTAAGACATTGAAGACTTAATTTAGTAGATAAGAAAGTGGGTTGCGAGCACAGTGGCGCGGTGGCGCTCACGTGACCGGAAGTGGGCGTGGCAATGACGTCATACCACGTGACTTGTGGGCGGGGTTTTCGAGTTGAGTTGAGTTGTTTTTTTGCTGCCGTGAAGTTGAGTTGAGTTGTTTTTGTTGTTGCTGAGTGGAGTTGAGATGTTTTTCCAATTAAATTTAGTCGTGTGGCAACGGTATTTTAGTTTCGGAATGGGACTTAGAAATTTTTAGAGTGAATTTCGGGTGTTGGTAGCCGAGTTGAGTGTCAGGCAACCTGCTGCAGAGTTGTGTTGCGTTGTTTTCAGCCGAGTTGAGTTGTTTTATTTTAATGATTTGAGTCATGTGGCAACGATTTTTTCCCGTTATTGCTTGACACCTGCTAACACTTATTATTCTTCCGCTCGCGGATGGATATGAAAGTTTAGTTTGACCAATCGGAACAATTAAAATCTATGGTATCATGTACGTGGCCAATGGTGGTATAAGTAAGAAATAGAGTGCCGAAGAGGAGCGAGGATTCATAAAACTTACTCAGTTAATTCATATCGGCTACGGCTCATGTTTAAACACGCGTGCGTGTATAGTCTTTAAGTTCTTTCATAGTCTTTCTAGTTGCGTGTAATAGTCTGTCTTATTAATTAATCATGAGTATTAAACGATCGGCTTCTAAAGGAAACAATGATTTGAAAATGTTACGTCCTGGCACTGGAACAGATAATATGGACAATTCGTGTGTTCTTCCTTCCAATAAATTTCATCTCGGCGGCGATGGTAATCGTGTAATTCTACTGGATACTCTAAATCCACTTCCAATATAAAGCCAAGAGGATTATCATCGGGAATTGCCATAATATCAATCTCGCAGTCAATCCAAGCAAAATGAGAGAGTGGGAGAAACTGGCTCATTGCCCAACCATAAAGATTATTGGCATCCAGATAAAGGAGGTATGAGGATGGTTCTTCAGCATTAAAATCTGGTAGGTATTTATTGTTTGCTTTAGCATATCTGTGCGAGCACTGAGATATGCCGCCCCTGATACCTTTCTCAACGAAAAGCAGCTTATCATAATCAGTTAAAATTTCAATATTCACACCTGTTATTTTTAGCATGGCATCCCACGAAAGCCCTGGAGCCGTAAAATACCATGCTGGATCTAAATTATAAGTAGAAATGCACAGTTTCCTAAAATTCTCGAAAACATCTGCGAGAAGGAGTACATCAGTCTTGATATACAAGTCGGAATATTCTCCCAGAGTTTTGATTTGAAATGTATCCCAAACTGTCAAAGCATGATGATAATCCTCATCTGATATTTCGCATTCATTTAATTGATTATAAAAGCACTGTTTTGGGGGTAGACTCGTTTCATTACATTTAGTTTCGTCCGACATGTAATCATAAGGATAAACACCTTTTCGGAGTAAAAGATCTACTTTATCGCTCGGAAAGAATTTTAATGTGTGTAGAAACTGCTCTTTCATCAAATTCTTACTTAGCGAATCTAAACTACTCGCCATAAATCTAAATGAATCTAAAAATCGCAATTTAATTTTTTTTGTCACCACTTTGGAAACAGAGATATATTTTTCCTCATTCTGCGGTATTAATTCTATATTTCGATCGTCGTTTCCAAATTCTTTTATAAAAAGATGTAAATCATAATTACTTAAATTATGAAAAAATACGGGTATAAATCGAGGAGTTTTGAACTTTAGATTGCATTCATTACATGCTGGTCCCCTATAAATTCCCGTTATGTGACAGTGATCTTTAACTTTATAATTTTTTAGGGTGAATGCATTATCGCATAAATAACACCGAGAAGCTTTCATATGATCCTGTTCCATTTTTTCATTTAGAGGTTGCATAGGTTTTGGGGTGGGTAGTGTAAATTTGTTCAATATGTCTCGCTTCTTCTCTCAAGTTTTGAAAAAAAAATTTTCGCGGCGTCAGGACCTCTGTAAATGACGGGAGGCTTGTACATACCCTCGGAATATACTACATAGTAGCAGAATGACATTGGAGTGTGTCTTTGATATGCCTCGGTATAAGAATATTTAGTATTGGGTTCACAGGAAGATATGGGATTTGTAAAACACTCAAAATCGGCATAAATGACGAAAGGCATTCTATATGAATGTTGAATATTTTTTAAACTTAAGAATTTTCGAATTTTCGTCAGGCATCTGAACGCGCACTGGTTTATTTATCGAACACAACTCTTTATGCTTTAAGAGAGATTGGTTTGACGAAAAATGTAGAAGGCAACTCCGACATATAAACACACTACAATTATGTTTAGGTAATTGCTTTGAAACGAGTCTAGATAGATCTTTTATCCAACAGTAATGGAAAGTGGCTTTCGACTTTATGTATAACAAATCAACATGAATGTCTCTTTCCTGACATGTTATGTATAGGGGAAAAATTTTAAAATCTTTACAGTATGAATATACATTTACGGAAATGTTATTTAAATTTTCAAATTTAGACAAATCTTTTAAAGAAACAGGAAAATGTATACCTGTGAAATCCAGACTTGTAGCCCACTGCTGGTAATTGGAAACACGATTAGGGTTTCGTAGAACTGGATGGAGTGCTGACAAAATACTCCACTTAAAGCATTCCTCATCGTTGTTAACAACATTAATTACAGCTTGTTTAGATTTAATTATCGAAGGCAGCTCTAGATACGAAGATCCGCGTAGAGGATTGTATTTACTCTGCCGTATTTTCAAATGTAGTATCTCCTCCAGAGTCCATCCTGATTCTTTTTCTGAGAATTCGGAACTTTCCGCTAACAGTTTTTCAGATGCATCTTGAAATGTGAGGTCTATATTTGTTGTTGAAAGCACTACAATATTTTTTGTTTTAAATGATTTCACGTCACGAATGTCTCTATTTTCTCCCCGCTTCAAATAAGTGCTGAATAAGGTGAAATTAACTTTAAGTTCACTATAAGTTCTTTCTTCCTGCAAAATGTCTATCACTTCAACATGTTTACTCCTCAAAAAGTTTTTAATGTCTGTTTTTCCTTCGGTGTTGGGTAGCACAAAAGTCTTGCAACGGCCATCAAACGCGGATTCTCCAATACGGTTTGTAAAACGTGCACGCTTGTTAGTTCTTTCCTCCTCAGAATGAAGTAGTACTCTTTTTTCAGCGATTTTCTTATTTTTGAATTTCTGACAAATTTTTAATTGCGTATGACGTTTAAGAGCGTCTTTTCGAGAAAAGGACTTGTCACAAACTTCACATTTAAAGGATGTAGTACTTTGGTGGGTGGTTAGCACATGTCTTTTATAATCCCGCTCCCGCGTGAAACTTTTCCCGCATTCCGAACAAAAGGCGGAAGGTTTAGGGATTCCGGTGCCTTGCATATTTAAAGTTCGTGGCGATGAAACCTCTGTGCATGAAATCGATGGGGTACTGTGGAAAGGAATTCCGACATCAGGACAAAATAACTGAGAAGCTGTATATTCTCCAAACGCTGGATTAGGCGTCACATGTCGTTGCAGAGAGTCGAGGAAGTTTAAATCATCTTCATTCAAATTGGCAAAAGGAGAAGAATTCATTTCTGTACTAAAAGTAGATGGCGGAATACAGGAATTAATTGAAGGAGTTGCGATGCCTTGATTCATAAAGTCCACATTTTGACGAGCCAAAGTAGTTTCCGAAGGAATAGTAGCCGCTGATTGACTGCAGTTTGGTATAGAAATAGGAATATTTGGATTAAACAACTGAGAAGCTGTATATTCTCCAAACACGGGATTAGGCGTCACATGTCGTTGCAGAGAGTCGAGGAAGTTCAAATCTTCATCATTTAAATTTTCCATAATGAAGCGATGAATATACTTAAGCACGAGAGTATAAGTATCGCATCGACTGCTGGACCGAGCAGAAAATACTCCTTACTAAGTGTAAGAAAATAATACTATCCAGTGGGTAGTAGCACGTATATATACTCTTCAGAATAGTAAAATCATGTTCGCATGATAAAGCGAAACGTAAAGTCTTGAATGAAATAAAAGCGACTTGACATAAAAGGGACAATACTGGACGCGCGAAAGGTACAATGCTGGACGCGCGAAAGGCACAATACCGGATATTTACAATAGACTCTACGGGAGAAAAGGAACACGCGTGAGGTATGCACTCGGTTTTTCGAATGTCGCGTACAATAGATTAGGAAGACAAAATCAATTTTGACTCGCATCACATATATTTTTTTTTTCGATGACTTTTTTGGTTCCATCAATAAAAGTTGCTGTTAAATGTAGAAAAATAGTTATAGTCGTCTCTCAAATTTTCTGTATGGAAGGAACATTTTTCAAATGCTTCCAATAGTCCAGTGACAACAATTTCTGATTATTGATATGAGGCATACACTGAAATACTTTCTAGCATTACCATTTATTTTTCCCTGTCTTCCATAGAAATCGGAGTTGAATACTTAATTGTAAAAGGAACAATACTGGATGCTCGAAAGGTAAAATACTGGACGCGCGAAAGGCACAATACGGATATTTACAATAGACTCTACGGGAGAAAAGAAAAACGTGTGAGGTATACACTCGGTTTTTCAAATGTCGCGTACAATAGATTAGGAAGACAAAATCAATTTTGACTCGCACCACACATATTTTTTCGATGACTTTTTTGGTTCCATCAATAAAAGCTGCTGTTAAATGTAGAATAATAGTTATATTCATCTCTCAAATTTTCTGTGTGGAATGAACATTTTTCAAATGCTTCCAATAGTCCAGTAACAACAATTTCTGATTATTGATATGGTGCATACACTGAAATAGTTTCTAACATTACCATTTCTTTTTCCTTGTCTTCCTTAGAAATCGGAGTTGAATACTTAATTGTATTTCGCACTGACTTTCTTCATAAGACATTTTTCTAAATTCTAGTATCCCATTCTAGCATTCAAAATTCAATTCTAGAATGTTTCAAGTACTCAATAGAGTTCAGTGACAAACATATTGGATATATACACTGAAATTTTCTTTTGATATTTTGATGGATGATGATGAGAGAAAGAGAGAAGAGTGGCATTTAAACATTCAATAGTTTACAATAGGAAAACCTTAAATGTTCTGAATACAAATTTTAAGAATTAAAAGCATATGCCAAATACATCGTAAATTATTTAAACTTTCCCACTATTCTTAACATAGAAATTATATTTTCCAATAATTGAATAAATAATAAATCCCAATTAAAATGAACCAGTTTATTCGCAACTAGCGAAAAGATCGGGCTCTGAAGCTACATACATTTCTTTAACACTTTCTAACAAAGCTGGGATAATCAAGGAATTAAAAAAGTTTTCATTGATATAATTAACTATATGAATATTCTGATTGACAAAATCAGCAGCTAATTGTTCAAAGTTTATAGAAAATAAAGCAAGGTTTCCATATCTACGTAATCTGTGAGCATAACTTAGGTTTATGCAGTCATGACCGAGCTGATTTTCGCAGCCGTCTCGACAGCCGCTACATTCAAACAATTCACTAATTTGCTTCTGCAGATGAATTTTAAGCAATTCGAGCAAAGAAGTTGTAAGCACCATATCCACATCGGATTTTTCGAAGTCAGATGACGGAGTAGAGGATTGTTTAGAGACTTCTCTTTCCACAAATCTTGGAAATATCTGTTGAAGTAGTAGACACATAGCGCTAGACGTCACTCTTTCTCGAAGACTTTCTAGCATTTCCCACTCATTTTTGGTAAGTAAGCAGATATTCGGTAGAAAATAACGAGAAAAGTTTTGTCTCTTTAAGTAACATTGAAGACTTAAATGAGGTACATTATTTACCTGCACATTAGAAAGCATCAGACTGTCCTGGATCACTATGACTTCTCTTTCCGAAAAATAATTCGTGTATTCCATTTTATTAGCAAGGTTTTGCCAAACGAATGGATGTAAACAGACTCCTTCCTTTGTGGGTATCAGCTGCTGGTTTTTATCTAACACATATTTCCGAATGTGCACGTTGACTCTATCTCCAAACGTTGAAGACACTACATAATGATCGCCGCCGAGATGAAATTTATTGGAAGGAAGAACACACGAATTGTCCATATTATCTGTTCCAGTGCCAGGACGTAACATTTTCAAATCATTGTTTCCTTTAGAAGCCGATCGTTTAATACTCATGATTAATTAAGAAGACAGACTATTACACGCAACTAGAAAGACTATGAAAGAACTTAAAGACTATACACGCACACGTGTTTAAACATGAGCCGTAGCCGATATGAATTAACTGAGTAAGTTTTATGAATCCTCGCTCCTCTTCGGCACTCTATTTCTTACTTATACCACCATTGGTCCACGTACATGATACCATAGATTTTAATTGTTCCGATTGGTCAAACTAAACTTTCATATCCATCCGCGAGCGGAAGAATAATAAGTGTTAGCAGGTGTCAAGCAATAACGGAAAAAAATCGTTGCCACATGACTCAAATCATTAAAATAAAACAACTCAACTCGGCTGAAAACAACGCAACACAACTCTGCAGCAGGTTGCCTGACACTCAACTCGGCTACCAACACCCGAAATTCACTCTAAAAATTTCTAAGTCCCATTCCGAAACTAAAATACCGTTGCCACACGACTAAATTTAATTGGAAAAACATCTCAACTCCACTCAGCAACAACAAAAACAACTCAACTCAACTTCACGGCAGCAAAAAACAACTCAACTCAACTCGAAAACCCCGCCCACAAGTCACGTGATATGACGTCATTGCCACGCCCACTTCCGGTCACGTGAGCGCCACCGCGCCACTGTGCTCGCAACCCACTTTCTTATCTACTAGAATATAGAAATGTAAATAAACTTAAATAACAATAAATTTATTTATTATTTTTAAAAAATGTCTTTTTGTTTTTTTATTAATACTTTACATTTATATTATTTTGTTGTAGATAAATTTGTCCGTCTCCTTGTTTGAGAAAGGTCGCAAGGGAAATAAAATTATAATGTGATGGAGATCTGTTATACAGCGTTTATCGATCCCGATCATATCCCTGAAAAGGCAAGAGGTGCTTCATTAGGTACAGGTATAGATACGGTTCGACTTATCTTTCAGACCATCTTAAATTCCGTTGCATCAGCTTTACACCCTGATGATTTAATTCGCATATGTATTTTAAATGATGGTTTGTACAGACCTATACCAACTGGTCTGGTAAAAGTATGACGGTCGAGACCATTTTATCTTGCATAATGAAGGTTCTACAGTCAAAAGATACAATAATGTTGAATGAAGGGTTTACAGCTGATGTAATTACTATGGTAAGACCTAGAGGAGGAGGCAGAAGACACATTCTGTTGCCTGAATTGGACAGGCGGAAGAAGTCGTCCATAGTAAGTATAGCTGAAGATGAATCTTCAGTTGTGCTGCGCTAAAGCTATTTTGCTAGCAACAGCTTACTGCAGAAACGAACCTGAAATTAAATGCATTAAGGAATTAAAGAAATACATGCTTACGAGAAAAGCAATGGCTCTTCATGCCGCAACTGGAATTACCGGAGGTCTTTGCGGGATAAAGGGAATTATCAGGTTATCTACAAGGCTCGAGTTGTCTGCTCGAGAGACAAAAATTTATTTATGATTAAACGGATCACATTTTGATGTCATTAAGAACCCAGCAGCGTTTTTATGGATCGCAAAATTAGTTGCAATGATTGGGAAAAATCGTTTAAGAGGGTAGAGGACCACAGGTGTGCTGTTCTCTGCCATATTTGCAGAAAAGCAGATTGCGAAGAAGGGGATACAGTAAGATGTGCAGAATGTGATCGAAATTATCGATCACAATATTGTTATGAAGTTAACAAGCAACTGGGCATCTGCGATAAAGTCAAGTGTTATTTATATATTAAATTGCATGAAAACAGTTATGAAAAATTTGATGTACAACTGGGTTTTTTATTACAGAATCTACCAATGTCGGAATTGCTGTAAAGTTTGCAGAGACGACTGTGTCCAAAAGACCAACACAGATGCGACCATGTATACTGCCGACTATGCAAAAAGTGTGTTCCTTTTGATCATAGGTGTTTTGTTCCGACATCCGAGCCGAAAAATCCAAATGAAAAACTGTTGTTTTTCGATTTCAAAACCGACCACTCTACAGGCGAGCATAAAGTAAACTTTGCCGTGGTCCACGATTTTGATGGAAACGAGTTTATATTTGAAGGGTATAACGCACTAGACTTATTTTGTAAATTTTTGTTCAGTGATGACCACAAAGGATTTACTGGATTGCGCACAACATGAAGGTCTTTGGTGGTCAGTTCGTCCTTCAGTATTCAGAAAAAGGATATGCTCCGTATGTGGTTCCCAATGGTACTAAATTTATGTCTATTTCAGTGGGTGCTGTAAATATCCGAATCATTGACTCATTCAATTTTTTACCAATGTCTCTATCGAAATTACCGAAGACGTTTGGTATGGGTGAGTTAATGAAAGGATATTTCCCACACCTGTTTAATAGGCCAGAATATCAACCATCCAGAAATTTTATGCTTGGTATAATGTAAGGAAAAGCCACCCTTTCAACTTCAGAGAAAATATGCTAAGTTACTGCAGGTTAAAGTTTTTTCTTTTCTAAATAGTATTATAACTTTTTTTTTCTCTTACCGTGAACATTAAGTTAAATGTTTTCTTACATATACATATATTTTAGATCTGATGCGGATATATAGAGGAGGTTCTGCAGTGAGTTTCGAAGTCAATTTTTGTCTATCAACGATGTAGATCCATTTTGGTAAGTATGATTTTATTATCTAAGATGTGATAGCATGTGAAATTTATTTTCATAATCTTCTGCACACAAATTTATGTACATATTATCTAATATATTATATTCCTATCTTTTATATAGCTACTTAACGATTTCTGCAGCCTGTATGGCTTCATATAGACATAAACTTATAAAACCAAATACTATCGGCATTATTCCTAGAAATGGCTATGTGAACCGAACAGGTTATAGTATGGATAGCATCAGATGGATTGATTACGTAGCATCAACGGAAAATATTCACATCCAGCATGCTTTAAATGGACTAGGGGAGAAGAAAATTGGTAACATCAGTGTTGATGGATATTGTTTAGAAAACAATACCGTTTATCAGTTTCACGCAAGTTTTTTTTTTTTAGAGAATTTTTTTAAATGTATCATCTTCAGATAGAATATTTATTTCATCTACTTGCAATTTTTTAGGGATTTTTTTTTCATGGATGAGATTTATGTTATGACGCTGACGTCTTTAATCCTGTTTCGGGCAACACAATGGGAACACTTCTACGTAAAACGAAACAGCAAACTGAAGGTATTCTAAATAAAGGATATAATATAGTAGAAATTTGGGAGCCCGAATTTTTGAAAATGAAAAAAGAAAATGTAAACCTTCAGTCATTTTTACAAAATCATGATGTCGTAGATCGTTTACGCCCTCGGAATTCTTTTTTTGGAGGTCGTACAAATGCTATCAGATTATATTATGAAGGAAGGGCTAAGTATATAGATTTTACTAGTTTGTATCCCTTCATGAATAAATATTGCAGGTAAGCTATCTCTCTCTCTCTCTCTCTCTCTCTTATATATATATATATATATATATATATATATATAATATATAATAAAATACCCTATATCAACATATGAGTAATCTGTAAATGTTATAAAAGAAATCTTTTTTTTATCTACAGATATCTCGTAGGCCATCCCATAATAATTACCGAAGGATTCAGCGAAATAAATAATTATTTTGGAATAGTAAAATGCAGGGTTTTACCACCTAGAGGTCTGTTTCACCCCGTACTTCCATATCGCTGTCGTGGGAATTAGATGTTCCCATTGTGCAAAACGTGCGCTGAATGTTTGCAAGAAAATTGCGAACATACAGACGAAGAAAGAGCAATAACTGGTACTTGGGTATCAGAAGAAGTGAAAAAGGCAAAAGATAAAAGATACAAGATTTTAAACGTAAGTAAGGAGTGAAAATTAAAATTTTTTGTAGTCTACTGTATGTTTTCAACTAACAATGTAATTATTTTTTTTCAGATATATGAAGTGTATCACTTTCCTTCTTCCTCCACGTGCTTGTTCCAGACATATATTGATTTATTTCTTAAAATAAAACAAGAAGCGTCTGGATGGCCAGAGGATTGCACAACTGAAGCTGAAAAGAAGGCATATATTGAAAATTATTATATAAAAGGAGTTCGCCTAGACCCTTTAAACATCTCTGTTAATCCAGGACGACGTAGCGTAGCAAAATTAGCATTAAACAGTTTCTGGGGAAGGTATTATCAGTTTTTGGAAATTTTTTTTCAAAATCATTTTTTTAATTGTATATGAAATATATATATATGTATATAAATATTTTTTTCTTGTTTAGATGGGGCATGAAGAGTAATAAAGGTAAACTTACTTTAGTTTCAATTTCGTTCCAATCACAGTTTCCGATTTCAACAAGATATTGACAAATAAAACAAGAAAAGTAAGTTAATGTTCTGAGCCTAATCTTTTATAATTTTAAGTTACTAGATATTTTGTAAAAATATGTGTTTTGTTTATTTATATTTTAAAGATTTGCTCTTATTTGTATAATTTTTTTAAATCTAGATAAAGGACATCATCTTGTCTAGTCCAGAAGTAGCTGGTTTAACATGATACCAGGAAGACTATTTTGTTTCGAACAATTTATGTACAAATGTCTTCATATCAGCCTTCACGACTTCCTATGCTAGGTTAAAGCTTTATTCTGAACTGGAAAAATTAAATAAGGCAGTACTATACTTCGATACTGATAGTATCATTTATGCCTCTGATGGTAATAATGACCCTCCTACGGGAAATTTTCTGGGTTAATGCACAGATGAGTTGAATGGCGACACTATTTCCACATTCGTATCAGGTAATAGAAAAATCTTATACTCTCCATTGCTTCCTTTTTTTTTTGTATGTCTTTCTCTTGATAAAATAGAAGAATATTATTTAACTCTTTTTTTTCTTTCACATGTGGCTCAAAACATTATGCATACAGAACTGAAAAGGGAGATACAGTGTGTAAAATACGAGGTTTCACGTTAGTAGATAAGAAAGTGGGTTGCGAGCACAGTGGCGCGGTGGCGCTCACGTGACCGGAAGTGGGCGTGGCAATGACGTCATACCACGTGACTTGTGGGCGGGGTTTTCGAGTTGAGTTGAGTTGTTTTTTTGCTGCCGTGAAGTTGAGTTGAGTTGTTTTTGTTGTTGCTGAGTGGAGTTGAGATGTTTTTCCAATTAAATTTAGTCGTGTGGCAACGGTATTTTAGTTTCGGAATGGGACTTAGAAATTTTTAGAGTGAATTTCGGGTGTTGGTAGCCGAGTTGAGTGTCAGGCAACCTGCTGCAGAGTTGTGTTGCGTTGTTTTCAGCCGAGTTGAGTTGTTTTATTTTAATGATTTGAGTCATGTGGCAACGATTTTTTTTCCGTTATTGCTTGACACCTGCTAACACTTATTATTCTTCCGCTAGCGGATGGATATGAAAGTTTAGGTTGACCAATCGGAACAATTAAAATCTATGGTATCATGTACGTGGACCAATGGCGGTATAAGTAAGAAATAGAGTGCCGAAGAGGAGCGAGGATTCATAAAACTTACTCAGTTAATTCATATCTGCTACGGCTCATGTTTAAACACGTGTGCGTGAATAGTCTTTAAGTTCTTTCATAGTCTTTCTAGTTGCGTGTAATAGTCTGTCTTATTAATTAATCATGAGTATTAAACGATCGGCTTCTAAAGGAAACAATGATTTGAAAATGTTACGTCCTGGCACTGGAACAGATAATATGGACAATTCGTGTGTTCTTCCTTCCAATAAATTTCATCTCGGCGGCGATCATTATGTAGTGTCTTCAACGTTTGGAGATAGAGTCAACGTGCACATTCGGAAATATGTGTTAGATAAAAACCAGCAGCTGATACCCACAAAGGAAGGAGTCTGTTTACATCCATTCGTTTGGCAAAACCTTGCTAATAAAATGGAATACACGAATTATTTTTCGGAAAGAGAAGTCATAGTGATCCAGGACAGTCTGATGCTTTCTAATGTGCAGGTAAATAATGTACCTCATTTAAGTCTTCAATGTTACTTAAAGAGACAAAACTTTTCTCGTTATTTTCTACCGAATATCTGCTTACTTACCAAAAATGAGTGGGAAATGCTAGAAAGTCTTCGAGAAAGAGTGACGTCTAGCGCTATGTGTCTACTACTTCAACAGATATTTCCAAGATTTGTGGAAAGAGAAGTCTCTAAACAATCCTCTACTCCGTCATCTGACTTCGAAAAATCCGATGTGGATATGGTGCTTACAACTTCTTTGCTCGAATTGCTTAAAATTCATCTGCAGAAGCAAATTAGTGAATTGTTTGAATGTAGCGGCTGTCGAGACGGCTGCGAAAATCAGCTCGGTCATGACTGCATAAACCTAAGTTATGCTCACAGATTACGTAGATATGGAAACCTTGCTTTATTTTTCTATAAACTTTGAACAATTAGCTGCTGATTTTGTCAATCAGAATATTCATATAGTTAATTATATCAATGAAAACTTTTTTAATTCCTTGATTATCCCAGCTTTGTTAGAAAGTGTTAAAGAAATGTATGTAGCTTCAGAGCCCGATCTTTTCGCTAGTTGCGAATAAACTGGTTCATTTTAATTGGGATTTATTATTTATTCAATTATTGGAAAATATAATTTCTATGTTAAGAATAGTAATTTAAATAATTTACGATGTATTTGGCATATGCTTTTAATTCTTAAAATTTGTATTCAGAACATTTAAGGTTTTCCTATTGTAAACTATTGAATGTTTAAATGCCACTCTTCTCTCTTTCTCTCATCATCATCCATCAAAATATCAAAAGAAAATTTCAGTGTATATATCCAATATGTTTGTCACTGAACTCTATTGAGTACTTGAAACATTCTAGAATTGAATTTTGAATGCTAGAATGGGATACTAGAATTTAGAAAAATGTCTTATGAAGAAAGTCAGTGCGAAATACAATTAAGTATTCAACTCCGATTTCTAAGGAAGACAAGGAAAAAGAAATGGTAATGTTAGAAACTATTTCAGTGTATGCACCATATCAATAATCAGAAATTGTTGTTACTGGACTATTGGAAGCATTTGAAAAATGTTCATTCCACACAGAAAATTTGAGAGATGAATATAACTATTATTCTACATTTAACAGCAGCTTTTATTGATGGAACCAAAAAAGTCATCGAAAAAATATGTGTGGTGCGAGTCAAAATTGATTTTGTTTTCTTAATCTATTGTACGCGACATTTGAAAAACCGAGTGTATACCTCACACGTTTTTCTTTTCTCCCGTAGAGTCTATTGTAAATATCCGTATTGTGCCTTTCGCGCGTCCAGTATTTTACCTTTCGAGCATCCAGTATTGTTCCTTTTACAATTAAGTATTCAACTCCAATTTCTATGGAAGACAGGGAAAAAGAAATGGTAATGCTAGAAAGTATTTCAGTGTATGCCTCATATCAATAATCAGAAATTGTTGTCACTGGACTATTGGAAGCATTTGAAAAATGTTCCTTCCATACAGAAAATTTGAGAGACGACTATAACTATTTTTCTACATTTAACAGCAACTTTTATTGATGGAACCAAAAAAGTCATCGAAAAAAAAAATATATGTGGTGCGAGTCAAAATTGATTTTGTCTTCCTAATCTATTGTACGCGACATTCGAAAAACCGAGTGCATACCTCACGCGTGTTCCTTTTCTCCCGTAGAGTCTATTGTAAATATCCGGTATTGTGCCTTTCGCGCGTCCAGCATTGTACCTTTCGCGCGTCCAGTATTGTCCCTTTTATGTCAAGTCGCTTTTATTTCATTCAAGACTTTACGTTTCGCTTTATCATGCGAACATGATTTTACTATTCTGAAGAGTATATATACGTGCTACTACCCACTGGATAGTATTATTTTCTTACACTTAGTAAGGAGTATTTTCTGCTCGGTCCAGCAGTCGATGCGATACTTATACTCTCGTGCTTAAGTATATTCATCGCTTCATTATGGAAAATTTAAATGATGAAGATTTGAACTTCCTCGACTCTCTGCAACGACATGTGACGCCTAATCCCGTGTTTGGAGAATATACAGCTTCTCAGTTGTTTAATCCAAATATTCCTATTTCTATACCAAACTGCAGTCATTCAGCGGCTACTATTCCTTCGGAAACTACTTTGGCTCGTCAAAATGTGGACTTTATGAATCAAGGCATCGCAACTCCTTCAGTTAATTCCTGTATTTCGCCATCTACTTTGAGTACAGAAATGAATTCTTCTCCTTTCGCCAATTTGAATGAAGATGATTTAAACTTCCTCGACTCTCTGCAACGACATGTGACGCCTAATCCAGCGTTTGGAGAATATACAGCTTCTCAGTTATTTTGTCCTGATGTCGGAATTCCTTTCCACAGTACCCCATCGATTTCATGCACAGAGGTTTCATCGCCACGAACTTTAAATATGCAAGGCACCGGAATCCCTAAACCTTCCGCCTTTTGTTCGGAATGCGGGAAAAGTTTCACGCGGGAGCGGGATTATAAAAGACATGTGCTAACCACCCACCAAAGTACTACATCCTTTAAATGTGAAGTTTGTGACAAGTCCTTTTCTCGAAAAGACGCTCTTAAACGTCATACGCAATTAAAAATTTGTCAGAAATTCAAAAATAAGAAAATCGCTGAAAAAAGAGTACTACTTCATTCTGAGGAGGAAAGAACTAACAAGCGTGCACGTTTTACAAACCGTATTGGAGAATCCGCGTTTGATGGCCGTTGCAAGACTTTTGTGCTACCCAACACCGAAGGAAAAACAGACATTAAAAACTTTTTGAGGAGTAAACATGTTGAAGTGATAGACATTTTGCAGGAAGAAAGAACTTATAGTGAACTTAAAGTTAATTTCACCTTATTCAGCACTTATTTGAAGCGGGGAGAAAATAGAGACATTCGTGACGTGAAATCATTTAAAACAAAAAATATTGTAGTGCTTTCAACAACAAATATAGACCTCACATTTCAAGATGCATCTGAAAAACTGTTAGCGGAAAGTTCCGAATTCTCAGAAAAAGAATCAGGATGGACTCTGGAGGAGATACTACATTTGAAAATACGGCAGAGTAAATACAATCCTCTACGCGGATCTTCGTATCTAGAGCTGCCTTCGATAATTAAATCTAAACAAGCTGTAATTAATGTTGTTAACAACGCTGAGGAATGCTTTAAGTGGAGTATTTTGTCAGCACTCCATCCAGTTCTACGAAACCCTAATCGTGTTTCCAATTATCAACAGTGGGCTACAAGTCTGGATTTCACAGGTATACATTTTCCTGTTTCTTTAAAAGATTTGTCTAAATTTGAAAATTTAAATAACATTTCCGTAAATGTATATTCATACTGTAAAGATTTTAAAATTTTCCCCCTATACATAACATGTCAGGAAAGAGACATTCATGTTGATTTGTTATACATAAAGTCGAAAGCCACTTTCCATTACTGTTGGATAAAAGATCTATCTAGACTCGTTTCAAAACAATTACCTAAACATAATTGTAGTGTGTTTATATGTCGGAGTTGCCTTCTACATTTTTCGTCAAACCAATCTCTCTTAAAGCATAAAGAGTTGTGTTCGATAAATAAACCAGTGCGCGTTCAGATGCCTGACGAAAATTCGAAAATTCTTAAGTTTAAAAATATTCAACATTCATATAGAATGCCTTTCGTCATTTATGCCGATTTTGAGTGTTTTACAAATCCCATATCTTCCTGTGAACCCAATACTAAATATTCTTATACCGAGGCATATCAAAGACACACTCCAATGTCATTCTGCTACTATGTAGTATATTCCGAGGGTATGTACAAGCCTCCCGTCATTTACAGAGGTCCTGACGCCGCGAAAATTTTTTTTCAAAACTTGAGAGAAGAAGCGAGACATATTGAACAAATTTACACTACCCCAAAACCTATGCAACCTCTAAATGAAAAAATGGAACAGGATCATATGAAAGCTTCTCGGTGTTATTTATGCGATAATGCATTCACCCTAAAAAATTATAAAGTTAAAGATCACTGTCACATAACGGGAATTTATAGGGGACCAGCATGTAATGAATGCAATCTAAAGTTCAAAACTCCTCGATTTATACCCGTATTTTTTCATAATTTAAGTAATTATGATTTACATCTTTTTATAAAAGAATTTGGAAACGACGATCGAAATATAGAATTAATACCGCAGAATGAGGAAAAATATATCTCTGTTTCCAAAGTGGTGACAAAAAAAATTAAATTGCGATTTTTAGATTCATTTAGATTTATGGCGAGTAGTTTAGATTCGCTAAGTAAGAATTTGATGAAAGAGCAGTTTCTGCACACATTAAAATTCTTTCCGAGCGATAAAGTAGATCTTTTACTCCGAAAAGGTGTTTATCCTTATGATTACATGTCGGACGAAACTAAATGTAATGAAACGAGTCTACCCCCAAAACAGTGCTTTTATAATCAATTAAATGAATGCGAAATATCAGATGAGGATTATCATCATGCTTTGACAGTTTGGGATACATTTCAAATCAAAACTCTGGGAGAATATTCCGACTTGTATATCAAGACTGATGTACTCCTTCTCGCAGATGTTTTCGAGAATTTTAGGAAACTGTGCATTTCTACTTATAATTTAGATCCAGCATGGTATTTTACGGCTCCAGGGCTTTCGTGGGATGCCATGCTAAAAATAACAGGTGTGAATATTGAAATTTTAACTGATTATGATAAGCTGCTTTTCGTTGAGAAAGGTATCAGGGGCGGCATATCTCAGTGCTCGCACAGATATGCTAAAGCAAACAATAAATACCTACCAGATTTTAATGCTGAAGAACCATCCTCATACCTCCTTTATCTGGATGCCAATAATCTTTATGGTTGGGCAATGAGCCAGTTTCTCCCACTCTCTCATTTTGCTTGGATTGACTGCGACATTGATATTATGGCAATTCCCGATGATAATCCTCTTGGCTTTATATTGGAAGTGGATTTAGAGTATCCAGTAGAATTACACGATTACCATCGCCGCCGAGATGAAATTTATTGGAAGGAAGAACACACGAATTGTCCATATTATCTGTTCCAGTGCCAGGACGTAACATTTTCAAATCATTGTTTCCTTTAGAAGCCGATCGTTTAATACTCATGATTAATTAATAAGACAGACTATTACACGCAACTAGAAAGACTATGAAAGAACTTAAAGACTATACACGCACGCGTGTTTAAACATGAGCCGTAGCCGATATGAATTAACTGAGTAAGTTTTATGAATCCTCGCTCCTCTTCGGCACTCTATTTCTTACTTATACCACCATTGGCCACGTACATGATACCATAGATTTTAATTGTTCCGATTGGTCAAACTAAACTTTCATATCCATCAGCGAGCGGAAGAATAATAAGTGTTAGCAGGTGTCAAGCAATAACGGGAAAAAATCGTTGCCACATGACTCAAATCATTAAAATAAAACAACTCAACTCGGCTGAAAACAACGCAACACAACTCTGCAGCAGGTTGCCTGACACTCAACTCGGCTACCAACACCCGAAATTCACTCTAAAAATTTCTAAGTCCCATTCCGAAACTAAAATACCGTTGCCACACGACTAAATTTAATTGGAAAAAATCTCAACTCCACTCAGCAACAACAAAAACAACTCAACTCAACTTCACGGCAGCAAAAAAACAACTCAACTCAACTCGAAAACCCCGCCCACAAGTCACGTGGTATGACGTCATTGCCACGCCCACTTCCGGTCACGTGAGCGCCACCGCGCCACTGTGCTCGCAACCCACTTTCTTATCTACTACATTAGGCGTCACATGTCGTTGCAGAGAGTCGAGGAAGTTTAAATCATCTTCATTCAAATTGGCGAAAGGAGAAGAATTCATTTCTGTACTAAAAGTAGATGGCAGAATACAGGAATTAACTGAAGGAGTTGCGATGCCTTGATTCATAAAGTCCACATTTTGACGAGCCAAAGTAGTTTCCGAAGGAATAGTAGCCGCTGATTGACTGCAGTTTGGTATAGAAATAGGAATATTTGGATTAAACAACTGAGAAGCTGTATATTCTCCAAACACGGGATTAGGCGTCACATGTCGTTGCAGAGAGTCGAGGAAGTTCAAATCTTCATCATTTAAATTTTCCATAATGAAGCGATGAATATACTTAAGCACGAGAGTATAAGTATCGCATCGACTGCTGGACCGAGCAGAAAATACTCCTTACTAAGTGTAAGAAAATAATACTATCCAGTGGGTAGTAGCACGTATATATACTCTTCAGAATAGTAAAATCATGTTCGCATGATAAAGCGAAACGTAAAGTCTTGAATGAAATAAAAGCGACTTGACATAAAAGGGACAATACTGGACGCGCGAAAGGTACAATGCTGGACGCGCGAAAGGCACAATACCGGATATTTACAATAGACTCTACGGGAGAAAAGGAACACGCGTGAGGTATGCACTCGGTTTTTCGAATGTCGCGTACAATAGATTAGGAAGACAAAATCAATTTTGACTCGCACCACATATATTTTTTTTCGATGACTTTTTTGGTTCCATCAATAAAAGTTGCTGTTAAATGTAGAAAAATAGTTATAGTCGTCTCTCAAATTTTCTGTATGGAAGGAACATTTTTCAAATGCTTCCAATAGTCCAGTGACAACAATTTCTGATTATTGATATGAGGCATACACTGAAATACTTTCTAGCATTACCATTTCTTTTTCCCTGTCTTCCATAGAAATTGGAGTTGAATACTTAATTGTAAAAGGAACAATACTGGATGCTCGAAAGGTAAAATACTGGACGCGCGAAAGGCACAATACGGATATTTACAATAGACTCTACGGGAGAAAAGAAAAACGTGTGAGGTATACACTCGGTTTTTCAAATGTCGCGTACAATAGATTAAGAAGACAAAATCAATTTTGACTCGCACCACACATATTTTTTTCGATGACTTTTTTTGGTTCCATCAATAAAAGCTGCTGTTAAATGTAGAATAATAGTTATATTCATCTCTCAAATTTTCTGTGTGGAATGAACATTTTTCAAATGCTTCCAATAGTCCAGTAACAACAATTTCTGATTATTGATATGGTGCATACACTGAAATAGTTTCTAACATTACCATTTCTTTTTCCTTGTCTTCCTTAGAAATCGGAGTTGAATACTTAATTGTATTTCGCACTGACTTTCTTCATAAGACATTTTTCTAAATTCTAGTATCCCATTCTAGCATTCAAAATTCAATTCTAGAATGTTTCAAGTACTCAATAGAGTTCAGTGACAAACATATTGGATATATACACTGAAATTTTCTTTTGATATTTTGATGGATGATGATGAGAGAAAGAGAGAAGAGTGGCATTTAAACATTCAATAGTTTACAATAGGAAAACCTTAAATGTTCTGAATACAAATTTTAAGAATTAAAAGCATATGCCAAATACATCGTAAATTATTTAAACTTTCCCACTATTCTTAACATAGAAATTATATTTTCCAATAATTGAATAAATAATAAATCCCAATTAAAATGAACCAGTTTATTCGCAACTAGCGAAAAGATCGGGCTCTGAAGCTACATACATTTCTTTAACACTTTCTAACAAAGCTGGGATAATCAAGGAATTAAAAAAGTTTTCATTGATATAATTAACTATATGAATATTCTGATTGACAAAATCAGCAGCTAATTGTTCAAAGTTTATAGAAAATAAAGCAAGGTTTCCATATCTACGTAATCTGTGAGCATAACTTAGGTTTATGCAGTCATGACCGAGCTGATTTTCGCAGCCGTCTCGACAGCCGCTACATTCAAACAATTCACTAATTTGCTTCTGCAGATGAATTTTAAGCAATTCGAGCAAAGAAGTTGTAAGCACCATATCCACATCGGATTTTTCGAAGTCAGATGACGGAGTAGAGGATTGTTTAGAGACTTCTCTTTCCACAAATCTTGGAAATATCTGTTGAAGTAGTAGACACATAGCGCTAGACGTCACTCTTTCTCGAAGACTTTCTAGCATTTCCCACTCATTTTTGGTAAGTAAGCAGATATTCGGTAGAAAATAACGAGAAAAGTTTTGTCTCTTTAAGTAACATTGAAGACTTAAATGAGGTACATTATTTACCTGCACATTAGAAAGCATCAGACTGTCCTGGATCACTATGACTTCTCTTTCCGAAAAATAATTCGTGTATTCCATTTTATTAGCAAGGTTTTGCCAAACGAATGGATGTAAACAGACTCCTTCCTTTGTGGGTATCAGCTGCTGGTTTTTATCTAACACATATTTCCGAATGTGCACGTTGACTCTATCTCCAAACGTTGAAGACACTACATAATGATCGCCGCCGAGATGAAATTTATTGGAAGGAAGAACACACGAATTGTCCATATTATCTGTTCCAGTGCCAGGACGTAACATTTTCAAATCATTGTTTCCTTTAGAAGCCGATCGTTTAATACTCATGATTAATTAATAAGACAGACTATTACACGCAACTAGAAAGACTATGAAAGAACTTAAAGACTATACACGCACGCGTGTTTAAACATGAGCCGTAGCCGATATGAATTAACTGAGTAAGTTTTATGAATCCTCGCTCCTCTTCGGCACTCTATTTCTTACTTATACCACCATTGGCCACGTACATGATACCATAGATTTTAATTGTTCCGATTGGTCAAACTAAACTTTCATATCCATCCGCGAGCGGAAGAATAATAAGTGTTAGCAGGTGTCAAGCAATAACGGGAAAAAATCGTTGCCACATGACTCAAATCATTAAAATAAAACAACTCAACTCGGCTGAAAACAACGCAACACAACTCTGCAGCAGGTTGCCTGACACTCAACTCGGCTACCAACACCCGAAATTCACTCTAAAAATTTCTAAGTCCCATTCCGAAACTAAAATACCGTTGCCACACGACTAAATTTAATTGGAAAAACATCTCAACTCCACTCAGCAACAACAAAAACAACTCAACTCAACTTCACGGCAGCAAAAAAACAACTCAACTCAACTCGAAAACCCCGCCCACAAGTCACGTGGTATGACGTCATTGCCACGCCCACTTCCGGTCACGTGAGCGCCACCGCGCCACTGTGCTCGCAACCCACTTTCTTATCTACTAACGTGAACCCTCGTATTTTACACACTGTATCTCCCTTTTCAGTTCTGTATGCATAATGTTTTGAGCCGCCTGGGAAAGAAAAAAAGAGTTAAATAATATTCTTCTATTTTATCAAGAGAAAGACATACAAAAAAAAAAGGAAGCAATGGAGAGTATAAGATTTTTCTATTACCTGATACGAATGTGGAAATAGTGTCGCCATTCAACTCATCTGTGCATTAACCCAGAAAATTTCCCGTAGGAGGGTCATTATTACCATCAGAGGCATAAATGATACTATCAGTATCGAAGTATAGTACTGCCTTATTTAATTTTTCCAGTTCAGAATAAAGCTTTAACCTAGCATAGGAAGTCGTGAAGGCTGATATGAAGACATTTGTACATAAATTGTTCGAAACAAAATAGTCTTCCTGGTATCATGTTAAACCAGCTACTTCTGGACTAGACAAGATGATGTCCTTTATCTAGATTTAAAAAAATTATACAAATAAGAGCAAATCTTTAAAATATAAATAAACAAAACACATATTTTTACAAAATATCTAGTAACTTAAAATTATAAAAGATTAGGCTCAGAACATTAACTTACTTTTCTTGTTTTATTTGTCAATATCTTGTTGAAATCGGAAACTGTGATTGGAACGAAATTGAAACTAAAGTAAGTTTACCTTTATTACTCTTCATGCCCCATCTAAACAAGAAAAAAATATTTATATACATATATATATATATTTCATATACAATTAAAAAAATGATTTTGAAAAAAATTTCAACAATTGATAATACCTTCCCCAGAAACTGTTCAATGCTAATTTGTCTATGCTACGTCGTCCTGGATTGACAGAGATGTTTTTTGGGTCTAGGCGAACTCCTTCCTTTAAATAATAATTTTCAATATAAGCCTTCTTCTCCTCTTCAGTTGTGCAATCTTCTGGCCATCCAGACGCTTCTTGTTTAATTTTGAGAAATAAATCTATATATGTTTGGAACAAGCATGTGGAGGAAGAAGGAAAGTGATACACTTCGTATATCTAAAAAAATAATAACATTGTTAGTTGAAAACATACAGTAGACTACAAAAAATTTTAATTTTCACTCCTTACTTACGTTTAAAATCTTGTATCTTTTATCTTTTGCCTTTTTCACTTCTTCTGATACCCAAGTACCAGTTATTGCTCTTTCTTCGTCTGTATGTTCGCAATTTTCTTGCAAACATTCAGCGCACGTTTTGCACAATGGGAACATCTAATTCCCACGACAGCGATATGGAAGTACGGGGTGAAACAGACCTCTAGGTGGTAAAACCCTGCATTTTATTGTTCCAAAATAATTATCTATTTCGCTGAATCCTTCAGTAATTATTATGGGATATCTGTAGATAAAAAAAAGTTTTCTTTTATAATATTTACAGATTGCTCATATGTTCATATAGGGTATTTTATTATATATATATATATATATATATATATATATATATATATATATATATATATATATATATATATATATACAGAGAGAGAGAGAGAGAGAGATAGCTTACCTGTAATATTTATTCCCAGGGATACAAGACTAGTAAAATCTATATACTTAGCCCTTCCTTCATAATATAATCTGATAACATTTGTACGACCTTCAAAAAAAGAATCCCGAGGGCGTAAATGATCTACGACATCATGATTTTGTAAAAATGACTGAAGGTTTACATTTTCTTTTTTCATTTTCGATTCAAATTCGTGCTCCTAAATTTCTACTATATTATATCCTTTATTTAGAATACCTTCAGTTTGCTGTTTCGTTTTACATAGAAGGGTTCCAATTGTGTTGCCCGAAACAGGATTAAAGACGTCAGCTTCATAACATACATAGCATCCATGAAAAAACATCCCTATAAAATTGCAAGTACATGAAAATAAATATTCTATCTGAAGATGATACATTTAAAAAAATTCTCTTAAAAAAAAAAAAAAACTTGCGTGAAACTGATAAACGGTATTGTTTTCTAAACAATATCCATCAACACTGATGTTACCCAATTTTCTTCTCCCCTAGTCCATTTAAAGCATGCTGGATGTGAATATTTTCCGTTGATGCTACGTAATCAATCCATCTGATGCTATCCATACTATAACCTGTTCGGTTCACATAGCCATTTCTAGGAATAATGCCGATAGTATTTGGTTTTATAAGTTTATGTCTATATGAAGCCATACAGGCTGCAGAAATCGTTAAGTAGCTATATAAAAGATAGGAATATAATATATATTAGATATTATGTCCATAAATTTGTGTGCAGAAGTTTAGAAAACAAATTTCACATGATATCAATTATTTCTTAGGTAATAAAATCATACTTACCAAAATGGATCTACGTCATTGACAGACAAAAATTGATTTCGAAATTTGATACAGCGCCTCCTCAATATATCCGCATCAGATCTATAATATATGTATATGTAAGAAAACATTTAACAAAATGTTCACGGTAAAAAAAAAAAGTTATAATACTATTTAAAAAAATAAACTATAACCTGCAGTAACTTAGCATATTTTCTCTGAAGTTGAAAGGGTGGCTTTTCCTTACATTATACCAAGCATAAAATTTCTGGATGGTTGATATTCTGGCCTATTAAACAGGTGTGGGAAATATCCTTTCATTAACTCACCCATACCAAACGTCTTCGGTAATTTCGATAGAGACATTGGTAAAAAATTGAATGAGTCAATGATTCGGATATTTACAGCACCCACTGAAATAGACATAAATTTAGTACCATTGGGAACCACATACGGAGCATATCCTTTTTCTGAATACTGAAGGACGAACTGACCACCAAAGACCTTCATGTTGTGCGCAATCCAGTAAATCCTTTGTGGTCATCACTGAACAAAAATTTACAAAATAAGTCTAGTGCGTTATACCCTTCAAATATAAACTCGTTTCCATCAAAATCGTGGACCACGGCAAAGTTTACTTTATGCTCGCCTGTAGAGTGGTCGGTTTTGAAATCGAAAAACAACAGTTTTTCATTTGGATTTTTCGGCTCGGATGTCGGAACAAAACACCTATGATCAAAAGGAACACACTTTTTGCATAGTCGGCAGTATACATGGTCGCATCTGTGTTGGTCTTTTGGACACAGTCGTCTCTGTAAAACTTTACAGCATTTCCGACATTGGTAGATCTGTAATAAAAAACCCAGTTGTACATCAAATTTTCATAACTGTTTTCTTGCAATTTAATATATAATAACACTTACTTTATTGCAGATGCCTCGTTGCTTGTGAACTTCATAACAATGCTGTGATCGACAATTTCGATCACATTTTGCACATCTTACTGTATCCCCTTCTTCGCAATCTGCTTTTCTGCAAATATGGCAGAGAACAGCACACCTGTGGTCCTTTACCCTCTTAAAGGTTTTTTCACATTCATTGCAATAATTTTGCGATCCATAAAACGCTGCTGGGTCCTTAATGACATCAAAATGTGATCCGTTTAACCATAAATAAGTTTTTGTCTCTCGAGCAGTACCCTTGTAGATAACCTGATAATTCCCTCTATCCCGCAAAGACCTTCGGGAATTCCAGTTGCGGCATGAAGAGCCATTGCTTTTCTTGTAAGCAATGTATTTCTTTGATTCCTTAAGGCTTTAATTTCAGGGTCGTTTCTGTAGTAAGCTGTAGCTAGCAAAATAGCTTTAGCGCAGAACAACTGAAGATTCATTTTCAGCTATACTTACTATGGACGACTTCTTCCATCTGTCCAATTCAGGCAACAGAATGTGTCTTCTGCCTCTAGGTTTCAGTATAGTAATTACATCAACTGTTACAACCCTTCATTCAACATTATTGTATCTTTTGACTGGAGAACCTTCATTATGCAAGATAAAATGGTCTCGATGGTCATTCATACTTTTACCAGACCAGTTGGTATAGGTCTGTACAAACCATCATTTAAAATACATATGCGAAGTAAATCATCAGGGTGTAAAGCGGATGTAACGGAATTTCAGAGGGTTTGAAAGATAAGTCGAACCGTACCTAATATCTATACCTGTACCTAATGAAGCACCTCTTCAGTATTGAGGTCTTTTCAGGGATATGATCGGGATAGATAAACGCTCTATAAGAGATCTCCATCACATTATAATTTTATTTCCCTTGCGACCTTTCTCAAAACAAGGAGACGGACAAATTTATCTACAACAAAATAATATAAATGTAAAGTATTAATAAAAAAACAAAAAGACATTTTTTAAAAATAATAAATAAATTTATTGTTATTTAAGTTTATTTACATTTCTATATTCTAGTAGATAAGAAAGTGGGTTGCGAGCACAGTGGCGCGGTGGCGCTCACGTGACCGGAAGTGGGCGTGGCAATGACGTCATATCACGTGACTTGTGGGAGTGGTTTTCGAGTTGAGTTGTTTTTTTTTTTTTTGCTGCCGTGAAGTTGAGTTGAGTTGTTTTTGTTGTTGCTGAGTGGAGTTGAGATGTTTTTCCAATTAAATTTAGTCGTGTGGCAACGGTATTTTAGTTTCGGAATGGGACTTAGAAATTTTTAGAGTGAATTTCGGGTGTTGGTAGCCGAGTTGAGTGTCAGGCAACCTGCTGCAGAGTTGTGTTGCGTTGTTTTCAGCCGAGTTGAGTTGTTTTAGTTTAATGATTTGAGTCATGTGGCAACGATTTTTTCCCGTTATTGCTTGACACCTGCTAACACTTATTATTCTTCCGCTCGCTGATGGATATGAAAGTTTAGTTTGACCAATCGGAACAATTAAAATCTATGGTATCATGTACGTGGCCAATGGTGGTATAAGTAAGAAATAGAGTGCCGAAGAGGAGCGAGGATTCATAAAACTTACTCAGTTAATTCATATCGGCTACGGCTCATGTTTAAACACGCGTGCGTGTATAGTCTTTAAGTTCTTTCATAGTCTTTCTAGTTGCGTGTAATAGTCTGTCTTATTAATTAATCATGAGTATTAAACGATCGGCTTCTAAAGGAAACAATGATTTGAAAATGTTACGTCCTGGCACTGGAACAGATAATATGGACAATTCGTGTGTTCTTCCTTCCAATAAATTTCATCTCGGCGGCGATCATTATGTAGTGTCTTCAACGTTTGGAGATAGAGTCAACGTGCACATTCGGAAATATGTGTTAGATAAAAACCAGCAGCTGATACCCACAAAGGAAGGAGTCTGTTTACATCCATTCGTTTGGCAAAACCTTGCTAATAAAATGGAATACACGAATTATTTTTCGGAAAGAGAAGTCATAGTGATCCAGGACAGTCTGATGCTTTCTAATGTGCAGGTAAATAATGTACCTCATTTAAGTCTTCAATGTTACTTAAAGAGACAAAACTTTTCTCGTTATTTTCTACCGAATATCTGCTTACTTACCAAAAATGAGTGGGAAATGCTAGAAAGTCTTCGAGAAAGAGTGACGTCTAGCGCTATGTGTCTACTACTTCAACAGATATTTCCAAGATTTGTGGAAAGAGAAGTCTCTAAACAATCCTCTACTCCGTCATCTGACTTCGAAAAATCCGATGTGGATATGGTGCTTACAACTTCTTTGCTCGAATTGCTTAAAATTCATCTGCAGAAGCAAATTAGTGAATTGTTTGAATGTAGCGGCTGTCGAGACGGCTGCGAAAATCAGCTCGGTCATGACTGCATAAACCTAAGTTATGCTCACAGATTACGTAGATATGGAAACCTTGCTTTATTTTCTATAAACTTTGAACAATTAGCTGCTGATTTTGTCAATCAGAATATTCATATAGTTAATTATATCAATGAAAACTTTTTTTAATTCCTTGATTATCCCAGCTTTGTTAGAAAGTGTTAAAGAAATGTATGTAGCTTCAGAGCCCGATCTTTTCGCTAGTTGCGAATAAACTGGTTCATTTTAATTGGGATTTATTATTTATTCAATTATTGGAAAATATAATTTCTATGTTAAGAATAGTGGGAAAGTTTAAAATAATTTACGATGTATTTGGCATATGCTTTTAATTCTTAAAATTTGTATTCAGAACATTTAAGGTTTTCCTATTGTAAACTATTGAATGTTTAAATGCCACTCTTCTCTCTTTCTCTCATCATCCATCAAAATATCAAAAGAAAATTTCAGTGTATATATCCAATATGTTTGTCACTGAACTCTATTGAGTACTTGAAACATTCTAGAATTGAATTTTGAATGCTAGAATGGGATACTAGAATTTAGAAAAATGTCTTATGAAGAAAGTCAGTGCGAAATACAATTAAGTATTCAACTCCGATTTCTAAGGAAGACAAGGAAAAAGAAATGGTAATGTTAGAAACTATTTCAGTGTATGCACCATATCAATAATCAGAAATTGTTGTTACTGGACTATTGGAAGCATTTGAAAAATGTTCATTCCACACAGAAAATTTGAGAGATGAATATAACTATTATTCTACATTTAACAGCAGCTTTTATTGATGGAACCAAAAAAGTCATCGAAAAAATATGTGTGGTGCGAGTCAAAATTGATTTTGTCTTCCTAATCTATTGTACGCGACATTTGAAAAACCGAGTGTATACCTCACACGTTTTTCTTTTCTCCCGTAGAGTCTATTGTAAATATCCGTATTGTGCCTTTCGCGCGTCCAGTATTTTACCTTTCGAGCATCCAGTATTGTTCCTTTTACAATTAAGTATTCAACTCCGATTTCTATGGAAGACAGACAGGGAAAAAGAAATGGTAATGCTAGAAAGTATTTCAGTGTATGCCTCATATCAATAATCAGAAATTGTTGTCACTGGACTATTGGAAGCATTTGAAAAATGTTCCTTCCATACAGAAAATTTGAGAGACGACTATAACTATTTTTCTACATTTAACAGCAACTTTTATTGATGGAACCAAAAAAAGTCATCGAAAAAAAAAATATATGTGGTGCGAGTCAAAATTGATTTTGTCTTCCTAATCTATTGTACGCGACATTCGAAAAACCGAGTGCATACCTCACGCGTGTTCCTTTTCTCCCGTAGAGTCTATTGTAAATATCCGGTATTGTGCCTTTCGCGCGTCCAGCATTGTACCTTTCGCGCGTCCAGTATTGTCCCTTTTATGTCAAGTCGCTTTTATTTCATTCAAGACTTTACGTTTCGCTTTATCATGCGAACATGATTTTACTATTCTGAAGAGTATATATACGTGCTACTACCCACTGGATAGTATTATTTTCTTACACTTAGTAAGGAGTATTTTCTGCTCGGTCCAGCAGTCGATGCGATACTTATACTCTCGTGCTTAAGTATATTCATCGCTTCATTATGGAAAATTTAAATGATGAAGATTTGAACTTCCTCGACTCTCTGCAACGACATGTGACGCCTAATCCCGTGTTTGGAGAATATACAGCTTCTCAGTTGTTTAATCCAAATATTCCTATTTCTATACCAAACTGCAGTCAATCAGCGGCTACTATTCCTTCGGAAACAACTTTGGCTCGCCAAAATGTGGACTTCATGAATCCAGGCATCGCAACTCCTTCAGTTAATTCCTGTATTCTGCCATCTACTTTTAGTACAGAAATGAATTCTTCTCCTTTTGCCAATTTGAATGAAGATGATTTAAACTTCCTCGACTCTCTGCAACGACATGTGACGCCTAATCCAGCGTTTGGAGAATATACAGCTTCTCAGTTATTTTGTCCTGATGTCGGAATTCCTTTCCACAGTACCCCATCGATTTCATGCACAGAGGTTTCATCGCCACGAACTTTAAATATGCAAGGCACCGGAATCCCTAAACCTTCCGCCTTTTGTTCGGAATGCGGGAAAAGTTTCACGCGGGAGCGGGATTATAAAAGACATGTGCTAACCACCCACCAAAGTACTACATCCTTTAAATGTGAAGTTTGTGACAAGTCCTTTTCTCGAAAAGACGCTCTTAAACGTCATACGCAATTAAAAATTTGTCAGAAAATCAAAAATAAGAAAATCGCTGAAAAAAGAGTACTACTTCATTCTGAGGAGGAAAGAACTAACAAGCGTGCACGTTTTACAAACCGTATTGGAGAATCCGCGTTTGATGGCCGTTGCAAGACTTTTGTGCTACCCAACACCGAAGGAAAAACAGACATTAAAAACTTTTTGAGGAGTAAACATGTTGAAGTGATAGACATTTTGCAGGAAGAAAGAACTTATAGTGAACTTAAAGTTAATTTCACCTTATTCAGCACTTATTTGAAGCGGGGAGAAAATAGAGACATTCGTGACGTGAAATCATTTAAAACAAAAAATATTGTAGTGCTTTCAACAACAAATATAGACCTCACATTTCAAGATGCATCTGAAAAAACTGTTAGCGGAAAGTTCCGAATTCTCAGAAAAAGAATCAGGATGGACTCTGGAGGAGATACTACATTTGAAAAATACGGCAGAGTAAATACAATCCTCTACGCGGATCTTCGTATCTAGAGCTGCATTCGAGAATTAAATGTAAACAGGCTGTAATTAATGTTGTTAACAACGGTGAGGAATGCTTTAAGTGGAGTATTTTGTCAGCACTCCATCCAGTTCTACGAAACCCTAATCGTGTTTCCAATTATCAACAGTGGGCTACAAGTCTGGATTTCACAGGTATACATTTTCCTGTTTCTTTAAAAGATTTGTCTAAATTTGAAAATTTAAATAACATTTCCGTAAATGTATATTCATACTGTAAAGATTTTAAAATTTTCCCCCTATACATAACATGTCAGGAAAGAGACATTCATGTTGATTTGTTATACATAAAGTCGAAAGCCACTTTCCATTACTGTTGGATAAAAGATCTATCTAGACTCGTTTCAAAACAATTACCTAAACATAATTGTAGTGTGTTTATATGTCGGAGTTGCCTTCTACATTTTTCGTCAAACCAATCTCTCTTAAAGCATAAAGAGTTGTGTTCGATAAATAAACCAGTGCGCGTTCAGATGCCTGACGAAAATTCGAAAATTCTTAAGTTTAAAAATATTCAACATTCATATAGAATGCCTTTCGTCATTTATGCCGATTTTGAGTGTTTTACAAATCCCATATCTTCCTGTGAACCCAATACTAAATATTCTTATACCGAGGCATATCAAAGACACACTCCAATGTCATTCTGCTACTATGTAGTATATTCCGAGGGTATGTACAAGCCTCCCGTCATTTACAGAGGTCCTGACGCCGCGAAAATTTTTTTTCAAAACTTGAGAGAAGAAGCGAGACATATTGAACAAATTTACACTACCCCAAAACCTATGCAACCTCTAAATGAAAAAATGGAACAGGATCATATGAAAGCTTCTCGGTGTTATTTATGCGATAATGCATTCACCCTAAAAAATTATAAAGTTAAAGATCACTGTCACATAACGGGAATTTATAGGGGACCAGCATGTAATGAATGCAATCTAAAGTTCAAAACTCCTCGATTTATACCCGTATTTTTTCATAATTTAAGTAATTATGATTTACATCTTTTTATAAAAGAATTTGGAAACGACGATCGAAATATAGAATTAATACCGCAGAATGAGGAAAAATATATCTCTGTTTCCAAAGTGGTGACAAAAAAAATTAAATTGCGATTTTTAGATTCATTTAGATTTATGGCGAGTAGTTTAGATTCGCTAAGTAAGAATTTGATGAAAGAGCAGTTTCTACACACATTAAAATTCTTTCCGAGCGATAAAGTAGATCTTTTACTCCGAAAAGGTGTTTATCCTTATGATTACATGTCGGACGAAACTAAATGTAATGAAACGAGTCTACCCCCAAAACAGTGCTTTTATAATCAATTAAATGAATGCGAAATATCAGATGAGGATTATCATCATGCTTTGACAGTTTGGGATACATTTCAAATCAAAACTCTGGGAGAATATTCCGACTTGTATATCAAGACTGATGTACTCCTTCTCGCAGATGTTTTCGAGAATTTTAGGAAACTGTGCATTTCTACTTATAATTTAGATCCAGCATGGTATTTTACGGCTCCAGGGCTTTCGTGGGATGCCATGCTAAAAATAACAGGTGTGAATATTGAAATTTTAACTGATTATGATAAGCTGCTTTTCGTTGAGAAAGGTATCAGGGGCGGCATATCTCAGTGCTCGCACAGATATGCTAAAGCAAACAATAAATACCTACCAGATTTTAATGCTGAAGAACCATCCTCATACCTCCTTTATCTGGATGCCAATAATCTTTATGGTTGGGCAATGAGCCAGTTTCTCCCACTCTCTCATTTTGCTTGGATTGACTGCGACATTGATATTATGGCAATTCCCGATGATAATCCTCTTGGCTTTATATTGGAAGTGGATTTAGAGTATCCAGTAGAATTACACGATTATCATCGCCGCCGAGATGAAATTTATTGGAAGGAAGAACACACGAATTGTCCATATTATCTGTTCCAGTGCCAGGACGTAACATTTTCAAATCATTGTTTCCTTTAGAAGCCGATCGTTTAATACTCATGATTAATTAATAAGACAGACTATTACACGCAACTAGAAAGACTATGAAAGAACTTAAAGACTATACACGCACGCGTGTTTAAACATGAGCCGTAGCCGATATGAATTAACTGAGTAAGTTTTATGAATCCTCGCTCCTCTTCGGCACTCTATTTCTTACTTATACCACCATTGGCCACGTACATGATACCATAGATTTTAATTGTTCCGATTGGTCAAACTAAACTTTCATATCCATCAGCGAGCGGAAGAATAATAAGTGTTAGCAGGTGTCAAGCAATAACGGGAAAAAATCGTTGCCACATGACTCAAATCATTAAAATAAAACAACTCAACTCGGCTGAAAACAACGCAACACAACTCTGCAGCAGGTTGCCTGACACTCAACTCGGCTACCAACACCCGAAATTCACTCTAAAAATTTCTAAGTCCCATTCCGAAACTAAAATACCGTTGCCACACGACTAAATTTAATTGGAAAAACATCTCAACTCCACTCAGCAACAACAAAAACAACTCAACTCAACTTCACGGCAGCAAAAAACAACTCAACTCAACTCGAAAACCACGCCCACAAGTCACGTGATATGACGTCATTGCCACGCCCACTTCCGGTCACGTGAGCGCCACCGCGCCACTGTGCTCGCAACCCACTTTCTTATCTACTCATTAGGCGTCACATGTCGTTGCAGAGAGTCGAGGAAGTTTAAATCATCTTCATTCAAATTGGCAAAAGGAGAAGAATTCATTTCTGTACTAAAAGTAGATGGCGGAATACAGGAATTATCTGAAGGAGTTGCGATGCCTGGATTCATGAAGTCCACATTTTGACGAGCCAAAGTAGTTTCCGAAGGAATAGTAGCCGCTGATTGACTGCAGTTTGGTATAGAAATAGGAATATTTGGATTAAACAACTGAGAAGCTGTATATTCTCCAAACACGGGATTAGGCGTCACATGTCGTTGAAGAGAGTCGAGAAAGTTCAAATCTTCATCATTTAAATTTTCCATAATGAAGCGATGAATATACTTAAGCACGAGAGTATAAGTATCGCATCGACTGCTGGACCGAGCAGAAAATACTCCTTACTAAGTGTAAGAAAATAATACTATCCAGTGGGTAGTAGCACGTATATATACTCTTCAGAATAGTAAAATCATGTTCGCATGATAAAGCGAAACGTAAAGTCTTGAATGAAATAAAAGCGACTTGACATAAAAGGGACAATACTGGACGCGCGAAAGGTACAATGCTGGACGCGCGAAAGGCACAATACCGGATATTTACAATAGACTCTACGGGAGAAAAGGAACACGCGTGAGGTATATGCACTCGGTTTTTCGAATGTCGCGTACAATAGATTAGGAAGACAAAATCAATTTTGACTCGCACCACATATATTTTTTTTTCGATGACTTTTTTGGTTCCATCAATAAAAGTTGCTGTTAAATGTAGAAAAATAGTTATAGTCGTCTCTCAAATTTTCTGTATGGAAGGAACATTTTTCAAATGCTTCCAATAGTCCAGTGACAACAATTTCTGATTATTGATATGAGGCATACACTGAAATACTTTCTAGCATTACCATTTCTTTTTCCCTGTCTTCCATAGAAATTGGAGTTGAATACTTAATTGTAAAAGGAACAATACTGGATGCTCGAAAGGTAAAATACTGGACGCGCGAAAGGCACAATACGGATATTTACAATAGACTCTACGGGAGAAAAGAAAAACGTGTGAGGTATACACTCGGTTTTTCAAATGTCGCGTACAATAGATTAGGAAGACAAAATCAATTTTGACTCGCACCACACATATTTTTTCGATGACTTTTTTGGTTCCATCAATAAAAGCTGCTGTTAAATGTAGAATAATAGTTATATTCATCTCTCAAATTTTCTGTGTGGAATGAACATTTTTCAAATGCTTCCAATAGTCCAGTAACAACAATTTCTGATTATTGATATGGTGCATACACTGAAATAGTTTCTAACATTACCATTTCTTTTTCCTTGTCTTCCTTAGAAAATCGGAGTTGAATACTTAATTGTATTTCGCACTGACTTTCTTCATAAGACATTTTTCTAAATTCTAGTATCCCATTCTAGCATTCAAAATTCAATTCTAGAATGTTTCAAGTACTCAATAGAGTTCAGTGACAAACATATTGGATATATACACTGAAATTTTCTTTTGATATTTTGATGGATGATGATGAGAGAAAGAGAGAAGAGTGGCATTTAAACATTCAATAGTTTACAATAGGAAAACCTTAAATGTTCTGAATACAAATTTTAAGAATTAAAAGCATATGCCAAATACATCGTAAATTATTTAAACTTTCCCACTATTCTTAACATAGAAATTATATTTTCCAATAATTGAATAAATAATAAATCCCAATTAAAATGAACCAGTTTATTCGCAACTAGCGAAAAGATCGGGCTCTGAAGCTACATACATTTCTTTAACACTTTCTAACAAAGCTGGGATAATCAAGGAATTAAAAAAGTTTTCATTGATATAATTAACTATATGAATATTCTGATTGACAAAATCAGCAGCTAATTGTTCAAAGTTTATAGAAAATAAAGCAAGGTTTCCATATCTACGTAATCTGTGAGCATAACTTAGGTTTATGCAGTCATGACCGAGCTGATTTTCGCAGCCGTCTCGACAGCCGCTACATTCAAACAATTCACTAATTTGCTTCTGCAGATGAATTTTAAGCAATTCGAGCAAAGAAGTTGTAAGCACCATATCCACATCGGATTTTTCGAAGTCAGATGACGGAGTAGAGGATTGTTTAGAGACTTCTCTTTCCACAAATCTTGGAAATATCTGTTGAAGTAGTAGACACATAGCGCTAGACGTCACTCTTTCTCGAAGACTTTCTAGCATTTCCCACTCATTTTTGGTAAGTAAGCAGATATTCGGTAGAAAATAACGAGAAAAGTTTTGTCTCTTTAAGTAACATTGAAGACTTAAATGAGGTACATTATTTACCTGCACATTAGAAAGCATCAGACTGTCCTGGATCACTATGACTTCTCTTTCCGAAAAATAATTCGTGTATTCCATTTTATTAGCAAGGTTTTGCCAAACGAATGGATGTAAACAGACTCCTTCCTTTGTGGGTATCAGCTGCTGGTTTTTATCTAACACATATTTCCGAATGTGCACGTTGACTCTATCTCCAAACGTTGAAGACACTACATAATGATCGCCGCCGAGATGAAATTTATTGGAAGGAAGAACACACGAATTGTCCATATTATCTGTTCCAGTGCCAGGACGTAACATTTTCAAATCATTGTTTCCTTTAGAAGCCGATCGTTTAATACTCATGATTAATTAATAAGACAGACTATTACACGCAACTAGAAAGACTATGAAAGAACTTAAAGACTATACACGCACGCGTGTTTAAACATGAGCCGTAGCCGATATGAATTAACTGAGTAAGTTTTATGAATCCTCGCTCCTCTTCGGCACTCTATTTCTTACTTATACCACCATTGGCCACGTACATGATACCATAGATTTTAATTGTTCCGATTGGTCAAACTAAACTTTCATATCCATCCGCGAGCGGAAGAATAATAAGTGTTAGCAGGTGTCAAGCAATAACGGGAAAAAATCGTTGCCACATGACTCAAATCATTAAAATAAAACAACTCAACTCGGCTGAAAACAACGCAACACAACTCTGCAGCAGGTTGCCTGACACTCAACTCGGCTACCAACACCCGAAATTCACTCTAAAAATTTCTAAGTCCCATTCCGAAACTAAAATACCGTTGCCACACGACTAAATTTAATTGGAAAAACATCTCAACTCCACTCAGCAACAACAAAAACAACTCAACTCAACTTCACGGCAGCAAAAAACAACTCAACTCAACTCGAAAACCCCGCCCACAAGTCACGTGGTATGACGTCATTGCCACGCCCACTTCCGGTCACGTGAGCGCCACCGCGCCACTGTGCTCGCAACCCACTTTCTTATCTACTAACGTGAACCCTCGTATTTTACACACTGTATCTCCCTTTTCAGTTCTGTATGCATAATTTTTTGGACCGCCTGGGAAAGAAAAAAAGAGTTAAATAATATTCTTCTATTTTATCAAGAGAAAGACATACAAAAAAAAGGAAGCAATGGAGAGTATAAGATTTTTCTATTACCTGATACGAATGTGGAAATAGTGTCGCCATTCAACTCATTTGTGAATTCACCCAGAAAATTTCCTGTAGGAGGGTCATTATTACCATCAGAGGCATAAATGATAGTATCAGTATCCAAGTATAGTACTGCCTTATTTAATTTTTCCAGTTCAGAATAAAGCTTTAACCTAGCATAGGAAGTCGTGAAGGCTGATATGAAGACATTTGTACATAAATTGTTCGAAACAAAATAGTCTTCCTGGTATCATGTTAAACCAGCTACTTCTGGACTAGACAAGATGATGTCCTTTATCTAGATTTAAAAAAATTATACAAATAAGAGCAAATCTTTAAAATATAAATAAACAAAACACATATTTTTACAAAATATCTAGTAACTTAAAATTATAAAAGATTAGGCTCAGAACATTAACTTAGTTTTCTTGTTTTACCTGTCAATATCTTGTTGAAATCGGAAACTGTTGAAACGAAGGTAAGTTTATCTTTATTACTTTTCATGCCCCATCTAAACAAGAAAAAAATATTTATATACATATCTATATATTTCATATACAATTAAAAAAATGATTTTGAAAAAAATTTCAACAATTGATAATACCTTCCCCAGAAACTGTTCAATGCTAATTTGTCTATGCTACGTCGTCCTGGATTAACAGAGATGTTTAAAGGGTCTAGGCGAACTCCTTCTTTTATATAATAATTTTCAATATATGCCTTCTTTTCAGCTTCAGTTGTGCAATCCTCTGGCCATCCAGACGCTTCTTGTTTTATTTTAAGAAATAAATCAATATATGTCTGGAACAAGCACGTGGAGGAAGAAGGAAAGTGATACACTTCATATATCTGAAAAAAAAAATAATTACATTGTTAGTTGAAAACATACAGTAGACTACAAAAAATTTTTTTTAAATTCCACTTTACTTACCTTTAAAATTTTGTAACCTTTATCTTTTGCCTTTTTTAATTCCTCTGTTACCCAAGTGCCAGTGATTGCTCTATCTTCCACTGAGTGTTCGCAATTTTCATGGGAACATTCAGCACACGTTTTGCACAATGGGAACATTAACTTCCCACGACAGCGATATGGGAGTACGGGGTGAAACAGACCTCTAGGTGGTAAAACCCTGCATTTTACTATTCCAAAATAATTATTTATTTCGCTGAATCCTTCGGTAATTATTATGGGATATCTGTGATAAAAATAAATTTCTTTTATTATATTTACAGATTGCTCATATGTTCATAGAGAGATAGAGAGAGAGAGAGAGAGAGAGAGAGAGATAGCTTACCTGCAATATTTATTCACACAGGGATACAGACTAGTAAAATCTATATACTTAGCCCTTCCTTCATAATATAATCTGATAGCATTTGTACGACCTCCAAAAAAAGAATCCCGAGGGCGTAAACGATCTACGACATCATGATT
>CM063504.1:95817795-95867795 GCA_032207245.1 Pardosa pseudoannulata | reverse complement strand
TTTACAATGGGACGTATTCTCCTTTCTTTAAGTGATATCTTAAAATTGTAGATAAAGGAGAAATTAAAGTTTTCGAAAATAATTTAGATGACATACAGACGAATGTTCTTCATTCAATAAAGTAAATGGTAATACCATGACTTCACATGAGTTTATGGTTAAATAATCTGTAAAATAAAATAATTATTACATTTTATAAGCTTAAAATTAGAAACTACCATTTTAAACTATAATTTCTTTTTTATATAATGAAAGAAAATATTTTATTTACATTATAAAAATATAGTAACTCATTTATTATACTACATTATTTAGTTTATAAATTTTAAATATGGTTTTAATTATGGTTATAAAAATGGTTTTTTAATTCTAAATAGATTTTAACTTATATAATAAGCATTTATTTATAAAAGTCGCAAATTTGACCATTCAACTTATCTACGAAATATGAAGAATTTGTTTTTGAGTTAATATTTACAATTTCCTGAAAAAATTACTTTAAAATAGCATAAACTTAGATCTATTTCGTAACAACATAACAGTTTACTTGTAAGAAAATTTAGAAAAACACATAAGAGGAAAAATATATCTTAGAAAAATATTTAAATTAATCAATGTAGTTTCTCCTATCACCGCTAAGTGGCGCTACTAATCATTTTATTTAGTATGGACGCTATTGCAACTCTTCAGAGTATTAAACATAGTTTCAAACATTTCATCAATTCTGTATAACAGAAAGCCTACGTAGTAGTTTATAAGTGACAGAAGGGAAGATATATCAACAAATTTACATTACCTGTATTATATCTCCACCATGTGCAAAAAATGGACCATAGATATAGTTTTATATATCGCTGTTATTTCACAGTGTATTATTATCATCACCATAGCTCAAGGTAAGTACAATTATTCTAGGTTTCTGATTAATGTTGCAAAAATATAGCTGTTATTGTTTTAGCGTGATATGCATTTTTATTTAATTAATGGAACTCCCGCATAAATAATGATATTTAATTTTACAATATTTTATTTCTGAAACGAAAGTATATGTTACATTTTTAAGTATATGTATACAGTTATTAAGCATTACATTTTTGAAATACCTGTAAATGATTTTAGGAAATCGATTAAAAACTACAATTTTTAATTTTTAAAATATTTTATCGCTTTTATGATTTTTTTCACATATTATTAAAATATGTAAGGGGATAAGTATAAAATTTTAAGACAGTTTCTAAAGAGTTAGAAAGTATGAATAACTTAAAAACTTTTTAAAAGTTCTACATCAGAAACTAAATTATCCTCTAATTTTTTGACTTATTCTGTAGTTCCTTGTGAAAAATATAAATAAATGTTTCAAAATGACGCCAAAAGAGAATAAAATTTACACAAAATAGGAAGACAAATGTAGCAAAAATTTTATCTTACATTATTTTAGTGAAATATTGGCAAAGAAAAATTGCAGTTTCTAAAATTATAAAATGAAATTAATTACCGTTACTTACAAATTTTAAACTATTCGTTATTCATTGTTTTCATACCACTAAGATATTAAATTAAACGAAATCACAGGTATACATTTACTAATACAGCTTTTACACTTATGCTGTTTTAAATATATTACATTGAAATTGGTAGTAAAATCAAAATTATATTCTTAAATAATAAATTTTAGTAGAACATAAATCCCTAAATTACGTAGTCACAGAAATTTAAATTTTGATTACGAGAAACTTTTTATGCATTAATGTTGATTTTGGAACATTATTATATTTTTAAAATTTAATCACACAACATCTAAGAGTTTTTAAATAGCGAAACAAAGATAAAAACTTTAATAATCATAAGAAATTAATATACACGATAAGAAGTATACCAATAATAAATTCAGTGAAAATGTAATATTGCTATAAATTTCTTGATTGTAGAAATAGTTTGATTGTTTAAAATACAGCTTTATAAAAACTTATATTTAAAACTCTACAAGGCATTATAAACGAATTAAATTTTAATGGAACACATTGTTTTATATAACACACATATTATATATGTATAACACACTTGATTTAATTACTGATTAGAAAAATTTTAGCACAGTAATAAAAATTTTGACCTAACAATAAAATATTCATCATGCTTATTCTGAGGATTTTATGCTTAGGATATTTCAGATTATATATTTATTTAATGAATACATCGAATAATATTTCTTCACACAAGTCTGTTTTTTTCCCACTTAAATATCAAGAGAAAATAGAACTATATTAGGAAAATAAATTAAGAGTTCATTACAATTTCTTAAAATGTTAAACAATGAAAGATTCTATGAAACATAAAATAGATTTTTCAAAATATTGTTTAAATTTTATGCAGGACTATATATATATATATATTTAAATGGATAGATAAACGTTATTAGCATTGTTTTATGTATGCTTGTCTTAACAAACGTTACCAACTAATATTTAATTGTGTCATAGTATTAAAGAAATTCGTCTTATAGTATTTATTGAAATCTTTACAGATGAAAATAATTTTTTTCATTCAATAAATCATTTTTAATTACGTTATAATTTTCAATTGATGTTTAATTTGACATTTAAGCCGTTAATAGAGTTTATGTGTCACGATAAAATTTTAATTTCACATTTAAACATTTCTTGCTAAAACATCAAAGTAAAGTACATAAGATGTCAAGAATTTGTTATTCTCAGCCTAAACTGCTCTTTTCGTTAAGATTTTCTCATATGTATACATAAATTTAAATTGATCAACTATCCAAGTTGAATATTTAGAGAAGATGTTTATATAATATTTAACACTCCATATTTAAGGTCTATTTTAAACTGAATCTGTTTCACAATAATTGTTTCTTTCCATTTGCTTTTCAGAAAAACCAAAAATTCAACGATTTCAATTTCCTTCAAAATTAGAAGTGAATGAGAAAACTAGCGTTACATGCATGCTAAGACGAGGACAACCACCTTATACATTCAAATGGTACAAGGACGGAAAAGAAATTACCCCTGGAAATACTCTGACGATTCAAAGTACCAAACTGTTGTCGATTCTAGTGGTGGATCCAGTAACCAGAGATGCTGCTGGAAATTATACTTGTGTGGTTATTAGTACTGCTGGCACAGATTCTTTTTCTTCTGAGCTAACTGTGACGTGTAAATATTTTTGTATGTTTGTATATTATAATAGTGAAAGATATTGAAAATTTGCAAAAGTATGGAAAATGGCATTATTTTGTTATGCTCTTAAAATTAGATAAGAACTTACCACCACGTCAATTAATATTTGCTTTAATTTATATTACTTTTGATAAAGTTGAAAAATTATTTTTGAATAAAATACATAAGCTAAATAAATTGTGTAAAGATATAAAACCTAATAGGGTAGATCTGTAGTACTTAAAGAATATATAGTATTAAATCCTGAAAATATTTTACATTATCTAAAATGAAGATCCCATTTTTTAGCATAACTTGGCTAGATACTATTTTTTAAATGCATGAAATTTCCCTGCTATTCTGGTCTCAAGAATTTTTTATAACTAATTTTTCTCTTCCGATATATAAATATATATATATATATATATATATATATATATATATATATATATATATATATGTATATATATATATATATATATATATATATATATATATATATATATATATATATATATATATATATATATATATATATATATATATATATATATATATATATATATATATATATATATATATATATATATATATATATATATATATATATATATATATATATATATATATATATATATATATATATATATATATATATATATATATATATATATATATATATATATATATATATATATATATATATATATATATATATATATATATATATATATATATATATATATATATATATATGAATTATATTGACTTTAAAGAGGACTAATGACATAGGTTTTCAACAGTTGATTTCGATTATTTAATCTAGTTCAGCCCTTTAAAGGAAATTTCATTGTTATGAAAACTTTATTAAGAAGATATGAAAGAAATGCTAGATATTTATAGGTTACAAATAGATAAATTCACATAGTAACATGATTCTCCAAGAATGTTTTTGAATTAGTTGGAAATAATTCTCAATAAGTTGGATTGGGCATTTTAGTGTTTTAAATATAACAATATTGCAAGTTAAGCTAGTAAATATTTAATACGTTTTCATTGAAATTTACTGATTGTTATAATAATGTTTCAAAGTTGATATATATATATATATATATATATATATACTTCCATTTTAATCATTTAGATCATTTGTTAATTTCAAAAGGAGGCCAGAATGCCTAATGTTTAAGACAATATAAAATTAATTCAGACATATATATATATATATATATATATATATATATATATATATATATATATATATATATATATATATATATATATATATATATATATATGTGTGTGTGTGTGTGTAAGTGTTTTAAGAAGACTTTTAAAATTATGTTAAATGTATATTTTCAAGCATTTAGATGATATATAATTCTTTTAACCTTCACATGAGATGTTATCGTTTACTTAGAATTATTGAAATAAAATTTTAACATCCTATAAAATTTTTTATGTATCCATTTCTTTTAGCTTCTCCTTCTTGGATAATTGAACCTGTTGATGTAGAAGGAATTGTTGGAAATCAGATAAAAATTACTTGTTTAGCATCAGGATCTCCCACACCAAGAATTGTTTGGACGAAAAAAGGTAAAGGACAACGATATTTTGTCAATGAGAAAAAACGGAAAACACTTCGTTTTGGCAATTAACAAATATTTAGCCGATTTGTGTAAATAATTTTATCATTGACCCATACTCATAAAAATATTCTTACTATCATATAAAACGCATATCAAATGAACTTTTACTTGTTTTTAACTTAATTGTGTTTATGTAAAAAGACACAAAATAGATATGGATGTTTGATATTAGTATACACTATGCGATTGCCTTTAAATATACTATACAGTCACAGTGGAAATAAAAATATTAATTTTATGTACGTTATTGAATACTAAAAGTTTATGAAATCACGTAAGTGTATTTATTTTACTATAAGAAAAGAACATATCTGCATATGTAATCATAGTGTTCTAAGTATCTTTATATAATACCTATACATGAAAGAGACCTCAGTTTTATAAAATGATTTAGGTGTGTAAGCAATTGGTTATGAAATTGATGGCGTTGGAAACGAAATTAATTTGCAAAATTAATTACCATATTTACAATACCTTGAACTCCTTGAAAATGTGAAGTTCGAAATTTTCTTGTGTGAGTAATTTATTACAAGTCTAAACGGAAAGTAAAACGTTTAGAATAGTTGTTACGCAAGTCATTCAGTAAACTTAAGGTTGTTTTTAAAGGATGTATGCATATTTAAATATATAGTTTATATCTAAGAGTTTTCTGACGAATTTATTTAATAGTAATATAATGAATTCAACTTCTTTGCAGGTGATGCTCCATCTAACTGGGGCGAAGCAAACTATATTACAAATGGTACTGTTGTATTTAACCCCTTGAAAGAAGAAAATGATGGGGAATACACTTGCATTGCAGACAATGGTATCGGAGAAACTCTAGAAAAGACAATACTGGTGGTTGTTCATGGTATTCAAAATTAATTAGAATATTTTCTTATAATTCTACTGTTTAGCTATTAGAAGCTTTACTTGTTTTATTTAAATTTTATTTTTTGACATACAGCGAAAAATTAATATGTCTTTGATTATTTTATTTATATCTAGGATAGATTAAATTAATTTTGTTTCACTGTACATTATTTATTTCATACATAAATCTATAATGTTTTTAAAAAATATTTAATTGCAATACGAATGTTAAAAAGGTTTTGTTGCGAAACACTCTAACTGAAGTATAGAACTGTAATTATAGCTCTATACTTCATGATAATAGTTATAAAAGAACCTATTAAATTAATGTCGAAAAATAAAGAAAAAAACAATTTAAATTTTTATCAATGGTCAAATTCAGCAGTATAATAAAACTCATATATCAAAAACTTTTTTTAGGTAGTAGAATTCAAAAGAACGTTAAAAATATAATGTGTTTAACTATGATAATATAAGTTTTGCATCATGTACGTCGAAGACGGTTATTTAATTTCATAGGGCATACTGGTAAATGTTAAAATGCATAATTTAAAAAAATGTCCATTTTTTTTCCTGTAATCAATGTTTACTCGTGATATTCAACAAAACATAACTTATAAATCAAATTCGGGGCTTTATGGTTTTCAAGGTACAGCTGTACATCTTGCGAATTTTAAACTGAAATAGATGTTACATTTATAAATGTTTCAATCGTGTCTTATGTACTACTGTATATACTTTATTGCTTGTACTGGAATTTACATGGATGTTTATGACACAATTATAGAATTATAGTTTTTATTATTTGTCTTTAATAATAGCTGTAAATTGCAGAAATTTTATTTAATCTAACTTTATCACCGATACAGGTTATTGGAGTTTAGTATAAAGCAGTTACTTTTGTGCTGGTAATTAAGATAATCAAGTTTACAATGTTATCTTTTCAAATGCATGCCAGTAGAAAACTTTTGAAAACTTATTAAAAAGGGGTCTTATAATAGAGAGTGAAAAGCATTCAAGATTGGAAGAAATGTTAACGCAATTTTGAACGAAAGAATATGAGGAGTATAGATTACGTTAAACTGAATAACTATTATAATTTTTAGTTATTATTTTATGCACTGTTTTAAAATCAGGAATTTGGTTTAACTTTCATGGTTTTAAAATAAAGATGTTAATTCTTGGGTATGAAATTGAGGTACTGGTTTTAGTAATGCAAAACATTTTCATATGTTTTAATGATATTTTATGAATTTTTGCTACGCTAAACAGTTATTATTATCTCATATCATGAATCATTTGATATGTTGATTACGTATTATTAAATCTCACTATTTTTACAATATTTTAAAAATGCGTATTGGTTATATATATTTTTAAAAATAACATTTGTTGTTGGATTTTTTGATATCTTAAAATGAAAGAATCAGGATTATAGACAGGTGGTGGTTTCTTTACTATATATCTATAATCCTAGCACTACAAAAACTTTATCAGTAGATCTTTCCTCAGTTTCAACTCATTTTATATTTTAGATAAAATAAATTGAAGGCGTATGTCTAAGCAGTGACCGATAATGATAAAATTTTACCCTGAATGACTTTTCCTTGTTTTCTTCTCTAACTATTTCATTTTCATGCTTTCATTATTTACTCCCGCAAATACTATGGTATTTATAAAAATGTTATACTCACTCAAATACTATTGCAATCACAATAATTTTGTATTTGATCACACACTACTTGTATTAATACAACGCTCGAAAAAATATTCATGTATTTATAAATATTATCCTAAGTTCTTTAGGGAATATTATCATCATCTGGTAAATTAGTGTTCGTTAAGATTTAGTTGTAGAGCATGTATTTATTTTGGATATGTTATAAAATGAACTGGACAATTTACTTCTCTGATAATACTCTATCCTCTTGTATTATATTCTATCGATGCATAAAAACGGCGTTTTGAAAATACGTGTCTATGTTTTAAAACTTCTATATATTTTCCATATTTTTGACTAAACATCCAAAATAACTTAGCAATTAATTCCTGTATTTAGTAGATTACAGACACATATACCTCTCATTGAAGATAAGGAAGTATGTAATTGTATTTTATTTTTTTCCTTCCATTTACTTGCTAAATTATGAATTCAGTGTTTGGTGATAAATAATTAATAATTATTTTCAATATCAATTTCTTATTGAAGATTTTGAATTTCTCATGCTTTATTAAAAAATAGTTAATTCCTTCTCATAGGAGTTTAAAAGTTCGAAATGAATGTTGCGATTGTGATCAACATGATTAACAAATTTTATCTAAAATATTCTTTCTGTCTCAAAAGTGTTTGTCTATCGTTTGGGAAAAATTGTATTGTTTCTTTACTTTGAAACTGATATAAGTAGTCACATAAATTAAAGAATGTCATTTATTTAAAAATAATTTATTAAGAATCCTGACTTTATGAATCATATGAGTTTAAAATAGGTAATTTTTAGTAGTAAGTCATCACATTATTCATTTATTAATAATTGTTTGTCTTGCAACTTAAAAAGTGATTAGTAATTTTAAGCAATTTATATCTTGTGTACTTTAAAAGGCAGTATTTATTAAACTTCGCATTAAAAAGTTAAAGTCTGCGTTTGCATAAAAAAACTGATTGTATTGTATGTAATTATGTATGCCATTTATTTAATAATAAAGATAATTCAGTATTTCTTAATCTACAAATTTTACTCGAGAGAAAATGTCGGAAATAGTTGCATTTATCTATCTTACTGTTGTTGGAAAAGGTGGATAGTTTTCTCAATGAAATATGGTTTAAAATTTAACGTGATTATTTATTATTTATATAGGAAATGGATATTATGAAAAATATAATTGTTATGATATTTTTACAATTTAAAGTAAAATTCATTAAAATCTATCCATGAAACAACGAACTAATGGTTTAGTTTTTTCAATTTTAATACATTATCTTAAATTTTATTATCATTTCTAGTTAATATCTTAAAAATCTGAACACATAAAGCAAATATTAGGGAAATTTATATTCCAAAAATTTTATGTTGTTAAATATTTTGCTTCCACAATAAAATGAAAAGTTTTAATCTTAAAAAGATATTTTGGTTTCTAACACTTGAAAGTGATTTCAATGTTAATATTTTATTTCTGAATTCTGCGTATATGTGGCGCTAGTGTGCACTTTATAGTATTATCAGACGTGAGAGAACGTTAACGCACCGCTTTAATCGAAAATAGACGCTTTCTATATCGTGTTATTAACGGTTACATTACTGTTATTTAAGAAGAATCCCATCTCTTATTTCAAGATAGCATCCGAGTACTTTTAAATGTCAAATATGAAGTGTTTTAAACTCAGATGTAATGAAAATAGAGAAAATGTTTGGCGTGGGACTGTTGGATTTTTGAAACTCAGCCTAACAGTGGAGCTACTCATAATTTTTCCCGTCTTCACTCAAGGTAATTTGATTTTCAAATTTTTTTAGAATTAGTAATTTTATTATTTTGTTTTTTAAAAAGTATGAATTATCAGTAAATATGATGCATGTTGTTATTTTAACTAGACATTTAAAAGTATAATTAAAATTTTCAAAACAAAATCTATTTAATATTTTTAACATGATTAGTAAGTTGTGTACGTATATTATTTCTCAAGATGCATAATAACTGTAAAATACATCTTTAAAATATTATATACACTTAATAAAACTGTTATATATTAATATAAAATATAAAAAATTCAGAAAAGAACATTCTGACATTGTCAGAAAGTTATGATATTCTTAATGCTGAAATTAAAATTTAAAATAAATTTAACATTATTCCGGGACATCATATTATTCATTATTTAAATGAAATAACTGTGAATTTCAAGATTTATTTCTTCCTTAATTTTAAATAAGGTTTATTTAATTCAATAGTGTTTACATGCTTTTAAATTATATTGATTGCTCAGATATAAATAGGATTTTAATCATGACTTTAAGTAATGAATTTTATGATAGGCTCTTTACCATAAAATAAATTTTTTTCCTTATAATGTAAACGATGATGCATTGCTTTTAAAAGATTCTAATTTAATATTATAGCTCTAACGTGTAATATATATTTTTTACAGAATCACCAAAAATACAACATTTTCAATTCCCAGAAATGGTGAAAATAGGAGACAAAATCAACATTCTGTGTAGTATTACTAGGGGACAATCACCTTTTAATTTTAAGTGGCGGAAGAACGCTGATATTTTGAAAACCAAAGAAAACATTCAAATAATTGAAAATAGCGATTTTTCTAGACTGATTATAAGCCCAGTGACAGATAAATCTTCAGGAAACTATACATGTTCTGTAAGAAGTAAATACGGCTCAGACAGTTTTTCTACTTATCTTCATGTCAGAGGTGAGTAACGTTATATGATTTTCCTCCACAGAATCAGGTCTTATAAAACGCATTGATAATATGAGATACAATTGTTATTAGGAAATAAATAATTTCCTAATACAAAACTACTTCGAGAAATTTGTTTTACTAAGTTTTAGTAAACGGAAAACTTTTTTTTATCAACTCATAAATAAATAGGTTTTGAGAGTTTATAAATTATGAATTTAAAAGTAATAAAGTCAGAATAATTTCTTTCAATTTAATATTTTACATTTAATAAATAATTTAGCAGAATAAAACATGTTTTTCTTTAATATGATATTATTCATTTCTATACAAACATGTTTATAAATAGTTTCCTGTGTATTCCAAATATGACATGTTTGAATTTGGATGAAATTTAATAATTTTATTATATGTATTGCAAACGTAATATACCAAATATTGCTACAATTTCATACCTTTAAAAAATTAAATGTTTATTTTTTACTGATGATTTTTTAACGAATTTAGCATTTTTTAATCATAAATATCAATTTTTAGTCAGTATAAAGGAAGGTTCACAATCTCATTCCCGGAAAAAAGAAGCCTTTCCATGATTAGTCTCACAATCTGTAATGCCTATCATTCATTTTTAATAGTCAAATATTTATATAAAAGTGTATTTATATAAAAAACGCATTGATAATATGAGATACAATTGTTATTAGGAAATTAATAATTTCCAAACTAGCAAAATTACTTTGAGAAATCTGTTTTACTAAGTTTTAGTAAACGGAAAACTTTTATATCAACTCATAAATAAATAGGTTTTGAGAGTTTATAAATTATGAGTTTAAAAGTAATAAATCCGAATAATTTATTTCAAATTAATATTTTACATTTAATAAATAATTTAGCAGAATAAAACAGTACATATTATTAATCTTTCAACATAAATGAATACAACTTACTTAATACGATGTTGACATTTTTATAGTGATTAAGTAATAGCCATATCAAAATATCTTGAGATTATCTTTAAGCAGTAAATTATGGAGTAATTACTCTTACAGTAGTAAAATATTGACTAAAAGTTTGAAAATCAGCCAATTTGACACTTGTTCTATTATTTATATTAGGAAATACAAAAAGAATATATAATATCATAAAAATTTAAGCAATGTAAATATGTAAGCAAAGTGTTATATTTTTGACTTTTAAAAACGGAAATGATTGTTTTAAATTTAATACCAATGACAAAGATATATATATATATATATATATATATTTATATATATATATATATATATATATATATATATATATATATATATATATACATATATGTATATATATATATGTATATATATATATATACATATATATAAATATATATATATATATATATATATATATATATATATATATATATATATATATATATATATATATATATATATATATATATATATATGTATGTATGGATATATATATGTATGTATGTATGTATATATGTATGTATATATGTTATATATGTATGTATATATATATATATATATATAATATATATATATATTATATATATATATATATAAATATATATATATATATATATATATATATATATATACATATATATATATATATATATATATATATATATATATATATATATATATATATATATATATATATTATATATATATATATATATATATATATATATATATATATATATATATATATATATATATATATATATATATATATATATATATATATTATATATATATATATATATATATATATATATATATATATATATATATATATATATATATATATATATATATATATATATATATATATATATATACATAGATACTTATACTGAGATACATAAATAAAAATAAATTTTTACTGAATTACTTGAAAAGAATTATGTTAAATTTTCTTTTTTATAATTAAGTTATCAATTTACAGCTTCTCCAACTTGGGCATCAGAACCACAAGATATTGATACCGTTGAAAGCAATGCAGCTGCTTTTCACTGCTCTGCTGATGGATCCCCAAATCCTGAAATAACTTGGAAGAAAATGGGTATGTGTGTATTTTTAATTTGCATTGTACTTATTACTGTTTTTTTTAGTGTATGATAGAATGAAACAGAATGTGTTAATTATAATAGTCAATGAAATTCTATACTGAGTAGCATTTCTTTTATTATGTAACGAAAATATGAAAAAAATGTTTTTAAATTAAATATGTGTAAAATTTAAGAAACATTGATACAGAAGGAGAAATAAATATTTTCAGGAATATTTTTTATAAAGCTCTTCATGTAACAAATTTAGTGAATGTTTTTTTAGCCCTATGCATATATTAGAATTATCCATTTAAGTATCATATACAAGCAATTGAGATCATAATAATTATCTAAAGTTTCAATGTAAAATTTCAATGTTGAAATTCTAAATTGTTGTTTTAGAAACACATGATGTTGAAATTTTATTTACTGCAAGGAAAAATATTCTAAAAAAAACATTTTATTGATGTTTGTATGATAATTTGAATGGAGTACATTTTTAAAAATTAATTTTTCAGATATGTCAGGCAAAGATAGTACTCTTCAACCCGTATTCATGAAAAATGGAACACTACTCTTTTCTTTTGTGAAAAAAGAAGATGAAGGAACTTTTGTGTGTGAAGCTAGAAATGGGATCGGATCTTCTTTGGTTAAAACAGTTACTTTAATTGTTCATGGTAAAATATTTTACCGTACTTTCCTTTTGATATTAAGGAAACATAAAATAAACGTTGAATAGTTACTTTATTTAATATATTGTTTAAAATTTATTTTTAAATTTTGATAAAATTAGATATGTTACCTAATATCCTTACATTTTATTTATTATAGTATAAACACACGGTATTTAATTTTCAACATTGCAATATTTGTTTAAAGTACACTGTTTTATTAAAATTATGTTGTACCATTTTTAAACATTTTTACAATGCTCCATACTGTACAGCCATGAGGTGTGTTTGACTAAATCTAGGTGGATTCGTTTTTACCCATAGTACATATTCATGAAATTGTACACATATATGTATATAAAAGCGTGTGCATAGGAATGTATAAACATATTTTCCGATGAGTGGGTGTGAGACTTCATCTCTAAATTCCGTGCGAAAAATTGGGTTGTAAATAATTTTGGTGTATTTGTCGCTAACCTAGACATATCAAATGGGATGGTACACATTACGTTTTTTGTGTGAAAAAGTGTTATTCAGAAAGTTTTTTTTGTGTTGATTGTTACTTTTGCTGAGTTAAAAACAAATCGAGAATACTCTTGTAGCTCATTGTATTTCTTCATTCAAGAATAGCATTCGTTATCAAGTTAATTTTCTGTCGAATTAAAAATAAGCTCATTTAGACACTCAGTAAGGATTCGTATGTAAATTTATCTCTACCTACCTTGACATTACAACAATACAGGTGCATTTAAATAATGCAGTCAAATTTCCAGTACTGATAAATTTACTTTCAAATCGTTTAGTCGAAATATAATGTTTTATATACTTTTATCTAATGCCTTTGAATATGTATTTAAAAGGTAAAAAATCGCTAGTTAAGATGTTTTAAACATCTGCTTCATGTTTATATATGAAACGTCATATATATGTTTATATATGAAATTTGAGAGTAATAAAAAATTTTATAATGCATATCGTCTCTTTGGATTTTTAAAACTTCAAGCTATTACAAATACTTGATTATTAATTTATTTTTATAGCCAAGTTATTTTAAGGTTTGTTTTGAGCGTCTACTTTTTATGTCTAAATAAAAGGGTAGCAATTGATTTCGAACCGCTACGAACATCCATACCATTAGTGGGATTCAAACCCACGAACTCTGGTACCGAAGAGTAGCGTATCGCCCATTTGGACATAGTTCAGCTAAATGCATTCAAAGACTTTTAACTACTCTATGACTGTACGAAATAATGGTATATGTGTAAAATAAAGTATACATTTTTACGGGTTCTGAAACTTGTATGTACTACAATTTTTTTGAAGTGGCTTAAGGACAGTTATCATTGGTTACATTGCAATGGTGAGAGGTTAGATATTCTGAAGGAATAACCAATGCTTTTAAATAATAGGTATTAAAGATAGTGTTGTTTTACAAAATATAAATTAAAGTAAGCTATCTGAGTATTCATTTCATTAATGATTACAAATGGAAGAGTACAAATAGACATTTTTCTGTTCTAGTGCTTCAAATTTGTTAAATGTAAAATAACAAGAGTACTGGGAAAACAAGTTTCGGCGTTCTGACATCAAATTTTTTGATAACACGTGGTCTTCTATCCCTTATGTTCTTTACCTTAATATTTCTTTTAAAATTATACTTCTCTCTTATAAATTACCATTGACTTCCAAATAGTTTAATATAAAGGACATAAAGTTTAGTTTTGTGGTAAAAGGATTGTATTCATTAAAAACAATCATTTATCAATCAATCACCAATTATGTAAGTTATTTAAATACACAATAAATAAAAAAATATAAGAAACTGCTAAATGAAATATCCAAAAATAAATGTACATGTTAAAATTGAAAAAGAAACTATACAAAAACTGTTCACATGAGATAAGTTTAAGAAAGATACATAGATCTGAGACTGATATCACACTTTTGTAATATTTTATATCTATTATTTGTCTCATCTTCAAGTAGAAAGCATTTTTTATCGAATGATTTGAAATTTTAATTTATTGTGAAATGTCTGTTAAGAAGATCTAATAAATTGTTAATAATATATTGGTTCACTGGTTTACTGATGATACTTTATTTGAATTACTTGTTCTGAAATGTTCTGATATAGAATTATGTATTTGTTTTAAAAAATTCCCTGCATGCGGCGCTAGTTGTTCCGTCTGGGCTATATAATTTATCAGTGAACGCCATTTAACCGTAAGACGGACGCTATGCATTATAACTGATCGCTTCAGCGAAAGGAATTACATGTTCCAAGTGTTTACAGTTATATATGGATATTGTATCATACTTATAAAGCTTATTTTTGACGGTTGCAAATATTGCATTGCATGGCACTCAAATAGTTTCAGACGCTAGTTTTTTCTCTTACCGTGCAGTCTAGAATATAGCAGTTATTACCATGTGCATCTCGTCTGTATGGATATTGATAGTCTTTATGGAGAGCTGTTTTACTTCGTATGCATCAGGTATGTATTTCATTTAAATATTTCCTAAAAAGAATCTCTCCAAGTAAAATGGAAAATTCTTATGTAATGTTTGAACTGAAAAGCATTCCAAAACAATGAGAAATGAAACAATTTAAAAAGAACTACTTTTTTTCAATTAAATTTTATTTACTAAAATTTATGCTTAATACAATGTTAGACGATGAAAAATTGCTTACTGTTTACATAATATATAATTTCAAAGTATCTAAGTAAATGAAATTAAAAGGAATAATCAACAGTAAACAAATAAAAAATAAAACTACGTCTAAGAAAAATGTGTTATTTTTTAATGTTGAAATATTAATTCCTTTATTTTAACAAAAACTCACAACTGATACATAGAAATTTATGTTTATTTAATTTTTCTGAAAATATTTTTAAAAATAACAAAATTTAAAGTCATTTTATATTTAATGTAGATCACATGCTTTTCTTGAATATTATGTTATTCATTTCTATACAAACATGTTTATAAATAGCTTCCTATGTATGCCAAATATAACATGTTTGAATTTGGATGAAATTTGATAATTTTGTTATATGTATGGCAAACGTAATATACCAATTATTGCTACAATTTCAGATCATTAAAAAATTAAATGCGTATTTTTTACTGATGATTTTTTAACGAATTTAGCATTTTTTATTCTTGAATATCAGTTTATAAACTGTATAAAAGCAAGTTAACACCCTAATTTTCTGAAAAAAGAAAACTTTCCATGATCCGCCTCATAATCTGTGCTGACTATGTCATTTTTAATATTCAAATATTTAGGTATTTTTCTAATAAAAGTTTTAGAATAATGGATATAATAATTACCTTGTTATTGGTTAGAACTAGTTCTAGACCTTTAACATTCAATGGCTATGGTTAAACTAATCAATAGAACAGTATAGAACAATAATTCTCTGTCTAATTATATGTAACACAAACAATTTCTTAACGTAATTATGAAGCAAAAAGTGTATTAAAATTTTAATTAGAATTTAAAAATACTTTATAAATGCTTATATACATTTTTCATTTTTTCATACATTTTTCATATACAAGTTTGAATTTCAATTATTTCTACTTTTAAAGATGATTATTAAGTTAAATTCTTTTAAAATTAAAATTTAAAATTAAAATTTTCCACTGCAAAAGTTACTTTCCCAAACCACATTTTATAGTATTCAATATCATCCATATTGTTATAATACTTAGAAATTAGTTGATTTTAGCTATATACCATCTTTTGAATTACTTTCGAACTATTTATTTCCTAAACAACATTAGTACAGCTGTTTCTTTTATTTAAAGATTGATTTCGTTCACTTCTGTTACCTTTCTTCACTTTACTTGCGTTAACTTCAGTTATTTTTAGATTTGTGAAATTCCTTTCATTCCACAGAATCTCCAGTTGTTCAACCTTTTCAGTTTCCTGATCAAGTTGAAATAGGAAAAACAACTGGTGTCATGTGTGCTGCTGTTTCTGGAAAGCAGCCTTTTAACTTCAAATGGTACAAAGATGGAAGTCTAATTGAAGGAGAAGGTATTAACACACAACGCAAAATTTCAAATCTTGTGATTGATCCAGTGGAAAAATCATCCAGTGGTAATTACACTTGTGTTGTCAGCAATGCTGCAGGTAAAGGATCCTACTCAGCGACATTAATAATAAAAGGTTTGAATTTATATCAATAAAGATAGTAAATAAATGAAAACCGTTTAGATTTCAATATATAATAGTAAAGAATATTGAAATCTTACTAACAGTAAAATGCATATTCATTAAAATTAAAAATACAGTATATTTTTAGCACTATTCTTTGAGTTTTCATATCATTTTTTTTCCTGTTGTACTCTAAATAACTGAATATTTAAACATGAATATTATAGCAGTTTACCTGTTAAAAGTGTTGCAAACTTACTGAAACATTTCACATTACTCTCTTTAGTAAAACTTCTTTACATTATATTAAACTCTATCTAAATTGATTTCAAAACAAAGTTAATCTCTTTTAAAAGAAACACAATAAAAATTAAAATTTATGGCAATAGTACAAAACAAACAGGAAATTTATTTAATTTAGAAATAAATTAATAAGTACAAATTTTTTGCATAAATATACTAGTTTAAAATATAACACCTCATTTGTCTAAGATAATACGATTAATAGTTTTAAAATAAAAATTACGATGATGATTTTCTAAAACAAAATAAGTACACCGCTCACATTGGAGCAGTATTAATATTGGGAAAAATCTATTTTTTGTGTGAGAAGTATATGTAATTTTATATTTCAACAATTTCAGCTCCACCAACGTGGGTGAGTGAGCCAGAAGATATTGAAGCAGTTGAAGGCGAATTGGTGAGGTCTGACTGTGTGGCTCATGGATACCCGCCTCCAGTAATAACATGGAAAAAAACTAGTAAGTTCGTTAATTTATATCTGTTTTTATATAACTTCATTCAGATGCTTGAAATTCTAGTTGTTGCAATACTCCTACATGTGTCGACATTTACTAAACAAAACATATAAAATAGAAAAATAAGAAATTATTCCTATTTTTAAATTTCTTTGTAATTAGTAATATTATACATCTATAAATTTACATGTATAAATATATACTTATATAATAACTGAAGAAAACATATATAATAAGGCTACAATGAAAAATTCATGCATTTTTAAAACGCTATGTTGAAAAAAACAACATTACATGTACATGTTACATGTACATGCATGAATAATAGAATGAAATTAACTGCAAACTCTCTTAGTTTTCTGCATACTCTACGAGTGTGTTTGCCCCGTTTGTCATGTCTTATATTTTTCAATACCAGAATGATGAATGTCTTCATTACTTTATCAAATATATTGGTGAGGATGACTCCACTTTGTTTCCCTAGATTAATTGACTTAGTGTTATGTGACATTTCTCTTCTGTAGGACACATTGAGGATTATGTTTATGTACCCAACAACAGTAAAAATTACAACACACACATTCACACACACAACACACACACACACACACACACATATATATATATGTATATATATTATATATATGTATATATATACATATATATATGTGTGTGTATATATATGTATATATATTCATATATATACATATATATGTTTATATATATATGTATATATATACATATATATATACATATATATATATATATATATATATATATATATATATATATATATACATATATATATACATATATATATATATACATATATATATATATATATATATATATATATATATATATATATATATATATATATATATATATATATATATATATATATATATATATATATATATATATATATATATATATATACATATATATGTATATATATCTACACACACACACACATATATATATATATATATATATATATATATATATATATATATATATATATATATATATATATATATATTATAACGACACAATAAGACTAAGAAAGCTGAGCAATCCTGAAGTTATGAAACATTCAGAGGATGATGTTGCAAAATGTGTTGAACGAATTCAACAACATCTTGGAGGTGCGTCGTGTGACCCAAAGAGAATACAAAGAACATTTGTAGAGTGTGTACAAAAGTTGATAAGTTTAGGGTTATTTTCATCTATCACTTAAATTTGTACTTCCAATACTTTTACTGCAGAGAGTGTTTATACATTTTTGTAATGATTTTGACTTTCACCTTGAATTTGAATTTTAATGTTTAAATAAAAAGTATGACTGTCATCAAATTGGAGTGAAGTTTAAATATAATCTGCAGTATTAAAGTATTCTGTAATTAACACTGGATCAAATTCTATATTTTTACGTTTGCCGATAACAATCGATGCTATTTGATTTTTAAAAACAGGTAAGAAAAGCATGTTTTCAATATTTAAGAAAAATAAGTGACATAATTAATAAAAAAGGAAAAAACGTCAAAGCTTATATTTGGAAAACTACACATAAGTGCTTACTCAAAGGTATGTACACCCATTATTAAATCTAAAGTTGCATCTCATGTTTTGAAGAAATTGTAATTGCTCAAAATAGCTTTAAATACTTCTGTAGCAACTTTGAAAAAATTTGTAAAATCCAATTTCAATCTAATCAAAACAAAAATATATGATGTTCACCACCTAGAACCGAAACATGTTTTTCACTGTAAGACTATGTGTAGATTGTTGAAGGAAAATTATTTGGTAAGTGAAAGTGGCAATATATAGTTACAACGGATGAGTATTGAATTTACTTATCAGACTGCAATAGCAAAGGACCGATTTACAACTTCAAAAGAAAAAATCTCAAAATGTTGGTTCAGAGAAAACAAGATTAGATTTGTTAAAGGTTTTATGATTATTGCTGTATTATTTTTAAGGAATTTAATTATATAAAGAAATTATTATTATATAAAGAAAGGGAACAATTAAAATAAGGGATGCAGAAAAATGTCCAAACTAATTAAAGTTACTATCAGAAATATGCTTTAAGACCTACTTACAAAGAGGAAATTTCATCTCTTTGAAATCTTCAATGCGTTATTTCATTCCTATAAGGCTACAAGCCATACCTAAAAATTTTCTGCTTTATTTTTTAAGTAAAAAAAGAAAAAGAAAACCCAATATTTCTAACGTATCTTTTAGGAATTACTCTGCATTTGGACTTTTAAAACAAGTTCTTTATAAATGGAATACCAAAGTATTGATGGACTTTGGAAGATTGTGAAGGAAAAATAAAAGAAAATCAACCTTGATGTTTTAAGCAATGTCCATCTACCTTGATTTGATTTGATTTGATTTGGTTGGAGCACTACGGTCTACTTTTTTCAACACGAGGGCTAATGAGACCGGGACCTACTGCTTAAAGCCGATTCCAAACGGTTACGAACATCCATGCCAGAGTGGGATTCGAACCCACGAACTCCGGTTTCGAAGGCCAGCACTCTAACCATTCGGTCATCGTTCGGCGTCCATCTACCTTAAAAATCAAGATGTAATATGATAATTCACCTAATGAGACATCTTGGCCAGTTATAGGCTGTACTGCCCAAGAAGAAGAAGAAAAATATGATAATTAAATAAAAGGGCTATCGGATTGAGTACATTAGAAAATAAAGGTCTTATATGTGTTTATATATACATACATACATGCATATATATATATATATATATATATATATATATATATATATATATATATATATATATATATGTAATATTAAAATCCCTTATTTACGTATTTTAATATTAATTTAATAACTTTTGTTCATAAAGTGAGTTCGGGGTTTTCACGGTAATTCTGATTTTTCCCTCCAGACACGTTAAAGACTTAATCCAGCCTCTGTCTGTGCTACTTTAGCCAATAGTTAGCTCGTTCTCTTTAAACATGGGCATTTTGTATCACGTGATCAATTGTGCTTAGGTATTATTTGTAGTCTTTTTACCTTAGGAATCCCTACTTGAAATGTGTATGTGGGGAATCACATGGTCTATGTGCACGAAGTTGTACAAGTGTTTGCCTGTTGTACGGATTTCATGTTTCTTACAGAAATAAATTGTGTTGCTATTTTGAATAAGTCTCGCCCATATTACATATATATATATACAAATATATAAATATATAGTGGATATGTATATATAGATTAATATAAATACATATATATATATATATTTATATAAAGTATATATATTTATATATATATATACACATATATACATATATATACACATATATACATATATATATACACACACACACACACACACACATATATATATATATATATATATATATATATATATATATATATATACATATACACACATAATACACACACATATATACACACATATATACATATACACACATAAATATATAAACATATGACCATCATACAAAAATGTATGAACACCCTCTGTGTATAACATGTTAGAAATGAATGAATCTTTTATTGCAGACTTCTTTATCTTTTTTAGTATAAATAGGATGAAGGAATTAATAATTGTTGATCAAAGTAAAGTACACAGTAATATTTTCCATACATTTTAATACATATAACTATAAAACGTGTACACCTAAATTCTATACTAGCAAGTACTTTAGTGATGCCAATTTTCCAAGTTATTTTGAGAATAGATAAAGAATATTTCAATTTTTCAATGATTGAGAGATTTATATATATAAATTGCGTATGTATAAAATATTGTTCTTAAGCAGAACAAACTCTTACAAAAATTAGGAGAGCATACTTTTTATGTAATAAATAAATAATTCAAGTGTTTTGTTATGAAACCTTTTTTAATTCTATTGGGATTCACCTATTCTTTTACTTCTAGGCTCCACTGAAGATGATAGTGTTTTTAATTACATGGGAAGCAAAAAGAATGGATCTTTAATATTCAATCCAATTCATAAATCAAACGAAGGACTGTATAAGTGCATAGCTGAAAATGGTGCAGGTTCATCACTAGAGAAATCAATTACAGTAAAAATCTATGGTATTTACACTGAATTTTCGTTTTGAGAATGAATGAATTATGGATTGTTTGTACAGAGACAGTTTTGTTTTGAATAAGTGATATTTTGTTATAATAAACGATTATTATCAGAAATTTCTTTGCAAATTTACATTTTGTTTTTAAAATTGAAAGAATTACTAAATGTGGAAACTTATGGAATTGTATTCTTTATATATATATATATATATATATATATATATATATATATATATATACATACATATATATACATACATATACATACATATATATATATATATATATATATATACATATATATATATATATATATATATATATATATATATATATATATATATATATATATATATATATATATATATATATATAATACATAAAGTAATCTTTACTAATTTCTTTTTCAATGTTCCTCGAAAATAAATTTGAAAATAAGGTAATATTTTCTCCTGAAGCCAAAATAATGATTGAATAAATAAAAACAGCTAAAAATGTATGGTGTTTGGAACCTGCTTAAAAGTCCATCATAAATTTCACACACACGCACACTCATATATATATATGTGTGTGTGAATTAGTGTGTATGTAATGATATTTTTACTTAGTTAACCAATATTAATTATAATTATATCGTTTAACAATTTTTTGGGGAATTCTGTACGTTAAAAAACAATTCCATCAATTATTTTAAGAAATTTCCATTCTCCTATAAATCCAATAAATTTCCAATCATTTTAAATGACATTTCTTTCTACACAGATTTCCTTATATATTCATCTTACATAAAGTCTTGCAAGACTGTTTGTCTGTCAGTAATGTCAGTAGCGTCCCGTATCATACCTTTTCTAACCTTTCTCATTGGTTAAGAAAACCTGTACTGACTTGCTTAAAATATAATTTTGGGACATTTTGGGGCAGACCACCTGAAATTCTTTTGCAATTAAACCTATACCGTTTTCTTAATATTACGGGTTTTCTTTTTCCCCAGATCATGATACTTTCCGGGATAAAATACAATGATTTTAAGCGACATATTTCAGTATTTTATCACACATACATAGTTATATATATATATATATATATATATATATATATATATATATATATATATATATATATATATATATAATGAATGTCTTAAATATTACATCTTTTACTAATAGAACAAATGTGCTGCGTTGTGCAATAGAGTTTTGTTGCAGTGAAGCCGTGATAAAAATGAAGTTATGCGAACGAACTTATTAGTATTTTCTTTTACCAAAACAAGAGTGTTTTATATAAGCAATATTTTAGTTTTCTTATTTTACGTAAATGTTCTAACGGTATAGAAACTTTTTTATTGGGATTTTATCAACGTTTAAAATTTAGAATTCCAAGAAAATAGTATGTTTCTAGAAAATCTATTGATAACAGAGAAGAATGAGACCACAGAAATGGGATAAAAAATAGGACATAAAATGTTTTTATCATATGATGAGGTATTTAAGATGTTGAGAGTGTAAAAGTTAGTGTCACGTAAATATAAATATGTCTGAAAAATTAAGCATATAGTTTATAGACAACTAAAACAGACAAATCTTAAATTTGATTGTACATAAATTCGGTAATGAATTGACGATATGAAATAAACAATGATTTATAACTTTTTGAATTTCATTTCATTGTTTCATATCACTTTACATTCTTACTCAATGATTTAGAAAAGAGATCTTGAAATTTTGAATTTTTTTAAAAATTGGGATGTGGCTATATGTTGTAAATCTTTCATCTTCTCCAAAATTCTTTTACTTTTATTCAACAATTACTTAACATTGAAAAATAATTATAATCTTTCTCAAGAAAGAATGACCTTGATTTATAATAATATTTATGATTGTTTTGCTTTGAAATGAGTATGGTGTCATTTGTTTATGTTTTCTAATATCCTAAATCTATGTTTGTTTTCCGTTATGGAATGCTTCTATAAATTTGCTTCTGATAATTGAATTATCAAATTTGATTTCACATGCGCTATTATTTTGAATATAACCAGTAGCATTTCTAATGAAATATACTCTGTTATAAAATGTACGAATAAATCAAAGTATTAAACCTTACTTTTTTCTTATTGTGGGCCACACTTTACGAAAAGTTTTAGTACACTTAAAAACATATTTTAGCAACGATTCTTAGAAAGTATATAATAATTTTTATAATTTATAACGATTACAAATGATGATGAACTATGACAACCGAATAAGGATTTTACTGATCAATTTGTATCTTAATGAATTTAGTGTGTTTCCACCCGTATGTTTCAAATACATAGTAGATATATTATTATATTCCATAATACTGATATATCTATTATCATATATTAATCTTTCTGTTAAACAAACGCTATGTTTGTTTTACGTGAAAATTATTATAGAAGTGTATATTAAAATATATACTATGATTTCGTAAATACGACATTGCGCTGATATTTTTATACACAATAAGATATGACGCATATCACATTTCTCTACCTCAAATATTTCTAAAATATATTTTTTGGAATATTTTAAAACAAAGTTTACTTCGAATATACAATTTACTACAGATACAAAAAGTTATCGAGATCTTTAAAATCGTTCTCAGTGGTTATTAATAGAGATACAGTGTAATGCAATAGTTTAAAATAATGTCTGTAAAGATTTGACTTAATAATAAGGTAACAGTTTCCGCATGTTGTATGTTAAAGTTTACTTTCGAATGAAATTTATCTAACTGCCTAAAAATAATTGAAATGAAACTGCGATAGTACTTGATTCATGAAATGAAATGTTTAATTACATTTTATTCCTGAATGTGGCGCCAGTAGTTCTAGTCAAATCTTATTTTATGGAAACGCTTCATCCACGCCATCTATGTTCTACGTTATGCTTCTCTATCGGTTTTGAAATATATTGCTTCTACCACTTACAACAAAGTTATAGATAACAATTTAATTATTTACTGATTTTTTATAACACTGTTGTTTAATTAGACAAATTGAAGAAATGCATCTTCATCGACAACTATTTTATATGTTTTTATTGGTAAATTGATACAAAAAGTATTAGATCTCATTACGTATTGTGTTGTTTTACTCTCACTCTTCATCGTAACTGTTTAATTGGAGAAATCCATGAAAAACTTTTTTATCAACGCCTGTTTTTGTTTTTCAAATGAAAATCATAATATATAATTCATATGTGTTAGATTTTACCATGGATCGGGTGATTTTATATTCAAGCGTCTGCTTAACGTATTTATTTATTTCAACAGATCAAGTTATTTCTGCAGGTAAGACAATTTATTTATCATCTTACAACTCTAAGTTCTATTTTTTAAATATTGTGCAATTAAATTTTACTTTTCATATTCTATTTTATATGTTTTAAAAGTACTTACTTTTTATACAACTTGTAAAAATGTCTTATTATTAACGTAAACGATAGTCTGAAATTATATTTTACTGAAATTAGTTACTTTCAATTTCTAATTAATGAAATAATTTCCTACTGCTGATTGATAAGAAATTTTATAAATATATGTAGGTTTTTGTGGTTATTAAGATATTTTTCACTTGATAAAAATGTAAGAATCTATAATTTTTTTAGTTCGATAGATTGTTTCTACTTAACAACTACTTCTCAAATTTTATTTCAGATGTCCCATCCATCCAGCCATTCGGTTTTCCTGATAACATTCAAATAGGAAAAACTATTAGTGTTACCTGCTCAATAATGACAGGAAGCGCTCCATTTGATTTCAAATGGTACAAAAACGGTATCCTGCTCTCATCTGAAAGTGAAATAAATACACATAAAAAGGTTTCTAACTTAGTAATAGATCCTATTTTGAAAACGTCAGGAGGAAATTACACTTGTGTTGTCCAAAATAATGCTGGAAATGCATCTTTTTCAGCTGTACTAAACGTTAGAGGTAAGAGATCATATGTTTTAAGACATAAAAGTTGATAAATGTATTACTTTTGAGTTAAAAGTCCTTCAATACAAGTAAAGGTAAATAGTTGTAAGTGAGTTTCAAAAATTAAACTATGTCATTTATCTTTCTGATAGAATATCGAGACGATAATGTAAATTAAAAATTAATGTTTGCTGTAAGCATAAATATGGTTAACCAACATAATGCAGATATTTAAACAGTAACCTTTATAAAAATTGAAATAAAGCAAAATGAATTAGAATACTAAAATAGATATGACAGAGGGCAAGATGTTTGACTATCATTGCATAATTTTATTTATACGGAATGATTTTGCATAAATTTTATGCTATACCAACCCAATAAGAGTATTTAGATAACTGAAAATGTTGAAACAGCTAAAGTTTTAGAATTATGTAAAATAGTACTTTGTAAATTATTTCAAGGGGAACAAATTTATTTTCTACTATATTAGAAAATTTTGTCAATTTAAATGATTCGTTTACACTGTTTTAGTCATAGCTAAATATAATTTAGAATTATCTTTACTACAAGTGAAAATACCCTATTCGTTTATCAATAATTCGTACATTGCAAATAATATTATCAATATTCTGCAAAATAGTAATAAAGCACTTCTATTGTTTAAATAAAATTCTGCAATGTAATATAATTTTATTCCAGAAATAAAAATCTGCTGTAAAGATTAGTGGAAGGTTAAATTCAAATAACGTAAGATGCTTAAACTGTTTTCTTACGTAGTCTTTTGGAATTGTTTTAGAGTTAACACTTGAATAGTTTTCTCCTTTCTTCTTTGAATTATTTTGAATTGTTTACAAATTTAAATGTTATTTATATGCTCTACTAAAGCGTGATTATAAATTGATGTAACTTTACTAGGCACATTGTTAATAAAATTTTATTCATTATTACTACATGATTGAATTTCTGTAAGTTTTCTGTTCTATAATATACTAATATCTTAAACCTACTAGATTACACTAATGTGTTTTGACACACAATTTGGTACCTATTTTAGACTTTTGTGGAATTCTGATTTAAAAAATAATATCAGTATTAAAATGTTACTATGTATAAAATACATCACTGAACGGTTAACTATACATGTAACGTGCAGGTATAAGATTTACCAAATATGTTATTAAGATAAAATTATAAGCACTTTTCATAAATTATACTAATACAAAAGCATTAAAAAATTTTTTAAAACTAAAGTCTAATGTATACAAATAAAATATAAGTAGAAATTTTTTTTTTCTCGCGCAAATTAAAATAGTATTCTCTTAATAATAATAATTCATATGTGTTTACATAAGATCAATATATTAATCTGAAATTTAATATTAAGTACATTGAATTTTTTTTAAACTGCACACACATCGATAGAGATATGATAATCTATTCTTTGATGCAAAATTGTTCAGAAAAAAATTAAGTACTTTTTGAAAATTTTAAATTTTTATAGAGGTAATTTAAAAGATTTCTGATGTAAATTTAATGAATTGTCTTTTAATCCGTTTATTTTCTTCTTTCAATGCTACATTTAAGCCCCACCAACATGGAAAACAGAACCCGAGGACCAGTCAGTGATAGAGGGTCGAACAGTTAAAATTCAATGTGCCGCTAATGGATCTCCATCACCTGAAATAATTTGGGAAAAACTAGGTAAAAGTTATTTCTCAATATTTAAATAACTGTAATTTTATGTTCCGTATTTTTGTTATATTGTATCATAATCTGTTGATATGTTAACAAAGTTGTTAATTCGAAGTCATAGATAATAGATTTTTTTTAATTTAGAAAGAGAGGGATCAAAAATCAATTTATTTCTTTATACATATATTTTGTATGATGCATGTATAAATGCTATCTTATTCTTAAACGAAATACTATTATTTTGATCATAAAAACAAATAAAGATATACGAGAAATTCTTTACTCTTGGACATAAGAGAGACAAATCTTTGAGTTCCTTGTTTTTACTCTTATTCAGGTATGAAAAATAAAGAAGAGAGAAATTCTGTAAAATTTATAACTGGAGAAAAATTGTACTGAATATTACAAATTAAGACAAGATGTTTAAAGAAATGTTTTATGATACAAGTATAAAATATCTAGCAACTTTTTATACTAATAATTAATGTATACGTATTAAAAATTTTCCGATACGAGTCACAATTCTCTTACACTGTATGTAAAAGACTCAAATGTTTTAATTTTTTTAATGATTTTATCTGGAAAATAAGTATTCTGTTATTTTGGATACTTGAATTGTGTAATGAAAATGGTTTATAGACATCTGTTGCGTAATAATTTGAAAATGACTCGAAATGTAAGAATTATTATCAGATTTTTACAGAATTTAATGAAATATTCTTTCTTTCAGATGATCTCTCTGATGAAGTTTATGTTTCTAATTTCATTCAAAGTTTGAATAATGGAACTCTTCTTCTAAATCCAGTTTTAAAAATTCATGAAGGAAAGTATTCTTGTACTGCGGATAATAAAGCCGGCTTACCAATAAAGAAAGTTATTTTCATTAGAGTACATGGTAGGAATAAAGGATAGCTTTCTGTTTATGTCTGTTTATATATGACTTCAAATTTATGTTGTGTCAAATGCATAAATTGTAATATATAAATGGTATAAAGACAAAAATTATGAACTAAATATTTAGATTACAAGTTATATAGTACATTATATTTTAATGTGGAAAAATGTTGTAATGTATATGTAAGAATCTTATAAAAAGCTTTACTTATCTGATGAATTGTGATTAAAAAGAATGAGTTAAAAGTTGCGGTCTGTTACCAAGAAATAATTTTACCAAAAGCGATGAGCATTTTTTACAAAGTTTAATTTATGTAATGTTGCACATATTTTAAAGAGTTTTTTAAAATTAGTTAACAGTATGTGTCAAAATATCTTTGTTATGAGATTCTAACTTATTTTTAATTTATTTATACTATTTATTTTCTATTATGTTTTCTTGAAGGCTATATAAAATGCCTGCTCCGATATTTTAAGAAACTATAAATACATAAAGTTCTATACTTCATTATTAAAATAAGATTTCTTGTAGTCAATCTTTTATATTTTTAATGGGTTTAATTTCTAGCATTATAAACTGGAAAAATCGTTAATGTCTATAATACGTTCAAGTATATATATAAACTTTTAACACAGTATAATATATATTTATTGAAATAAAGTATTTGTTTCAAGCTATATATATATCCTCTGAGTTATTACAATTATATTTTATGTTAATGATACCATAATTATATGTTAAAAATGATATAGGTATATTTATTGAAATAAAGTATTTGTTTCAAGCTTATTTATCATCTGGGTTATTATAACCAATTTTATGTTAATGATACCATAATTATATGTTAAAAATGATATAGGTATATAGGATCATACTTTATTTATCTGTCATTTGCTTCTAGAAATAAATACGTTAAAATAATTAAGAAACTAAAGAATTGAATTTTCGAAAAGATCTATTCCTATTAATTTTGTAATCTGCGAAGTATTAAGCCTAAAATACCTCGTAATGCAGTCTTGAAATAAACTGTATATCGATATATATACATATTTAACAAATTGTTGAACATTTATACGCACATGCAAAATTTGGTATCACATACTACACAAACATCTTTTTTGATTACTACTGGCTGAACATTAATTTTATTTAAAGGTTTATAATAAAAAGCAATAGAAAAAACCAAAATGTATGAAATTAAAAAAAAAAAAACTCTGCACGTTTAAATTTATGATGTATTACGAATATAGCTGCGTAATTGTGAATTCAGATAAAAGTTTCTCGTGTAAGAGAATATTTGGATATGTTCTATCTTGCGAATGAATTTTTGTATTAAAGTTATGGTGAGAATGGAATTTTTATGATATTCATCAATAAATTATTTTTTATTTTCCGCTATCTTAATGTACGTTGATTTTTTTACACAAAATATTTTATAAGATAATAATATTTTTATAATTGATATTTTATTTATATACTGAATATATGATGTAAAAATTCTCTGTGTTTGCAGAATTTAACAACTGTAATTTATTTATATTTTCCCCGACATGTGGCGCTAGTGTCTCAATCTGTTATAATCAAGTTTTTATAGTACCTTTTAAACACCATCAAGGAACGCTTAGGGTACAGTTGGGAAAGGTGTACAACAAAAAGGACGCGACACAGATTTTACTTATTTCAAAGTCTCTGCAACTAATTTATATTATTTGAATAATTGGAAAGTTTCTTGTTTTGAAGATATTTATATGAAAATTATGCGCTCATTTTGTTCCCATCAGACACTCGGTGTTGGTTTATTAGTCATCCTCTTCTCAACGATAGTTTCACCAAAAGGTAAGCTAAACAGTTTGATATTTTTCTTTATTTTATTTTATAAAATTAGTTTTAATTCAAATAAATATCTTGTAGAAAGCATGAAATATATTGGAAGATGTGTTTTTATATTGATTCATTTCTATGAATTATGTCTGAGAATATTATACTTAGGTATAAAACTGTTCAATGATATTTATTTTGCGCAATAATTAAAACTCCGTAGGTATGGTAATACAATCCAAAATTAATGCATTAGAAAAAATTGTTTAAATAAGTTTTGGTTAATTGTCTATTCGGTTAGACACATCCTGAAATCTAGGAATGAACTATATACATAATGGTATTGATGTAATACGAAAGTAATTTATTCCGTTTAGTAATTTATTTATTGATACCAAAAATTTAAAACTTAAATTTGACATTAAAGCAAAAACATGTAAGTTTCTGTATGATGAACTTTTTACTCAACATTTCTTTTACAATGAATTTCATTTTAAATTATTTTAGATTAATTCTATATTTGTATATAATAGATATGTTTATAATAGATATTTGCATCTTAGAAAGTAAAAATATCCTGCATTATTAAGTCGAAACTAGATAATGTAAAGTTTTGACATTGTTATTTTGAAATTTAGCTGAAGAAAATTGTTTTTGAAAGTATACAAATTACTCATTTTTAACTTTAGAAATGTTTAGAAGAAACTGTTCTAGGGAATGTCTTCCATAAAACACCGTTGGTAGAAAATATACTAATCAATGGTTTTTTAATTTTACAAAGATTGATGATAAAAATAATCTATGTTTTTCAAATAAATAGTACTATTCAATGCTTTAAATTTTCTGTTCATGAACTATCTTTAATGATGAGTATTTTAACATTTGGGTTCAATATTCTTCTATCTGTAATGAAAATAATTCTTATATGAATGGTAAACATATATATTTCTTTTTTTTTATAGAATCTCCTCGAATACAACCATTTCAGTTCCCTCAAAAAATTCAAATTGGATACAAAACGAGTGTTACATGCATGATAATGCAAGGAGAACCTCCTGTGACATATAAATGGTTTAAAAACAATGAAATAGTTAAAGCAACCGCTGTTTTAAGTGTTGAAACTCACGAGAAATTTTCTACTCTGGTGTTTGATCCTGTAGAAGAATCTTCTGTAGGTAATTATACATGCGTTGTTAGTTCCCCGTATGGCAAGGACAATTATTCTGCTTATTTGTTAGTGAGATGTAAGTATAAAAATAATTATTTATACTTTGTTGTAAAATATGATATAGAGTAGTGATTTAATTTAACTTTCCGTAATTTATCCTATTTTGAATATTACACACACACATATATGTGTGTGTATTTAAAAATGTATATAACTAAAGTTTCCCATGACTTTAATGTAATTCATAAAAACAAATATACTCTTTTCGATTCTTTGAAATAGCATATAACAATTTACATATTACAATTATCTAACTACTTATTCCAGCTCCTCCGTTATGGATTAGAGAGCCAGAAAATACTGAAGTCGTTGAAGGGGAACTTGTAACTGTACCATGTTCTGCTAGTGGATATCCAGCACCACAAATAGTATTCAAGAAAGGAGGTAAAATAGTTATGTTATTATTATCACGTGTACCAAAGAAGTTTTAAAAATTCCACTGTTAAAAGTTAATGAATAATAATAGCCTTCTCTCTTATTCTAAATGTTTAATTTGTATAGTGGAAAAAAGTAAAGACAATTAACTTTAACAACACAGGTTGTAAATAAAGGGATTTTATCTGGATTTTTTCCCAGACATATAAATAATGTTCTTATACATTTATATCCCTTAGTTTCTCTCTGTACATATTTATACATATAAATAATCCACTGCAGATATGAAGATAGAAAATTTCCACTGTCTATGGAATTTGGTGCTTGAAATTATTACTTTTATATCTTACTTTATAAATATGAGAGCAATTGTACGTTGTTATAATTTGTTTTGGACATTTCTTTATATTATTACTTTTTTAGCGTAACATGATGCTTTGTATTTCAGAAGAAAACTACGAAAACTTCCGCATTTCTGTGAATGAATCACTGATTTTTAAATCTGTACTAAAGATCAACGAAGGAAAATACACATGTGAAGCTGATAATGGAGTCGGACTTCCTCTTAGGAAAACAATTATTCTCATCGTACATGGTAATTTTGAAAGATTTAATTAAATTCGTACATACTAAATACATCTGTGTAGTACATAAGTTATACCTGTAAAATATTATTGAATACCTTATAAGTTTATGTTCCATTATAAAAATAAGAATAAAGAAATTATATTTGTATTTATTCCTCTCACATATTCAAAAATGGTTGTTTTGATGTGCTTATCATGTACCCTCATCATATTAAATTTGTATCTTCTATTTTCTGGGAGACAAATACTCACTTTGAATAATTACAGAAGTAAGTTATGTATTTCAAATATAATATAATGCTTAATAATTTATTCTCGATTTTATGAAAAGTTTTACTGTACTTTATTTTTATTGATTAGTATAATTAAAGTTTTTATAAAATGTCTTAAAACACTGAGTAAGCAAATATTTCAAACAAATTATTTGATTTTGGATGTGATTCTTATTTTTTCCTATATGTGGCGCTAGTTGTACAGAAGAGTATGAATAGTTCTAAGCTATATGATGGAAAAAACTGTTTACAGACATGTCATAGCCGCTTTTCTGTGTGCATAGAGAGAGCAATAGTACATGAAAATTGTAGATGAATCTTTGATTTGACAGTCGTTTCTACATAGTAGATGAAATTAGCATTTAAATAAATTAGCTACGTTTCTTCAAAGATGAGTTTAGGAATAAGTTCATGTTTATACGCTGTGGTGATCTGCATTGTATTTCAAGTCGTGTCATCTAATGGTAAGTAAATATTTTATTAAGTTTATTACTTTCATGAAATACCATATAAAATAATATTGCTGACAACTTTTCTATGATACAATATAATAGAAAATAATAAATTTATGGATTTTTACAAAAACAATAAAACCAGATCTAATTATGACAGTTTTAAAATGTTTTGAATATGTATTCAATAAGAATTTGCATAATTCGAAATTATTCTGACTTTCTATAACTTTTTAATAAGTAATATAACTCGTAAGAGTCATAGCATGATTAAAAAAGGAATATGCAACAAAAATTTCATAATTAGTACTAAGCAAAAAATATATATCAAAAGGAGAAATTGGCAAAGTTTAAAATTTTGTTTTATTTTACAGTTTGAATTATAAAGTATGCACTATTACTTAGCTAAACTTTTCAAACGCAATATTATTGAAACAAATCATTGAAAAAATGTTATTGAAAGATTCACCTTTTTTAGAAACATTAAAGCTTATTTAAGTAAAATGGGAGTAATTAAAAAAAGGGGAGACCTAAATTATTTGCTGTTTTGATTATTTTGCTATATGTAATACTTATTGTTCAAAATAAATAGGAATTTGCAGAGTAAATAAAAAAAATTATAAATTTTTGAATATACATAAAAATTTATAGTTTTTTATTGATTCGCTTGTTTTTAAATATACATTTATTTTATTAATATTACAGATCACAGAGAAGAATATTATTATAAATATTAACCAAAAGTACTTTATTTGAGAATTTAAAAAAAATAGTTTTTTTTTTAATTTTGAAGATATTTTAAACCACATAAAATAAATTTTAACTTCTAACTGCACTATTCGTTAGACACGTTATGGAAATTTTAGGAGAAGTAATGAAATAATACAAATTTCCTTCTTTTTGTAAAATTAACATAGCATCTTTATTTATAATTTTAAAGTAAAAATTTAGTTATATATCTAAATATATTATACAGTACTATTATACTTTTAAATAATTTTACTTACTAAATATATTATGCAGTCAATAATGTTAACCATACTTTAGTCATTTAAACACGTGTAAACCTCTTTAGATATTTTTTAATTCAACAATTTAATTATCAACTTATTAGTAGTGTTTTTCATTAGATAGTATTTAATTACAATGTTCATAAAAAATGTTTCAATTTTTAAAAGAATTTATTTTAAATTTGAAGAGGATTTATAATGTTAAATAACTTTGTTTTCCATGTTATTCACAAAAATTATTTTTTATGTAGATCCTCCACAAATACAGCCATTTCAATTTCCATTGGATATTAAAAGAGGTGATACTGCAAGCATAATATGCGCAGTAAAAAGAGGTGCTTCTCCATTTGTCTTTAAATGGTATAAAAATGGGAAGTCATTACAAGGTAGCTCTACAGTAAACCTAATTTCTAATAACAAATTATCAACTTTGGTTATTGAATCAGTAGATGAATCTTCAGCGGGAAATTATACTTGTGTTGTTACCAACAGTAATGGAAAAGATAATTATACAGCAGGCTTAAAAGTAAGAGGTAAGTAAACTTAATTATGTACTATTCTTGAAATATTTTTTAATGCATGAAGTCATATATTCTTTCTGATTAAAATGGAGATTAGTGATAAATATGCATGAATGATTATTCTTTATAAAATATTCTTCAAATCCTAGCGTAAAATTATTTTTTATTTCATGGCACATTTAAGCATAATGTGTTTAACTACGGGGCAAAGATGACAAAATTTTAAAATATATATCTTAGCCTCATTTATGAGTTTTACAAAACATTATAGTTCATTTTAACAATTCTAAAAACAGATATCTTATTTATGAAAAAAGGTATGAATTTTTATTCGGTTTTAATGTTAATCTTCTGTGTCATGATAAAATGTTTTGGTGTTTTTATCAATACAAAACACTCTTATTATATAAGTTTATCCATTTCAGAAATGGCATAATATTTTTTACCGATATAGGCATTTTTTACCAGAAAGTCTCATTTCATTATTTAAAAATTAAATAAAAGTGGCAGTAAGTCCATTGTTAGTGAATTTTAAACTGTAAGTAGTTATATTATGCCATAGTACATTATATAATAAATCTATTAAAAGTTTCAAAGATATCCCCAGCAGATTTTTTTTTATATAAATGTACAATTGTAAATTACTTTTATAAAAAACTAAATCTATAACATTAAAAAAACCTTTTTAAATTCTATACTAAGATACGATACTAAACTATATAAAATGTTATATTTAAAATTCTATAACCTCTATAAACCATAAACCTCTATAAACTATAACCTTCTATACTAAATCTAAAGCTTCTTGAGGAAAATGATTCTTTTAAGAATGTTCGTGTTAATTTTCATTGATATGTATATATATATATATATATATGTATATATATAAGTATATATATACATATATATATACATATACATATATATATATATATATATATATATATATATATGTATCTATATATATATATATATATATATACATATACATATATATATATATATATATATATATATATATATGTATCTATATATATTCTAATGACTATCGATTTACAAACTAATTTGTATATAAAAGCTGGAAAGTAGCTAGTTTATGTGGATATTGTACTAATATAAACATTTTATCATGAAAAGCTATGTTTTCTAAAACATTTTCAATTTTTTTATATATTTTCCTTTTAGAAAATGTTTAAGGAATTGTAACGAAAATTTGATATGTTGCATGATAGAAGGATTATAGTCAAATTTATTTAGAAGTCAAATATATTTGTTTTCAGCAAAACTCATTCTTATTTAAATTTGTAAATTTGTGAATATGCCTGATTTCAAGCATTTATATAACAATTAAAACTTTTTTTTTTCAAATTTCTCTAGTAAAGAAAACATAAAATAATTAAAATTATATATTTTTAAATATGAAACACTTAACTTTAGCCACTATTCTCACTTGTTTTCAGTTTTATAAAGCAGAAACGAAATGCCATGCCTTTAATCTTGTATATTACATGAGTGTTAAAATAAAAAAAAACTGCTTTATATTCTATGTACGATCTTTATACTTTAGCCTCTCCCTCATGGATTCAAGAACCTGTTGATATAGAAGCTATAGAAGGTGAAAAAGTTTCATTTATATGTACAGCAAGTGGTTTTCCAAATCCAAGAATCTTATGGAAAAAAACAGGTTAGTATATTAGGAACTATAGATTTAAGTGAATAAGCAAAAATAGAGTATAAGATATTATTCATGTTTAGTGTAAGAGAAGAGTCAAGAAAATATTCTCCCCTTTTGATGAGACAATTCCAAATTCGGAGCTTAAAAATAACTGTAATTACAATTAAATGAATAATTAATATATCACAGTGTATGGATTTAATTATCTGTTTAAAATGATTATCTAATCATCTAAAGAAAACTTTTTCGATTAAAAATAAAAAACTTTTCTTAAAATGACGGACATTTTTTTATAATTTAAGTTATCAATTCAACAACTCATGACAAGATTTGGGAATCAAAAACGTGATTCAAATGTATTTAAAGCGTGTAGCCTAATAAACTTTAATTCCCAAACTGTATCCTTATTTTAGACTTATATATTAAGGTATAAATGATTTTTGGGATTAACTCTAGGTGATGTTTAAAATATTCGAATTACGAAAAAATAGAACATTATTTTATACTCATGATTTAGTTAAAAGCTAACATAATAAAGATTTACTTCCTTAATAATATGCAAAAACAATGTATTATGACTTTTCATAAATATATGCTCCATAGAGGAATTAAATAAATTTTTGTCAGATGTTTTTTAAAAATAATTACACTTTTTGTAGATTAAGATAATGAATTGTAATATGTTTAAATTTTGACTGGCTAAGAAAAAGAATTGTATATATTAAATACTGCGTAAGAATATACAAAGCAAACATTAAAGTTATGTCGTAACATGTGATATTTGTACAAACATCACTAATATACACATCTTTTTCATTTTTGCCATTGTAAATTTATGTTTACTTTGGTGAGGAGTAATTAATGTAATTATTTTTTTGTTGACTTTTAAAATGCACCAATCTTTGATTACTCTTTTATGTGTATTTTATACTGAGATTAAATTTCTTATGAATACTTAGCTTCCTAAAGAAAATTACGCTTTTGTAATTCATAATTTGCTTTATAAATTTAGACTTTTTTAACATATAGTTAATTTTAGATTAAACATAAGCAAATATTCCTCTTCAGATCTTTGTTATTCATATTTTGACTGAAAGAATAACTCAAATTATATGTATCTTTAAAAACTTATAATTCTATTGATCCTAAATATCGTGTTAATCCTTAACGTTCAGCCTGCACTTATACAATACCACACCAACACTCTCAAGAAAAGAAAAGCATAAAACTTATTGTATAATATTTACACATGAAAAAAATGTAACGGAATATTTTATAAGGTACATTATAATAAAATTATGCAATGCACTTGTATATTCATTAACATATTGATGTTAAATATACTTTTTCGAAATTTCATGTTTTCTAATTCTCTTAAAACCTAAATATAACAATATAATTGATAAATAAGAATCCACTTTATTACTGTATAACTTGAATTACATATAATTCAAATTTCATAACTAGTTTCCTTCAATTTTTCTTTCAGAAAGCCATGATTTAGGACACTCTTATGGAAGTACAGCAAGCAATGGAACTTTATTATTCTCCAGTGTATTGAAAACAGATGAAGGCTCTTACGTTTGTGAAGCTGATAATGGAATTGGCGATTCATTGAAAAAAATAGTTCAACTAGTTATTTATGGTAGGATGGGAACAATGATGAATATATAAATCTATAACTTAACAAGACGCATAAATATTCTAATAACGTCAAATTCTTTCTTTCTTGAAAAAATTGATTAAATCAAATTTTGTGATATTCCGAGAAGTTTATTCTGATTTTGAATACAGATGTACTTTTCCTATGTAAAAGGGTTTTATTGTTTTATCAGCAACGTATTCATATTTTTAGATTTTTCAAAATATAAACTAAATAATACAACAGAAACTTGGAAATTATCAATGAATTAACAACAATGAATACGACAGTTATGGTTTTAAGCATTATTATAAATAAAAACTTCCACACATAAATATTTATGGGGTATGTGTGGTGATTGAACTCTTAATATAGTTCATGGGTTCGTACGTTATAAATTATTACAAATTTAGAGATTATAATTAATTTTATTTACAACTTGTATACGTTTCATAACTATCATTTTATATTTTGTAAAGGAATTTTTTTTTAAATGACAGTACGAATCACTTTTGATGTCTTATACAGTTTTATTATTTATGAAAAATATTTCTTCTGATATGCATTTAATCTGTTTATTAACCAGTATGTGGCGCTAGTGGTTCCGTGAGAATATTTTGATGCCAAGGGATATGAGTGTAGACGCCATTCGCCATCATTCTCTCATGCACTGCGCGTTTCAAGCGAATCAGACTCGTTGGATATGTTTGGATATGTTCACATCTTTTATAAGCAACCATTTGCAAACATTTATGTTATTTTCCGTAATTGTGGATTAATTCTTTAGCCGAATGGAGAAAAAGACATTAACTCTATACTTTCTGATTGGAACACGATTATATTTGGCGCATGGAAACGGTAAGTATTATTATCTTTTACTTAGAATAATAAAAAATTCTATATATTTGTAATAATAAAAATGTATATATCATATAACAAACCAATAAAGAATGCTTTACTTGTAAATATTTATTTTTAAAATTAAAAATAAAAATATTGATTTTACTTTTTATAAATTTTTGCTTTTTTCTGTCAACACAAATCATAAAACTGCATATCCATTACAGATGCTCCAGTTATACAGCCCTTTAATTTTCCAGAAAATGTAAAAATAGGACATAATGTTGTGGTAACATGTGCAGTTATGAAAGGTAAACCACCATTAAAGTTCACGTGGATGAAAGATGGAAAAATTCTTAAGGATGGGGCAGTTGTGAATGATTTAGAAAAAGCATCTAATCTTTTCATTGATCCTGTAATGAAACAGTCATCTGGAAATTACACCTGTATGGTTAACAACGCTTTTGGAAGGAATTCTTATTCAGCATCTTTGAGTGTTAAAGGTAAATATTTTGAGTACACACAAATGTTTAGAATATAAGCATAAAATAATTTAGTGTTAACCCTTTTTTTATAATTGTCGACTATTTGTTAAAGATTTTATTAGGTTTACAGTATTTACCTTTGTAACTGCATATAAATAACTAAACATACTTCTCAACAAATTTTAATGTTTTTCTAATATTAAAACTTCCAACCGATTTTCTAATTTTCTTAAATGTAAGCAAATTTTATTTATTATCTTTTACTACTTAGTTTACATTTGTGTGTGTTTATTTATAGAAAGTTAATATCAAAGTTCATGAGTAAAAATTACTTAAATGATCGCTTAAAGTGACTTCTAATGTATTATAAAATCAAAATCAAAAGTGATAAAAAATTAAAAATTTTAAGTGACATTTCTTTTTTCAGAATTATATCTATCTGCATACATACATACATACATACATATATATATATATATATATTATATATATTATGTATATATATTATATATATATTACATATATATTATATATATATATATATTATATATATATATATATATATATATATATATATATATATATATATATACATATATATATATATATTATATATATATATATATTATATATATATATATATATATATATATATATATATATATATATATATATATATATATATATATATATATATATATATATATATATATATTATATATATATATATATATATATATATATATATATATATATATATATATATATATATATATATATATATATATATATATATAAAGTCTAAACCAATTTGAACTTATTTCTTTTAATTTTTATTTGTATTATGTGTTATATGTTTATCTATTTGATTGACTTGCTATTAAAAAAAGAGATGGTCTTCAAAGTTGAATTTTCCTAAGAGATTTCATAAATTTTAAGAATCTTGAAATTTTTAAAATGACTAAATTTGCTAAGTTTTCTTTTTGATTAGTCATGCAGTAATAATATCGATATCAAATTTTTATATTGTATGTGCATTATTCTTGCATTATGCAACCATATTCATAATTACATTTAATTACATTTAATAAAAAAATGATTTTTGTGTATTAAAAACATTCTATCAATTTTGTAATTTATAGCTCCTCCTTCCTGGGTTATAGAACCAGAAGATTTAGAAACAGTGGAGGGGTTAATTAGTGCATTTGTGTGTAAAGCTTCAGGTTACCCCCTTCCTAAAGTAACATGGAATAAAATTGGTACGTTTTTTACTTTATTATTTTTTCTGTATTCTTAATAAATATATACAAACAATAAATCAGTGCAGAATTGCGTTTAATTTTTTTTCTGAAATACAAAGATGTTTATATATATATATATATATATATATGTTAGTTACTATTCATTCTATTCACAATTTTTTAATTTAAAAGCAGAATTTAAATTTTGAATTTATTTTACTGAAATTCTTTCAACTGTAATATAAAACTATTTTCTGAATTTTAAAGCAGCTTAAGCACTATCAGGAAACAATTTAATAAAGAATAGTAGGAATATGATATAAATACGGTATTTCTATTAAGTTTTTTTTTAAGAACATGTATATGTACATAAGACTAGTACATATAACGGATCATACGTTGTTTCATTTTTATTGTAAGAGGCCGATATTACAAAACTTAATCTTATTTTACATACCTAAATTCAGAATAATATTCAAATTTAACATGAATTTTTCAAAAATTATAGTTTAATGGAATTGTTATGTTTTGACTAATTGGTGAAATAAGTAAGATTTAGAGTTGATATCGACATAAATGATATTTTTGAAAAAATTAAGTATTTCATGAATTTATAATTTATTGTTTTCTTGAGTAGTGAGAACATCATTAAAAATTAAAGGGTAGTTAAAAATATAAAGATGAACACTTAGAGCATTATGACTATCTTAATATATTTTACTTTTTAGATGATGTGAACGGATATAACAAGTTTTAAAAAATGATAATTTATGATATCGAGCTATTGCTAGAAAATACTTGAATATTATAAAGACATCAAAATAGAGTTTATTAAAAATGCCATTAGTTATTAAATGAAAGGAAAATAAGTATTTTATAAGTTAAATAAGTTTATTAGTTAATTAAATAAGTTTTTTTTATTTACTATGACTATATATTTCTAAATGTAATCGTAATTTACTAATATGTATTATAACAGTGACATAAAATTGGTTACATTGCAACATGTATTTACAATGATTTTTAGCTAAACTTTGTTGTATGTTTATAGCATTTGATCAGGTCATCCTTCCTTTATTTTAATTTTTAGATTCTGGTACCTTAAAAGATGGGTATAAAGATAAATTAATATCTCAAAATGGAACACTGAATTTTAATCCGGCATTGAAAGAGCATGAAGGAAGGTATTTATGTGAAATTGATAACGGAGCTGAAGAAACGTTGAAAAAAGAAGTATCACTTACTGTACATGGTAGGATAATTTCTAAAAGTTTTTCTCAAGTACTTGAAGAAATCCTCTTTGTAAAGGTTTAGAATGTCAGAATTTAACTGACTTTCTGAAAACATTATTTGAATTTTAATGCTACAATTGCATTTGTTTACAAAATAAATCTCATTTTTCTGTTCGAAAATGTCTTTTGAATTTACCATTAACTTTATCTTATACTATAACTTCGTGACTATAACTTTCTTTATATAACCCCTGAAAATTTATATTTGTTTAAATGGTGATTGGAAGGGTGTGTGATTGTAGCAATTATTTAAATAATTTTACTATAAATACATGCATCGATTTTTGAACATAATTTGAGGACAACAAAGAGAATTTAAGATTAAATGAAGGTATATTTCTTATAAAAAGTATTTCTGTTATTTAAGAAAATTCTTGTTTTTTGTAGTTCTACCGATTGCTACGAAATGTCTTAAAGAGTATGTGACTAATTATTTGATGTTTCTTTTAAATTTGCAGCGCATCCGTAATTATTTTACTATTATTAAGCCATGCTTATTATTTGCATAAAATATCGCATCGGGATATTAAAATAATTTTATTATAATTTTTTGAGGAATCTGAAAAAAATAACCCTAATTAAGTATATGTTCCTGAAATATATGACATACGTAATGCGTTTTATTACAAGATATTTCTTCATAAACACATTACCAAGAAAGCTATTGGAAAAGTATATTGTTTTTACTTTCGTTATGTTTTTAAATGTTCATATATACCTTTAACATTCTTTTTTCCATGGGATTAATATTGGTGTTGTCATTTTAACAAATACTATCCATAAAGATCAAAACTCTTACACGTGTTTCAAATTAGGCGTAAAATTTGAAACAATAAAGACTATTAGAACATGTAATTTATATAAAAACTCAAAAATGTGAATAAGATGAAATTCATGTCTAATTTCACTGTATCCCATCATGTGGCGCTAGTTGTACGTTGGAAACAACTATTTTGCTAAAGCGTCCGCTACTTCTGAATACTGGCGAGAATCTCCAAAACAGATGATACGTCGATATGCTGAGTGAAAGAAATATGTTGTTTTCTTAGATCATTCAATATTTGTTGTACAAAAAACCTGTTCATTTCCCAGATTAAAGAGGATACGTTTTTATATTAAGAACTGAATAGTGACTGCACATTTTTAAAAAGCCTACAATGATGGATTTACTTCTTTTCCCGTTATCGTTTGGATTCTGGTCTCTTATTAAAGTCTCAATGTCTAGCGGTAAGTAACAACTTGGATTTGCTAATTTTTTGCACGCTATTTTATTGTTGTTAAAGAGATAAAAACTGTTAAAATGTCTCTTTGTAAACATTTATGTATATCTAAAATAAAAGAACTATTACAGTAAATATATATTAGCGATACTAAGTTTTTACGAAATATTTAAATTTTTAACTGAATTTTAGCTTATTGCATCTGTGTAAATGAAAGTTCAGGTTTTGATTATAAAGTTTGTATTTCAGATGCACCAGTCATACAACCATTTAGTTTTCCTGAAAATGTGAGAATTGGAAAAAGCGTCGTAGTTTTATGTACAGTTATGGATGGTCAGCCCCCTTTTAAGTTTATATGGTTGAGAGATGGAAATACTTTACAAGATAGTGGTAATATAAACATTCTAGAGAAATATTCAGGTCTTTCGATTGATCCTGTTAAGAAAACTTCATCTGGAAATTATACTTGTATTGTCAGCAATTCCTTTGGAAGGAGCTCTTATTCTGCGTATTTAAAAGTAAGGGGTAAGTTTAAAAAAATGAAATACTCAAAATTTACCCAATCATGATTTAATTCTTTCTTACTAATGAATTAAAATGCAATTTATATTCTAGAAGTATTTTTAATTGGAGATAATTTGTTCTGCACATGCTACATTTTAGCATTTTGTTATAGTGAAATATATTTGGTAAAATAAAATTTCTTTTATAACTAATTTTTAATTTATATAGTAAAAATGTATTTTAGATAACTTTTATTTAATCTGTGTAAAATGATTACTAATTATTTTTTACATAACTAATATAAATTTTTGTCATAAAATAATACGTTAAGACAATATAATGCATAAATCAAAAGGAGTGTTAATAAAATAAGAATCATGTAATACTGTCATATTTTCACAAAACAAAAACCTGTTTAGAATTTTTAAATTAAAATAAATTTCTTCAGTAGAAAATAGTAAACAGTCTTCAAAATATATATTTTTATAGTCACTGAAATTTCGAAATTAATCCCCAGATCTAAAGAATATACCACTGCACAACAGTTTATTGATATGGATTGATAGTAATTTATATATGCATAATTCAATTAATCATTGATTCTAAATTTGATATTAAGCAATAAAATATCTAATATTCTTTAAATTTTGTGTCTAATGTCTAATATCCTACCCTCAATGTCTACTATATAATCAGCTTGAAAACTATCTAAAAGATTTTTGTATGGTTTTATTTTAAAAATATTTCAAAGATTATTAATATCTTGAATGACAGTAATATAATTAACATACAATTTATAAGTACGAAATATTTTTATTTAAGTTCATAATAATAAAATGTCACTTCTTATATATTGTAGTTTTACTATGCCAAAAATGAAGATATAACTATTTTTATTGTTATCGAGGCAACTATTCGTATTCTGTATTTTATTTGATGCAAATCATTGAACTCATTGATTCAAATTATTGAATCAAACAACTTAGTTGGAAGCGTTTAAGCTTTTTCTTTATTCACTTCTTGTTATTAAAGTATGAACTAATTATTATATTTATTTGCATTGTTATAGTTGCTTTGAACAAAGTTTTCAATAATTTCTTCTTAGAAAAATAACTTTAAGTGGAATATAAATATGAAAAAGATAGTAAAAAATTAGTATGTTCGTATTCCAGTCAAAAAACAATTTGTCAGACATATTTTTTTCTGAACATTATGTAATATTAGAAATTATTATTTCAAAAATTATTTTTCTGCCTTATAAATTTTTATTTGACATCGTATATCTGACAGGTTAATATATACCATTTCAGCTCCACCTACATGGATAGTAGAACCAGAAGATGCCGAAGCTGTAGAAGGGTCACTCATTTCCTTTAAATGTTCTGCGAATGGCCATCCAGTTCCTCAAATAATTTGGAAGAAAATTAGTAAGAATACATTAATATCGGAATGTTTTAGTACTTATTCAATACTTTAAATGCGAAAGCTTTACAATTCTCAATCTTTAAATACACTTATATAATTTATGTAATAAATTAAAAATATAATACTTGAGCTCTCTTTTCAATTATTTCATTGCTTCATTTATTGTACCAGAAATTCTTGTACAGAAATATATTTGTATATATATATATATATACATATATATGTATATATATATATATGTATATGCATATATATATATATATATATATATATATATATATATATATATATATATATATATATATGTATATATATATATATGTATATATATATACATATATATGTATATATATATGTATATAACATATATATATATATATATATATATATATATATATTCATATTTATATATACATATATACATATATATTTATACATATATGTATATATATGTATGTGTATATATATATGTATATATATAAATATATATATATGTATATATATATATATATATATATATATATATATATATATATATATATATATGTATATATATATATATATATATATATATATATATATATATATATATATATATATATATATATATATATATATATATATATATATATATATATATATATATATATATATATATATTATATATATAGTATTCAATAAATTCATATTTTTCATTTTTTCATTGTGAAAAAATTTTAAGCAACTTAATGTATTTTTTGAAAATGATTGAAATGACTGTTTTTATATTATTTAGGTGAAACTGAAGATTCTAATGAACTATACAACCTCATGCAAAAAACTGAAAATGGAACTCTAATATTTAATCCAACAGTTAAGGAACATGAAGGAAAATATCAGTGTGAAGCTAATAATAATGCAGGGGAGAGTTTGAAAAGAATTATTTCATTCATTGTACACGGTATGAAAATTTTTACGATTCACTGCATAAGGCGGAAATTTTGTTTTTCTAAAATGAGTCTTAATGTATTTGAACCAGGAAGTTTAATGTTTCAGAGCGCAATATAGGGTTGAATAAAATATACAGCATCGTGATACTTATTACAACTCCAAGGTCTGATTTAAGGCTCATATTAAAAATGTTTTGTAATTTTTGTTAAAACCTATTTATTTTCTTGAGTGATGACATAACAGCAGTGCCCAGATTGTCAAATTAAAACTTGGAGAGTTTAAAAAAAAACAGCTCAACTTATTTTGTTGTTGTGTGACACAAATATTTCATATTACAAGGGCAAAAAATTCTGAGTTGTATTATTCGGTGATGTGATGACGTTTTACATTAACGTAAGAAAAGTGTGAATGGAGTTATTGTTTTTCTTATATAGTTATATATTATTAATGGCATTGGTAAATGCCATTCTGTTTCGTAGACACAAAATATTTTGATCTAAAAAAATTCAGTAACACTTAAAAATTCTATTACGTTATTTTGTTTACACTGTACTGCACAAATGTTTGTAAAAATGATTTTATTCTGGAATTTTTTGAACCACTGACATGTTACAAGCAGAAAGCTGTAGTGCTGGTATACAATGACGTGTCAATACTGGTATGAAAGGATAATAAACTTTGCTTGTGGGGCTATAATTCTTCTTCTATTACGGAATGTGTTGTAGATGACGAGTTCTATTAGTATTTTCAAGTTACGTTTTATGATCATTCTAGGACATTACAACGAAACACTACTTTAAAAATAACAATTTCTTTGATCTCTTTTTAACTTTTTAACTTTACTTCTGTTACGGAATGCGTTGTAGATGACGAGTTCTATTAGTATTTTCAAAGTTACGTTTTATGATCATTCTAGGACATTTCAACGAAACACTACTTTAAAAATAACAGTTTCTTAGATCTCTTTTTAGATATATTTTATAGATTCTTTTTATAGATTCTTGCTTTACGAATACGGCTGTTGATAAATTTATCAAGGAATATAATATACTTCGTGAATTTTATTGATAGAATTTTGTAAAAATTAAAAAAAGGTTTTAAAAATGATGAGAATGTTTAATTGTCTCGATATAGTTTTAACCATTGGAATTGAGTCATTCATTTAGACTTAGTATTACAACATTATCTCAAATATTTAATAAGGTACCGTACTGTATATGAATTTACAAACGTATGAAATAAAATAATACTATTATTAGTATCTATGATTTCTTTTATGAAGAATATTAATTCTTTTTTTCTCCTGCATGTGGCGCTAGTTGTTCAGGATCGACAACAATTTTGAACGCCATTTGATATGTACTATACCATCACAACAGTAAAGAGGTTTTTTGCAATGCATCATCATATATGTTCTGTCACTGCTTTGTCCAATATTTACTGTATAAAAGAATTGTTTTAGTCATTCTACGCTTAATAATGGTGAACAGGAAAAATGAATACTGCGTAAATTTTTGTCTCTTGAGCTTTTTTAGAATGGAATACAAGATAGCAATTCTTATAGCGGCATTACTACATTTTAGTATTTGTACAGGTAAGAACTATTTAATTGTTATTTTTTTTTCAATTTAAAGTATAATAATATATAAAATGGTAAAGAAATTTTTTGTTTTTCAGTAATATCTTGCTCGTTATCCAAATGCATAAATATATATATATATATATATGGATATATATATATATATATATATATATATATATATATATATATATATATATATATATATATATATATATATATATATATATATATATATATATATATATATATATATATATATATATATATATATATATATATATATATATATATATAAACTATTATGAAATAATTTTAAGAATGTTTTCGAGTCTGAATGAGAACATTAAAGTGAAAGAATACTTTAATATTTTTTGTTTTATCCTATCATTTTGTTATATATTTTGCGGACTATATTTTAATTAAATTTCTTAGTACTTTCCGATTATTGAACTTATTTTTTCATTATTATTTAAATATTATCTTGCTCCTAATTTAAGGTTTGTGTATTGATATTTGATTTTACTTTGTAGAAGTTCCCAAAGTACAGCCGTTTCAATTTCCACAAGACCTTCAAATAGGTCACAAGACAAGTGTGATTTGTATGGTTTTAATCGACCAAGCAAGTATATCATACGAATGGTATAAAGATGGACATCTTCTTAAAAGTAGTGGAAATATTAACATAGATACAAACGATATGTTCTCTACACTTATGATTAAGCCAGTTGAAGAGACTTCGTTTGGAAACTATACATGTGTAGCAAAAAGTGTATTAGGACAGGATAACTATTCAGCATTCTTGTATGTTAGAGGTAATTCTTTGATTTTTGATTCTGCTTGAATTTTATTCAGCTTGAAGCTTTTTGTAATCATAAAATGCAGTTACTCTTTAATCCAGGCTCTTTAAACTACATCTAAATCTAGATCTATCTATCTATCTATATCTATATATTTGCATCTATATCTGTATTTATATCAATAATCATATATTTACATCTAAATCTAGATCTATCTATCTATATCTATCTATCTATCTATCTATCTATCTATCTATCTATCTATCTATATATATATATATATTTGCATCTATATCTGTATTTATATCAATAATCATATATTTACATCTAAATCTGTATTTAAATGACTATTTATATATTTATATCTGCCTTTATTTCTATACCTGAATTACTTTACATCTATATTTAATGCGTCTGTAAAGAATTAGAAGAAAAAAAATATAAAATTACTTACGAATGCTTTTAAATCTTATTATTATGTTGTAAATTTTCAGACTGTTTGAGTATAATATGTGATACAGTCACATTAGATTCAAATTGAACTATTTACTAGATTTAAAATGCTTTTACAATGGTAATTTTCTTTTTTTTTTTTACAATTTTTTACTTTTCCGCAGTTATTTTTTCAGGATGATATGTTGAAAAGGAATGTCTGCATATTTTTTACTTGCAAAAACACTTTTTTAAATGGGTACATTCTCTAATGAAAGTTTCTTAAATTTAATCTTTACAAGAATTTAGGAGTTATAAGGAAAATAAAGAAAATAAATTTAAAGAAAATAAATAAAAATCTTTAACTCGAGTAACTGCAATTAGATGTTGCATATGTAATTATGCTATAAATAAAAACTTAACGGGACTGTTAACTATTTCTTCCGTCATTTTTACAGCTCCTCCATCATGGATAAAAGAGATTGAAGATGCTGAAATCATAGAAGGACAAAATTTAAATTTGACATGTTCCGCCGGTGGTTATCCTAACCCTCGAGTATCGATAAGAAAAGAAGGTAATTCTATGAACTATTTCAATAAGATATAAATTAATTATGTAAACTGCTTAAAGATTTTGTAACAAATAATTATAAAATAGTCGTAATATTAATAATACAAGTAAAGTTGCAATGTAATACCAGTAAATTGCCTTTAAGTGATTGATCTTTTTTTTGTGCTTGCAATTCTACTAGTTTATAGTACAGATTGAACGCATTTTTGTAGATGATTATACAACGTTTTGTTTTCGAATTTAATTTTCTTTAATGATCATTTTTGAAATATATGGTATTTAACCATATATTTTGCATATTGAAATCATTGAAATTCTATATTAAGCATATAAATTTTTTTTGAATGTAATAACTTTTACATTATATGTATCGTTAATTTTTTATAAGTAGTTTTAAAATGTTTTTTAATGATTTAAAATTTTCCTACTATTTTCTGGGTTCTGATAGTTGAAATAGTAAGAAGATTAAATTAATGTTTTGATAGGTTTAGAAATTAAACATTTTGAACAGTAAATTTATTAATATTTCTTAAATAATTGTGCATCATGTTACTAAAATATAAAATTATTAGTAAAAATGCTACTAAAATATAAAATATATCCGTTTTGTTTTACAGGAGGACAAAATGGTTTAAATTCCCCTGTTTTGAATCAAGATGCTGTAGGAAATGGTTATCTTTTTTTAAAACCCGTTTTAAAGGAACATGAAGGAAGTTACAAGTGTGAA
>CM063504.1:95810295-95815295 GCA_032207245.1 Pardosa pseudoannulata | reverse complement strand
AACTCGGAGAAACTGTTACATTTTCTTGTGCAGCTCGAGGATATCCGAAACCAACTATATATTGGGAAAGAATAGAAAGTAATCATTACATACTGTTGTGGTCTATTTGTGTGTACTATAGGTGGTTGATCAGCTTTAATTACTAGAACCTAAGAAGTTCTGATACCAAATAATTTTAATATTAAATAGAAATAGTTTTAAAAATTTTTACATGGAATTTTGAATATTTAAAAAAATTTATTTTAAACTTATCTATTTTGAAATATGACATTGCATTTTAAAATTTCTGTATTAGCTTTGTTTTAAGTGAAATGAATAATTTCTCCTTAGAAAGTCTAACAGGAGAATGAGACATTTCGTGGAACTTAAATATTTTAAAAAATAAATTGAGTTTTGTCACATTAATATTAATTATGCCAGAATTTTTAACATTTGATTTATTAAAACACAAAATTAATTACACCTGTTTTAGCCACATTTGTTAATTAAATAATCAGGACTTAATGAAAACTTGGATTTTTTGTGATTAGTATTATCAGATCGAAAAATATTATTCTTTCCTATATAATATAAGCTTATATAAAATTTCATCATAAATTGTTTTTATTACATTGTCTATATTTCTCAGTGTTATCTAAATGGGATATTCTGCTTTTCGAAAGGCTAAAAGTGCCGAGATTAACATAAATATTTTACAGAAAATTAAAAAAAAACAGAATCTAGTAGTAGCATAAGTAATCTTCATAGGAATACACAATGAAACCAATTATTTCTGGAATATAAAATATATTCTATCATTATTTAGTACGTGTTTAAAAATAAAGTTTTGTGTGTTCTTTTAGTTAAATATATCTTGGTTTATTTTTATACGAAGTATTTTGTTAATTTTGTTATTTTTAGGTGGCCAAGAAAGATCTGTAACGATGTACAAACAAATAAGAATAGATGACGGTACGTTAACAATATCAAATGTAAGAAGTGAAGACAGTGGCTATTATGTATGCTATGCAAGGAATGGCGTGGGTGACGTTCTTCAGAAAAAAGTAACACTTTCTGTTATTGGTGAGATATTGTGGTTTCCTCTTTTGGTTTTTAAATAAATGCTTTTTTAATAAGATATTTTTGATGTTGTAAAACTAGTCTTGTGTGTATGTAACAATAAACGAAAGGCTACCAACATTCAGCCAAAAGATGTATTTCCACTTTACCTATGAATGAATCATATATTCAAATTAACACTAATACATATCGAATTTCTCTCAAAGTATGGAAATGATGTCTAGAAAATTGTTTAACTCTGGACTGTTCTGGCTATTATTACATATTAAAATGGTTGTGTAAAATACCTTATTCCATTTATTTCTTGTGTGAACTGTATTATTTTACGATTTTATTAAAATCCCTCTTTTAAGTTTATTTTAAAACGTGTTTACTGTTTTTCGAAATCAAAATTTATGAAATTATTATTCAAGAAGTTAATTACACGTTAAAACTTATAAATAGGATTATTCCTTCAATTTAATCGTTATTTGGGAAAAGTTAATATAAAATAACTCTATAAAACATGTTTTGTTTTCAATATCTTTACATTTTAGTTGTGTACTTGTACTTTTACAAAATTACATTTTAAAACTCTCGTTTATTTACAAAAAGACAGCGAAAATATTTAACCGTTTCATGCGAAATATAAATACTTATTCCATTATTTAGACATACTTTAAAATATTTCGTCGAAAACATAGGTTGTTAGTATCATGAAAGAAACATCAATTTTTTCCTTTAAATTTCTCTTGTATATTTGTCAAATGTTATCATGACCATTTAAAATTTTTATACTTTAGTACGTACAGCTTTTTATAAAAATAGCTAGGAAAAGTGGCATTATTTTATATTCTGTTAAAAAGGATTATTTCTTATTTTATCCCAAATGTGGCGCTAGTTGTTCATGTTTGAGTAAAACTTGCCTCTGTGTATACGCTTGTCTATAAACGTCAGACATAATTTTCTATCCTCAACAGAAACACTTGCTAAGAGTTTGCGATTAGCTATCTGACACTTATATGATATTTTGTGTAGTTTTTAATATCAATTTACTTATGTTATCAATATAAAGAAAGAATTTTGTTTGGAATGGGAAAGCGTGACATACAGAAGTATTACATACTGATAATTTACTATGCTGCCTCAGTGCCGACTCTGTTCAATAAAATATCTGGAAATGGTAAGTAACTATTTTCCTTATATATTTTTTTTTATATTTTCATAACATATAGCACTTTTTTAAGTCTTTTATTCTTCTTTTATAAAAGAACTGAATTTTGTGTCTTTGTCACCATAAAAACAATTTCAAACTTCTATAATTAATAGTAATTTACAAATACAGAGTCAAAATATTTCAGTTTTTTATATAATGGCAGAAATAGAAATAATTAAATTTTTAATTAATAATTTTAAAAATATATCTATCATTACGCTTATTTCTTCTACTCCTAAAATAAAATTCTACGTATATTGAAGGAGAGAAGACTGTATTTATGGAATACGATTATAAGTATTTTAAAATAATATTTTGAGCATTTTTTATTTGACTTAATTTTATTTATATTTTAGCGGCTACCTTTTCATGCATAGAAAAAAAATATTCCCTATTAATTTTAAATATGATAGTAAGTAAAAGTGCAATTTAATCATTAAGTATCTATAATAAGCTAGAAATCGGAAATATAATTCTGAAAACTTATCGTCATTTAAAAATTATACTAAATTTTCTTTAGTTTTCATTGTATATATTTTAAGAAAATTTAAATGCTAAAAATTAAATCTGATTATCCTTTTAAATAAGTTTAAATGGAAAATTTTTTGTCTACTTCTGCTTAGTTTATTTCTTCTCTAAATAGTTATATATTCGCTATTTTTTAAAGCTCAGAAGCATATGTGATTATTAATTTTTAATATCTTTGTACTGATATTATATTATTTATTTGATAACTTACTAGTGCATTTATTATGCATGATTGAAATATGCTTTAAGGATAGTTCAAATTTTTATTTAGAATATGCAAAAAAGAAATTTATGATTTCCCGAGTAAGTTAGATAGTTTTGAAGAATACATCTAATATATATTAAGTTTTGTCAGAGTTTAAAATTTTTATTGACTCTATAATAAATTATTTTACAGTTGCTCCCGAAATTCAACCTTTTCTTCCATCTCACAAGTTAAAAATTGGAGATACTGCTAATTTTATGTGCTCAGTAATTAGAGGTCAACCTCCTCTTACATACAAATGGTTTAAAAATGGCATTTTTATTGAAGGAAGTTTAAAAGAAAAGACAAATGACAAGTTTTCTACTTTAGTTGTTGATCCAGTGAAAGTAAATTCATCTGGAAATTACACATGTGTAGTAAGTAATTCCTATGGATCAAGCAGCTACTCTTCTTTGCTCGTTGTAAAATGTGAGTATCAGTTAATTATAGTACAAACATTTTGCATTTTTATGTAGTTTCCTAAATACTAAGATATTTCTTTATTCAAACAAAAATACGCATGCGGTACAATATATATCTTTATGAGAATCAAATACTAGGCTATTTATTCTATACTGCAATTAAAAAAGCGTACTCTACAGCTTTTTAAGAAATAATATTGCTGTAACTTAGTCAAACTAAAATTACGTTATTATATGGCTACTAGTTGAATTCATAAAGACTTTTACACCAATAATAAATAATGTCAATAATACCACTAGCCAAAATAATATCTATATTCAAATCATATCCATGCACCATTATTTATAGATATTTTATCAAAGTATTTGACATTTAATCAAAATAAAGAAACTTAAAGTCGTTTCCGAAATGAAATTGAAGTGATGCTTAAAATGTCTTTTATTTAAGTACTAATTTTTTCAAATTTTATATCTACTGATACAGTTTCAGAGTTAAAAATATTATATTGAGTTTTCTAAGATAATAGGATTAATTGGTTCATAACTCATACAATAGCTTTTAGAATATTTCTCTATAGTAAAAATAATGACTTAAGTTATAAATATAATTAAACAGGACTAAAGGAAGAATATCATAAAAATAATTTATTTTAATCTATCATATTATTTTTTAAAAAAAAGGAAAGAAAATGTAAAAATTATGCAAGTTTAAAAATATGCAGCAAAAGGATTCATAATGTTATTTCTATATTACTGTTAAATAACACGAAGAGGTCATCCTATAATTTACTAAAATATCCTTAATATGCCATTTTAGTTGTAAAGAATAAAAAAACTATATACATTAATATTTTAGAACAGTTTTTTAGTGTTACTTTTCAGAAGTAAATTTGATGCAAAACCTTATTATACAAATATAAAAAGTTAAGTTGAATTTTTAAATTTAAGGTAATTGGTTATTTTAATAAAGAACCATTTGGTTTAATCTATATAGTTACATAATTAGTAAATTCTTCTTTAGCCTCTCCTTATTGGATTAAAGAACCTGAAGATGTAGAAACTACTGAAGGCAGCCTGGTTAGCATACATTGTATAGCTGGTGGTACGCCTGAGCCTAGAATTACTTGGATTAGAGCAGGTAAGCCTTTTATATATTTACGAAAGTTTAAAACAGAAAGAAGAGTGATAGCTATATTCCTAATATAAATGAGTAGTATTAAAAACTAGATTGAAATTTTAGGGAAAGGGACTATATTGTATTATATAAAATGTTGTAGTAATTTGAAAATTTATCATGATGCATATTAATTCAAGGAGTTATATTTTAAATCTAATGGCTTAATATAAAATATATATTGTTAATAACCCAAAAAGTGGAAAAGATTATAGTTCCTGTTAAGAAGGATCGCGGTAAATTGATATAAAAAATAAGATTATTCTATTTTACCTGTCAATAATAAGTAGCAAAGCATACAGTAACTGAATTAGAGGATACAAGTATAAACACTCAATTCAGATGCCTTTGAATGTTATAAATGTAGGTAAATTATTA
>CM063504.1:95770295-95805295 GCA_032207245.1 Pardosa pseudoannulata | reverse complement strand
TTTTTAGTAACTGTTAAAACTGTATGATACCCTACGTTAGAGGATGAAGTAAAAAGTAACCATCTGTTATTACATAGTGCTCATAGTGTCTTTAAAATGCTATATGTGTGTTTTACATGTACTATATCATCGTTATTTCCTCTTCTCTCATTCTGGACAAATATGTATGTATGCATGTGTGCGTGTTGTTTTGGATAACATAAAATAAATTTGAAAAGTTTCTCATGGATGTAAATTTTTGAGTTTTTAATTTAGCTGTATTTTATTTCTACCTTAAATGCATACCTTCTATTAAAAGTTTTATTAAGATATATTTTTACGAAGAGAAAATTATACGGTAAAGTATGCTTAATGTCTACCCCAAATAATGTTTTATTCCCAAAACACAATTTGTTTAATAATAATTTAGCACACGAATATGATTAAAAAATTAATTGAAATATAATTTATTTTTATTTGTATACAAAACCAGTAATGTAATGAAATATTTTTTAATACTCGTCGTAACCATTTTGTGTAGAATCGGAAGAAAAAGGAAACGATTCCTGTAATGCTTTATGTTGAAAAAATTCATAATTAAATGAAATACATAAGAATGTAGTATATTTCTGTACTATAAATGTAATATATAAATATATTTAAAATTAAGTTATCTATTTTCACAGAGAACATATCTGCTTTCACTTATAGTTCACTTATAGTAAGATATTAAACACATATAGAGTGACACGAGATTGTAAATTAATATATTAACATGTAACACTTAAATGACGAACATATTTATCAATGCAGTAGAAGTCAGAAATAGTATTTTTACTTTACTTTTATTATTTATGTACATAATAAGATTAAAACGTTAAGACTATGGAAAATTTACAATAATATAGCAAATAACGCTTCCGGTCTTTGTAGCATTAATACTTGACTTCGCATTGGAGCCTTTTTAGGCGTTAAAAGTTAACACGTTTTGTATTATTGTATTTACAATAATTAAAGTAGAATTTTGCATCTAAGATTCTATAGAGGGTATTATAAAACCTTCTACTACCCATTATATATTTTGTTCCTAATAGTAACAATTTGTTCATACAATCCTTGTGGGAATTAAGGTGAATAATAAATATTTTTTTCTCTTCTAGGTCAAGAAACTATTGTGGAAAACACAAATGAAGGAAATTTAACTTTTAATCACGTTACCATAGACAATGCCGGTGATTATGTTTGTGAAATAGGCAATGGCATTGGTGACAATTTATTAAAGACTGCAAAGATATTTGTCCACGGTAAGATAAAAGAAAATGTATGATCTGACTGTGGAACATTCGGAGATTGTAGATTGTCTGAGATGCTCGTATTTAAGTTTCTGAATTTCTTAAATCTTTTCATTTATAAGACATTACACACATTTTACTTTTATTTCAAAGATAGCCATACACCGTGGTAATTTCTTCAAATACTACTTTTTGTTAGTGTGTTTTCTTGTCAATATGTGGCGCTAGTATCCTATATTTCAATGTTTTTAACTGCTCCATTTTGATATTATGACGCTCTGCTGTGAGAGTATATTTCACTCTTTACACTTACTGTAGTTTCCACTTTCATATTTATTTATATTGCGATATTCATGTTTTACTGTTTTATCATTTTTTATACGTTGCTTCCTATGATATCACACTTTGTCCTCCTGAAAGCATATAAAGTATGATAATCAACATAGAAATCATTGGAATATTTATCGCCTCTCACATGATTTCAGCATTCTCCTCAAAAGGTAAGTTCAAAATTTCTTAGTACATGAAATACAATAGTAAGGAAGTAAATTTAATACTTTATTGTGTTATAGAATTTTACTATTTACTCTGTCTCATACTTTTCCATTTTTCATTCTAATGCTGTTTTACATTTTTATCACTGTTATGAAATGCTTGTTAATTTATTTAACAAAAGTTATTTTATCAACGAACTTTTTCATGTTGTGTTTATTTATCTGTCTATGTTAAATATAAGAAAGTAGTTATTATAATATGATTGTCATTTGGAAGTGTAATTTCCATAAAAGGATCATGTTTATAAGAAACACAAATGTGATTACATTTTCAAATAGTATTAAAAACTTATACTTATCCTCATTAAGTTTCTTTTTTATGAGCTATAATTAGAATATTTTAATTTTGCTTTATAAAAACTAAATATTAAATTCTGTAGAGTTTATTTATAAAAATTAGTTTGATGAGGTAATATAATAAAAGTTTTTTTATTTTTATCTCTTATTGAATAATCCAGTTTTTATGCATTCGTTTTGATTCTATGATACTTTAAGATAGCTTTCTCAAGCAATAACAGTTGACTTTGGTTTCAGGTGATCCTCCAAAAATTCAACCTTTTAGTATATCAGAGCATTTGACAGAAGGAAGTCAGACGAAAATTGGTTGTATGGTAAGCAAAGGTGAAACTCCTTTGCACTTCAAGTGGTATAGAGATCAGTCGCAAATACAAACGGATTCTGATTTCGAAGTTAACAACTTGAAAGAGGTATCTTTCCTCACCGTTAAAAAGCTTTCAGGTTACAGCAGTGGAAACATTACATGCCAAGTCCAAAATGCGTATGGTAAAGATAGTTACAGCGTTGTTCTCATTGTTGAAGGTACGTACTAAATGCAAAATTCATTCCTGAAAGAATTATTAAAAATGTTCACGCTAATATTTTCATTATATAATGAATTACAAAGTAAACAATTTAGAGAATGCTGAGTTAGAAATAGATAAAAGATTTATTCATTATTTTTTGCTGAATTACTAGAAATTTAAACATGGAAATAATAAAATATTTGCTTTACTTAACTACTGTCTTTAGATATCGTATTTGCAACTAACGGTTTAAAAATATACTGGTGAGATACCAGCATTTAAAAAAGACATTATTTTTTACTGCACTATTGTTTATAATTTTTTTTAACAAAATTTTAACAGTTTCTTCCAGTTACAATTTGTGCATAGACTAAAATCTTTCTATATGTTTTTAATTAAGTATTCTGTATTAATATCTAATAATTTGCATAGCTCCTCCTAAATGGATCGTTGAACCTCAGAGTGTTGAAGGCTTAAAGGGAACTTCAGTTATTCTAAGCTGTTTGGCTGCAGGTTATCCTCCACCCATAATCACATGGAAGAAAATTAAAGGTATAAATTACAATATCTTTTATTTCATTTAGCTTACATTTTCTTTTTGTCAGAAAATCCGTTAATGTTTAAAAATTTCAATTAAAAGTTAAATTTATGATATTTATATTTCTTCCTTTTATATCTTATATTTTCTTAAAAGATTTTTTTCACTATATTTTTACAAATTTAAAAATTATAAGCAATCTTATATTTCATTTAGCTTACATTTTCTTTTTGTCAGAAATTCAGTTAATGTTTAAAAATTTCAATTAAAAGTTAAATTTATGATATTTATATTTCTTCCTTTTATATCTTATATTTTCTTAAAAGATTTTTTTCACTATATTTTTATAAATTTAAAAATTATAAGCAATCTTTTATTTCATTTAGCTTACATTTTCTTTTTGTCAGAAAATCAGTTAATGTTTAAAAATTTCAATTAAAAGTTAAATTTATGATATTTATATTTCTTCGTTTTATATCTTATATTTTCTTAATTTTTTTTTCACTATATTTTTATAAATTTAACAATTATAAGCAAAATAATAATATTGATTATTATTATTTCTCTAAAATTCAAAGTAATTAAATTTTCTAAAATTGAGTTTTATAAATTTATTTTTCTATAAATGATTTATAATTTAAATTGGTTTTGATAATTATGATTTTGAAAGTTATTTATAGATGTGTTATACAATTCTTGCTTCTAAATACGTAACATTAAATTATTATCCGTCACCGTTTGCAAAAAAATGCATGGAACTACAAAAACTCTTATCATTTTATCAACATTATAAATTTTTCCCTTTAAAACTATATTCCTATCCCCAAGAAACTCGCAAATAACCTTACAAACTACCTGAATATTATAAAATGTAGAATAAAATATTATTTTATAAATGATATGTTATACTGAAGTAAACGCTCTTAAATGTTAAAGTAATAGATTAAATTTCTGTAACTATCGAATACGTTTTTGATCTATTGTATTGCAACACATATTTTACTTTAAGATTTATTAAACCCTATTTTTTCTTTTTATTTCAGATATAGAAAGATTCCATGCTTTAAATCCTATACAAAATGGATCCCTCGTGTTCAATATACTAGAAGCAGAAGATGAGGGAGATTATGAATGTGAAGCTAGAAATAATGCAGGTCAGCCTTTATCGAAAGTTATTAGTCTATCGGTTTTGGGTAAGTGGTCTTTCAAATTCTAACTACTATCTTTAGAAACTATGTGATTTATTTAATTCATACAAAATAAATATTTTGTTTCAAAATCATTTGTTCTTCTGTATGATTTATTAATTTCTTTATGAAATAATATCAGAATAATGTACAACGTGTATTTATGAAACTGAGAATTGTATTTAAATTAAAATTTATGTGTTTAAATGTTTATATGAAACAACATTATGTGTTTATTTTTAAACTTGTATTTATTAAGAGAATTTTTCATAAAGATGTTTATATGTACTAAATAAAAGAAATAAAAAATTGAAATGTAAAATATCTTGGCATTTATTTTAGAAAGGAATCAATAAATCAGTTTTTCCTGTAACGGTATTTATTCCAATTTGTTTTTTAAATAAACACACTTCATCAATGATTTGGTGATTTCAAATTCTGTTAATGCTAAAATAACTATATTGAATGTGGGAGTTTTGATTCAATTAATTATCTTTTCGTGTGACGGTATTTATTTCAATTTGCTTTCTAAATAAACTCCCTTCGTCAATGATTTGGTGATTTCAAATTTTGTTAATGCTAAAATAATTATACTGAATGTAGGAGTTTTAATTCAATAAATTATTTTTTCATGTAACGGTATTTATTCCAATTTGTTTTCTAAATAAACTCCCTTTGTCAATGATTTGGTGATCACAAACTCTGTTAATTCTAAAATAATTATACTGAATGTAGAAGTTTTAATTCAGTAAATTATTTTTTCGTGTAACGGTATTTATTCCAATTTGTTTTCTAAATAAACTCCCTTTGTCAATGATTTGGTGATCACAAACTCTGTTAATGCTAAAATAATTATACAGAATTTAGGAGATTTGATTCAATAAATTATTTTTTCGTGTAACGGTATTTATTCCAATTTGTTTTCTAAATAATTTCACTCCGTCAATGATTTGGGGATTACAAATTCTGTTAATGCTAAGATAATTATACTGAATGTGGGAGTTTTGATTCAATAAATTATTTTTTCGTGTAACGGTATTTATTCCAATTTGTTTTCTAAATAATTTCACTCCGTCAATGATTTGGGGATTACAAATTATGTTAATGCTAAGATAATTATACTGAATGTGGGAGTTTTGATTCAATAAATTATTTTTTCGTGTAACGGTATTTATTCCAATTTGTTTTCTAAATAATTTCACTCCGTCAATGATTTGGTGATTACAAATTCTGTTAATGCTAAGATAATTATATTGAAAGTGGGAGTTTTGATTTAGTCATTCTTATTCATATTATTGGTTGAGATGAAACTAAAAAAAAGACTTTAAACCGTTTATAACTTTAATAAAACAATTTTCTCATAGAAAAACATATGGTTTCGCATAAACAAAAGATCAGAATGTACTTTCATTTTGAATCACAGTATGTTGTCATCTTCAAAACATATTATAAGCATATTTTATACGCTTTAACTCACTCTTCTTTGAGAGCAATAAGTGAGATAAAATTATAACGTTTAAACTTCCACTACACATTTAAAGACAGAAATCAGTATCCTAAGTGTATTATTACACTGCGTGAATTTTTTTTCCTTTAGAAACATGAATAGTGTATCGAATATTGTACTCTGATATTAATTAAATTAAACTGTGATTTCTATAAAGATATCCTTTACGCTAACTTCTACGTTATTAGTTTTCAAATGCTTTATTTTCTTCAGTTTATTCTATTTTAAAATTGCTTTTATACCGATGATATTAATCACATTATTATTGAAAAAGAAGCATTTAAAATTGTTGAATTTTGTATTTATTTGCGATATATGGTTGATGGAAAGCAGATAACGTATAAAAACACTCTGTTTGAAGAATCACTTCTATAAATAGACACTTTTAAACAGCACAGAAAATGTTTTTGTGTAATTATGAAATTTTATATTTCGTAGTATATTTTTTGAACGTGTATTTAAACTCATATTAGTTTATTATTGTACAGATAACAATACATGGAATTAAAATTTTATTGAATTCAACAAAATAAAATTGTTAAATTTCAATAGAGATTTTAGTAGCCTTTTCTGTCACTGCATGGCGCCTGCTGCCTGCGATGAGATTTTATATCTCAATTGTATTTTCTAATGAGTGGATTCATGTATGTGTGTGTCTTACATCCTAGTCACATTAGAAACCTCATAATAAAACTCTTAAGAGGCAATTGTAGTTGATTTTGCTTCTCCTGCATTACATTTTTGATAACATGTGGCTCGTTCCGGTTCCTTCTGAACTAAAATGCATTTTTACATTATACGCAAAAGCTCTCGGAGTAATCATACTATTTATTTTGAGCTACAGCACGGCCGCGGATTCTACAAATGAAGGTAAATAATTTTCTTATTATTCTCCATTACAAACTTTTAGATTTTATGTAATGCATGCTTCGTATTATTAGCTTTATATAATTAGCAAACTGATAATAATATTTTTAAAAATCTATAATATATAAATACTGATTCCAATGGATATGTTGCTATTTTGTTAGAATTATTTTTTAAATATATATTCTGCAAAAATTTTGATTTTGGGTTCATGCCTAACTTATGTCCTAAAAATGTGCTATAATGGTAAAACACGCTTGGAAAGAAATCTATACTTTTAAATCTAAAATCTTTCGAATCTAAACTAAGTGGCATTTAAAATGTCTACACTAACAATTATACCAAACAAATATTTGTACTTGTTTACATTAAAAGACAGTTGTTCTAAAGGTGCTTTCCGAATATATTGAATATTATGCACATTTCAAAGTGATTTACGTAAAGAGAGAGGTTACAATAATAATTTAATAATTAAATGTACCTAATAATTATTTAAGTACGGCGCTTGCTAGTTTAATGGATCAAACATTGAAATGCACAAGTAAATTTCTGATGTGATAAATGTAAATGTAATAAATGAGATGTAATAAATTTTCTTTAAATAAAATTAAGGATTGTATATTTTCAAATCAGTAGAGGCATAATAAACATATTTGTCATAACATACTGATCATTTTAGACCATATATAAAATTCTTAGTTACATCTAATTTCATTTAAGGATTTATATTCAAAAACATATTCTTTATATTATGTTCTAAAGAGAAAAGAATAATTGTAAACAAAGCAACAGGATTCTTGAATATGATCTGTTAGATTTAAATATTAATATTCCTTAATAGCATAGCAATCCATTTTCTTCTCAATTTTACTATTATTTTATTTGACTAATATCAACAGACATAAATAATGATTATTTATATCAACACCAATAGCAAAAACCTTTCTACAAATAATGAAGCTATTTTCTTAAACTTTAATGAAAAAGGTAACATAGCATTCTTACACTATTATATGATAATTTTGTTCTTTTGAATTTTAAATTTTAAATAGCAAGTTAATAGCTCCTAACGTTTACTTGGTAGTATGTTTGACTTAGACTTACTAATATCTCGATCAGTAGTCATGAAATGAAAATATTTTAATGGTGAAGTATTATAATAACGGTAAATGAGAATTTAAAATAAAGGATCTTGAATGTAGTAGAATCAAATAGTGCATAAATATTTTTTATTGTAATATTTTCCTGTTGTTACACAATTTCAGGTTTACCAGAAATTCAGCCTTTTATGTTTCCCCTAAGATTATCTGAAGGATCTAAAGCTAAAGTTCTATGTCATGTTGTTCATGGGAAAAGACCAGTTGAGTTTACTTGGTTGAAAAATGGACACAAAATGGAAAAAAAATCAGAGGATTCTCAAATTAGTGTGCAAGATGATTTTTCAATGTTGACAATTGGAAACATTAAAGCAGAAAATGCAGGAACTTACACTTGTGTTGTGAAAAATTTGGTCGGAACTTCAAATCATTCAGCAAATTTAGTAGTAGAAGGTAAGTTAAGGTTTATGCTTAATATATAATACAGTAAATTTTATTACGCTTCTTTTAAAAAGAGCAGATAAAATAGTATGTAGAAAATGAGAAATGTCGTAAATCCTGAAAGTAGAAAGTTTAAATTAAAATTTCATATTTATAAATTATTATTTATTAAAATTTCATATTTATAAATTATTATTTATTAAAATTTCATAATATATAAATTAAAATTTTATTTTAAAATTTCATATATAGTCTATGGAAGTCTTTAAAACACGTTTTATTTTTTAAATTCACTAATTTTAAATTCAGGTGCAAGCATTAAAATAAATATAATAACCGTATATGTTTTAATATGTGCTATAAAAAATAGGTATGTGTTTAAGTTTATTGTAGAATGAAAGTAAAATATCTATTTATAATGCGTGTACTCAACTAAAGAAGTTTTTCTAACTAAATTATTAGTACATTGAAAATGTAATCATTTACTACTAGATAAATATAACATAATTGACATGAAAACTCAACATTCCCTTAACAAATAATCATAAAATTATCAATAATAATATAGTGGAAAAATTTATCATTTCTTAAACACTTTTAATAGTTTAAAATGTCTGTTTAAATATTTTATAAATTTAAATAATTATAATCATAAATTTTGTTATATTTCAATAAGACATCCCCAAAAGTATCAGTTTTATTAAAATAAAAATATTTTAAATAAAGAAAATAACGAAAATAAGATATTTAGGACCGATTATATGAAACTATCAGAGTTAGGTAGCAAAATTAGTGTATCTGTTTCATTATACAGAAAATAACATTAAAAAACTAAAAGAAGATAACAAAAAAAAATGTAATTTATTGTTTCATTATTAGGTATGAAGTTTACATCAAATAAAACAATCTCTACTTGTTTTCACAATAATAAATATGATTCAATGAATAAAAATTTATTTTGCAAAATGAAAAATATAAGAACTTTACATTTACTTTCACTTTGTAATATAAAGCTTTGTATGTATGGTCTTTGTAAGTATGGTTCCTAACAGTATAAAAGTTCTATTGAGCATCCTCTCGATGTGCATAATGTCATTTACACGTTGATCAAGCATTCTGGAGAGTGATTGAATGCTCAAAAACTATGCGGTATTAAGTTTTTATCATGGGAAAATTCTTTTTTATCAAAGAAAAAGACCACAACAAGTATTTTGACAATAAATTACATAATGTTTAAACTAGAAAAAAAGCAGGTAATGAAGGTAAATGTAATTAATAAACGTTTAAGAAGTTCTAGGACTATTGATGAGCTGAAGTAGGAAAAAACTTTCCATCAATTTATATATTAATAAATCTAATTTCCATTAAAACTATATACTTATAAATGTTTATTAGATTATGCAGGGGTCATAAATAAATCGTTAGCTTCTTGCATTAGAATGGGAAACTTAAAATAACCCTGGGCTAATACATCAGAAAACATTATACATCCACAATAAAATTTCTTTCCTAAATATTTAGTCGATAGCAGAACATTTTTACTGAATATATAAAATAAAATCCATAAATAATCTATATATCTGTAAATCAAGTTGAAATTTAAAAATCCAGAGAATATTTTACATTTTAAGATTAAAAATTAAAAATTAAAAATTAAAATAATAAGAGAAATAATTAAAACATTTTATATAAATTTGGTAATATATATGTACTTATATTAATATACCAAATTTAATGAAGATATTAAAAATAATTTGTACGCACTTATTAAACAATATGATATTTAAGAAAAGTATTTTTAAGTTTAAAGTATGTTCTAACGTGACAACATATCATGCAAATATTGTGATTCACGATAATTATCGTTCCATTTCAGATATGACTAAAGTAGGATCATCAAAATGTTCACAAATATTTCGAAATTAATATAAGAAAGCAAAACAACAGAAAATTTTGAAACTTTTGTAACCTTGGGATTATTTAATATAATTATAATAAATATACGTAGTAGATAAAAACTTTATCGAGGGTAAATATAATTTGAGTAAAAATCAAAAAAGTTTAATATATTCTAAGCAGAACAATTCAAGGAACTTTTACTTTTAAAAGTTAAATATGGGATAAAATAATTTTTATTCATGAAAGAGGAAAAATAAACTAAAAAAATGTGATGGATAGTATAAAAAATAAACGAATGACAGGTCATTTAATTAAGAAACTAAATGCTGTGTCTCAAGAAAAATAATGTAAAATGTAACAATGAAAACAGAATTAAATTCAAGTTAATGTTGAATTTCGTAATAATTTTTTATACAGTTGCGTTAATAAAACATAAAAAAATCTTGATATTTTAAGTAATGGAATACAAAAATTATAACAAATTGTAATATTTGTGGATATAAGAATTATATAGAATGTAGATATTAGTATTTTTAAATATGCACGAATTTGTAAAATAGTGATCGAGTGATTTATTGATATATATCTATCTATAATTTTCTGTATAATTTTCTTCTATAAAGAGATACTTAGAGTAAGGTTCACAGATAAATTAAGGAGACGTTATTTAAAAACTATAAAATATATTTACTTTTATGGAAGCAAGAAATTAACCCCTTCCGGTATGATTTAATAATGAAAAACTGTGCATGAAATAACCATTTAATTTTTATTTAAAGAACTTGTTTCATTTTACAATTCTTACATATTCTTAATTAAAATCCACTTTTTACATAGTGTTAAATAATATCAGAAACAGTAAAATTAAGAAAATATCAAAGCAAAACATTAATAAGGTATAAAAATAATAGTCTTCAAGCTAGTGGTATTTTCAAAACAAAGTGCAAAGGAATTCTTAATTGTTTACATCGCCAAGTAGTCTCACTTTTAATTTAATTCTTGTAACACACACGGCATTTCTTAGTAGGTTTTCTTTTATTCTGACTCATTAATTTGGCAATGACTTGTACCAAGAAATTCTAAGTAAACAATATGCAATAGTGACTTGTGATTTTCACAAGTGATAAAAGTGTTGCCAAATTCAGTACACTAGAAATTTTAAACTAAATTAATTATCATATTTAACAGTAACTTTAATCGCATGACGAGTGTAGCTCGTCATTGTGCGGTATGGAATGAAAAACTAATGACGAGCTAGACTCGTCATTTTACTGGAAGGGGTTAATATATTTGTCTTAAAGACTCTGTATGTCATATATTAGTTATGTCATATATTAGTATGTCATATATTAGTTATGTTAAATTTTAACAAAACAAGCATCTAATATAAAATATTTAAATGTTTAAAAAAATTGAAATTTAAGCATATCCTTTACTGTTTTATAAATTGTTTATTTACATAGCACCACCAACGTGGATTATCGAACCTTCCGACACTACAGGTGTGTACGGATCAAGCATGACCCTGGACTGCGCAGCTGCGGGGCTACCCACACCTCAAGTCACCTGGTACAAAGGCGGTGACGTCATCCGCGGCGATAGCGGCCGAATGGTTGCTAGGGGCAACGGCACTCTCAGGATCCACATCCTGAATGAAGAGGATGAAGGACTGTACCGTTGCACTGCTCATAACGGAGTCGGAGAAACGCTTTTCAGAGAAATAAAAATACTTGTCAATGGTATCAACATGTGGTCTCCATTCATTTTTTTCCTACTTGCCTTTCTAACTCCAACATAATCTTCGTTGTAAATGTTATTGCAGAAACTGTGTCAAGTGTCATTTCTGTTATTAATTTAAATGCTTTTCAAAAACTGAAAAACAAAAATGTATTTAACACGTTTACGCTTGAAAATGCAGCATTATTTTGTTTTTCAGACACGCTCACACAGAAAAAATATCGATTTGCAAAAGGTGGGACAGGATTGAATAATTACACATATTTGGGTGTTTGCAATATCAAAAATTATTTTTATAACATATTTCTGACTTTAAACGAATGAATTGAAATCCTATATACGCATACTGGTTCTTGATATATTTTTTTCTCTTTCTATACGATTCAAAGGCACACGCTTGGGATGATAATAGTCAACGCATGATTTTGACAATTTTTATACTTCTACAAAATTTATGTATTAAAAAAGATTTTTTTAATGCATAAAATATGACAAAACTACGTATTTTTCTCTATCAGACATTTAAAGGTATTTCAGTTTCATTTTACGATGTATAAAAGTTGTACTTCCTGTTGAAATTCTAATTTTAATTTTTAAAAATGTAATTGTTTTAATTTTTAACACTGTAAAGAATTTTGCAGGAGGAAATAATTAAACATATGGTAATAAGTAAGTTGATGCAAATAAAAACTTTCATATACTTTAATTCCATTTATTTTTATTGCAAAAAATGAGTTTTTGCTACTTATCTAGAAATTTATTTTTAATGAAATAAAGTTTTTTTATTTGTTTATATGTCGATGTTACATAAAGTATACTTAACGCAGTAAATTTTTATATATATTATGTAAATTTTTATATATATTATATTTAACTTATTAAATTGGAACTTTATTTACTCAGTGTTAATATAAGTATTATAAAGTTTTGTAGAAAGTGAATCTTACATGGCTTGTTATAATACATAGGTCATTTTAATTTTTAAATTTGGTTTTTAATTAAAAAGCATGGAAATTTATGTATTCCTAGATTTTTTTCTGTGAAAAGATGAAAATCTTTATACTAATTTATTTTTTAATATTAGAATGATTTATGGTACATAATTTCTATTTTTTTCTTAATTTATTATTATTTTTTATCTATATCTTTAAATAACGTGAGATTACGTTAAAATATTTTTTTATGTTTATTTTCACTCGTTAGTTTTTATACACTTCCTATGTGTTCTTATTAAATCATAAAATTCTATAAATTATTAAATTAAAATAGAAAATATTAGCAGTTAAAACTAATAGATATTAACTTCTAAAATACTTAATTTAAAATTTTGCATGAATGTCTGCCTGTACTCTTGATCTATTCAGGTCTGATATATTCTTTCTCCTTTCTAGTTCCTGCAAGATTTGATGACAAATTTACTGTGCTTACTGTTAAAAAGGGAGATAGTGCAAGTCTAAGGTGTGAAGCCATAGGAGATCAACCCTTATCTGTTATTTGGAGAAGAGATGGAAAAGAACTTAGAAAGATTAATGGAGGAAGGTAAAAAAAAAACTCTTTAAATATATAAAAGATAAATATAAATATATTTAACTATCAAATTTTGTAAGATCTATTAAACTATTGATATATGTGTTCAAACATTTTTAAGATGTTTTGCGTATATGTATAAGTTATATATTTTGTCTGAAAGATATCGAATATAAATTTTAGTCTTTGACATTTTCAAAGCAACAAATAAGTTTTGAAATTAGTTACATGCATTTTTCGCCAGTCTTTCGAAAACCTAATTTTAGCATAATTACTATGTATCAAATAAATATTTGTGTACAAAAACAAATTTCATTTAAAATACTCTTTAAACATAATAGCCGTAGATAAGAAAAGCCTTTTTTGTACCATTTTTCATTCTGGAGAAAATTGTAGCTCATTGTTTTGAGACCCATCAAAGTGGATTGATTTATAATATCCGAATATATATATATATATATATATATATATAAATATATATATACATATATATATATACATTTATATATATACATACATATATATATATATATATATATATATATATATATTATATACATATATATACATATATATATATAATATATATATATATATATGTTTATATATATACATATATATATATATATATATATATATATTATATATATACACATATATAATATAATATATATATATATATATATTAAATATATATATATATATATATGTATATATGTGTGTGTGCACTAAATCAGCGACGATCATGTAAGTGGTCAATTAGAGCTGAGTTTCATTTATATATACCTCATAAAGAGTCACGCAACATTTAAATAGTTGTAAACACATAAATTCATTCTTAGTTTAATTAAAAAGTACCGGGTGACCGAGCTCCGCTCGGAGAAAGCAGGTATCGAAGCTAACTCGAAGATTTAAACTTTCAATTATGATTTATCAAAACAATACATGCCATAAGAAAATTTGTGAAACCATTAGTGAAAAGTAACCGGTTAAAGTGCACCATTGTAAACTATTCTAAACAAAGTTGTTTGGAAAGGAAACTATTCTATACAAAGGTAAAGTTTGAAAAGTCATAGAAAATAAAATGTAATTGATAACAAAAAATTATACAATTAAAGAAATGGTACAAAGTGAGCAGTGTAAAGATTGAAGTGTGTTGAATGGAGAAGCATTCTGACAATGACGGTATCTTCTAGTTGTCCATTTGCGGGTATAATTGAGTTGATCGCTTGTTGTTCCAAAATTCCGGCTCCTTGAAGCATTTCATGTAGAGGTGCGTTTTGTATGTTGAAAATGTAGCTTGAAATCTGATGAATGTTGAAATGTCGAACTTTGTTGACGGTGATTTGAAATCAAAATCAGTTCCTTAACACGTTCGCTGCCACCGACGCACTGGCGCGTCAGAGCGGCACCTCCTGGTATGCCGACGACGCACTAACGCGGCGACGGACTTTGATAAGTTATATGCTCTGTGTTTAGTGTGGCTTTGGAAATTGAACGGCGAGGTTGTTTCGGCACGTTAGTGAAGCATTATTTTTTAATTTTTTGTGGTTGGTTTTCAAAATTTTTGTTTGCATTATTTTTTTTTACTATATCGTTTATGTGTTATATATACTTTGCTACATTAATTTAATATTTAGAGTTGATAGAAAATAAAAATGGAAACCGATATCAAGGAATAAAGACAAATCAATAAAGACTTTTATTATTATTATTATTAATTCGTCAGAACTACAGCCAATTGATTCCTCGTGGTCGAAAACCCCCGGGTACCAATTTTCACTTGGTTTGGACGCATGAGAAAAAAGTTTGCCCGCACCGGGGTTCGAACCCGGCCCTATCTGTAGCGCCGAACTACGTGATCTTAGCGCGTCAAAACCGATACCAATCGATTCCTCGTGACCAAAAACCTCATTTATATATACCTCATAAAGAGTCACGCAACATTTAAATAGTTGAAAACACATAAATTCATTCTTAGTTTAATTAAAAATACAGGAGTCACAAGTGTTTTATAAGATAGACAAGAAAATAGATAATAATGAAATATAAGAATTTTACAAAATAATTGTTAGTAAAATTTATTAAAAAAATTAAATTACAATAAAACTGAGTTGATAAAATGTTAAATATGTAACTAAGACCTTCAGTCAAACATCTGAAATTTAGTGCAAAATTTTTAAAGCCGTTCGAAGAAGTTCTGCAAATGATAATAAGACAACTATGAATTATATTTCAACTTTTAAATTCATCGTGAAAATATCTACAAATAAATTATATCAAAATTTAAAATTCGATGGCGTCTTTCTTTAAGTACGAACTTTTGATATAGGTAAGGTATTATGTAATTCAAATATCGAAGTTACCTGCGACCTTTTTTTCAATAAGTACGCTTTCATGAATAATATCACAAATAAATGGATTTATAAAATAAGTATGAGAACCACACTTATCGAAGCGCCATATATCCCCCCTGTTCTTATATACGCGTATGTAATATATATATATATATATATATATATATATATATATATATATATATATATATATATATATATATATATATATATATATATATATATATATATATATATATATATAGGGTTCCCGTAAACGACACTAGAATCCTGACATCAGCTTCATATCTTTATTTAAATTCACCAACACTATACTCAACAATGGCATCTCATATTGGCGCCCAACTGCTAACAAAGGCAGTTTTTACTGCTTCGAGGAGCCACGTCTGACCGTGGACAGTGCATCTTGCTCTCTCTCTGCACTGATCATTGCGCGTGAGCCGTATTTATGTGACTAATAACGCGAGGCGCGTTACTCCAATTAAAAGAATCCCTAATTAAAATCTCTTAAATTACTCTATATTTTAAATCCTGACATATATATATATATATATATATATCTATATATATATATATAGATATATATATATATATATATATATATATATATATATATATATATATATATATATATATATATGTGTGTGTGTGTGTGTGTGTGTGTGTGTGTGTGTGTGCGTGTGTGTGTTTATATATGTATGGAAACATGCTCACAAACATGAATATATATATATATATATATATATATATATATATATATATATATATATATATATATATATATATATATATTTACTTGCCCGGCCTACTGGGCAAGAAGAAGTCTAAGCAACTGGACTGAAAAATATGCAGTTGGGCCATTTAATAGAAAGAACAGGCAAAGTTCGTAGCGGAACGTAAACTTTTATTGAGTTAAGAGACCGATATCTTACTCTTTCAAAGGCAGAAGACAAGATGAACACAATGAACACTTTGCTATTATAGAGTTGGCTCCCAGCGAGACGCTGAGACGAAATCTTCCTAAGAGACGGCTGCTTAATGAGAGTTATTAATAGTCACACACTTATATCACTGTAGGAGTGAGCCATTTCATTGAGACAGCTGAAAAATATGGAGGGTAGAAAATTTGCATTTATTGTAGAGAAAACTTTGGGAAATGGGTTGGAAGAATTTTAAGTCGAGGACACTTCTTTAGATATTATGATAGCTGAGGAAATAGATTTGAAAGAATAACAATGCAAAAGAGGAGAAATTTTAAGAGATATTAAAGCTTAATAATTTTGATATATTCCATATATATGTGTGTGTGTGTGTAATCCTCCATTACTATTCCCCAGGTATGAAATATTTGAAACTCTGACGACGAAAGGTTTGAAGTCAGAACTTGTCTTGAGAGAAGCAGACAGAACAGATGGACAGCTTTATACGTGCATAACTGAAAACCCATACGGAAAAGATGAAAGAAGCATTAAACTTTTAGTAATGGGTAAGAGGAATAATCACTAATACATTAATGTTTTTGACTAAGAATTATTGGCTATTTTTAAAGTAAAGTGCTCTTATCGCTGTAAATATTTGCTATTTCAAACAAAACCTTTTTATGTTAAACTATTCAAAATGAATGTAATTTAATTATTTATGGTTTTCACTTTCTTTATTTTGTTAACGGAAGTAATACCTTTTTTTTATTTTAGATAAAAAAATATATTATTTCGTGTTTTGGGTAATTATTTTGGTATTTTCTTATTTGATTTTATGCTATATCACTTTGATAACAAATAAATTATAATTCAAATTATATATACATTTATTTATTTATTTTTTCAAGAAAAATTCAAATAATTTTAACTTTGTAAATTAAATAACGAGAAATTTCGGGATCTATCTAATATTGTATTATGATTCATGAGTAAGAAATTATTTACAGAACACGTTAAAAGCTTTGAAATTAAGTCAAATATTTTTCAAACTGTCATGTTTTTGTATTTAGTTATTACACACAGATATTATAATATTTTTGCATATTTCGGAATGAATTTTGTTAGTAAAAAGTATTTTAATGAATGGCATTCATATATCTTTAATTTAAATTAGAAATTTAAATCGTAAAATTACTAATCCAAATAATGGAATGCTGAATGGAACACAGAAACTCGAAATAAACTTCACATTAGGTCATCTATCTCGTCTTGAATCTTCTCGTCTCAGAAATCGAAAAATGGACGTCATTTTAACGCATCTTTGAACACCACCATATCCTACTCACTTTATTGAAACATTTACTATGTGCCGAGAATGCTCCGCAATGTTCCATTTGTCATACTCATCTCACATATTTTCTCACATATGTACTCTCATATTCTAACTTCATGTACTGCATTAAAAAGTTTTCATTATATATATTTTAAAACTTTTCATCCTAGTTTGAACGAACTTTTGGGTGAACATCCTCATCCTAAACTATTTGAATTTCTCTTTCACACTAATGTTTTAAACCTCATTTAATTTTTTTAATGTTTTAATGTGAATCTTTACCTCATTTTTGCTTGTATTTTTTTCTCAAATTTTGACTATTAATTTCTCTTACTTTTAAATCATATAAATTTGTTTTAATTTGTGCTCATGTGTTTGGCGCAGAATATCCTAACTTGGATCTTGCCCCAACCAACCAAGCTAATCCAAATAAATTTTACTCCCCCAGTTCTTGTTCAATTTTGGTTAAACTACTGTTATTTTCATTTAAAGTTTTAAATTAAGTTACCAGAATAAATAAGTCAACAAGTTTTTCCTTTTCTGCAAAAGCATGGTGGAGGTTGAAAGGTTTTTTTTTTGTAAATTTTTAACTTCAAATTTTGAAATTTTGTGAGCATATGCTTTAAAGTATTGCTAGATTAATCATGTTAATTGTAAAAAAAAATCAAATAATTTTATAAAATAAACTTTATTTTGTTTTGAAATTTCTTCTTGCGTTATATTTTTTATACATTTCTAAAAATTGTTTAGTAAACCTTCTTAGTATACATTAAAATAAATTTGTTAATATTTTTAAAGTTTCTTAAAATGATTAAAGCTCTTTTTAAATTAAATAAATTCCGAATTTTTCTTGAAAATTCGACATGCACACACAAGAATATTTTTAAAAAATTACCCACTTAATTGGCAAATTAATAACTAAATGTGTTAAGAATACATTTTTAGTATTATTAAAGCTATATTAATAGACGGAAAGCAAACTGAAAAGTTTAGGAATCTTTAAAAAATGAACAAAATATTGCAAAAAGTTTTAATTAAAAATATCTGATTAAAAAAGGGCTTTAAGAGTGATTTGTTTTGTTTTACTTCAATGTATGCAATAGTACAATTAGCACAAAGCTTCATAGCTAATATGAGCTAATAATTTAGAAAAAAGCTTTTAACATCATCTTAAAACGTACAATTTATGAGAACTATTTGAGTGTCCCATTATAAAACAAGTTTTTTTGTCAGGTACGCAGATATTTTCGTCATGTTATTACGAAAATTTATATTTGTTTTGTGTTTCTTTATTGTTGTTGAGACTTTTATTATTCAGAGTTCCTGCTGGGAGATATTTTCATCGCTACAATTACGATCAATATCTTGACTTCCGATGCACGTGCGTAAGTGATGTCATAATGTGACGTCATCATCGTTGTTGTTTTATTCGTAACTTCGACACGGTCTATGATTTTTTGTACCTAAACTATTTTGCTATATTCGTAGGTTAAGAATGATAAGCATTTTTTAGCATTTGGTGACACTAAAAAATTCAACCTAAATGAAATGATTTCTATTGCATATTTCATAGAGAATATTTTCTTTTAATTCTCTATTTATTTCATATTTAAATTCATATTTTTTCCTATTAATACTTTCTCAAATATTAAATCTGATTCTGTTTTTCTTTAAGTATTTCATATTATTTATAGTTAAAAAAATTGTGAGGCTTAAATATGTTAAATATATGTTAAATAAATATGTTATACCGCATTTTCACAATATTACTATATATTGGCTATTTCAGAGGATATTGATTTAAAATAGAAAAATTATGCTTTTACAGAAGCTATCGGAGGGTATTAAACTTATTAAATGTTTACAGGTGGTGGGCTAATAAACTATTAAATTTACACATTAAAGTCTTTTGTTGCAAGAGCAATTAAGTTCCAATAGACCGAGCTAAAATATTTTTTATTTTTCTTTAATTTGGGAATTTATATAAATACTTGCTTATATATTTTTAAAATTTTATTCCCTAAGAGCCTAGATTATATATTCATGCTCCATTGATTAGGTTAATTTTTTAACAAGTACTTATAATTTAAAACAAACTGATGTCAGTGCTATCAGTTGAGGCTTTATAAAAATTAACTTTTCGAATTTTTACTACAAAAGATAATCTTTGATAACGTGCAAAATATTTATCTAAAGATTATTATTTATATAGTAAGATTCTATAGATACGTTATAAAATTAAATAGTATATTAAATGCTTTGAAAATTTAAAAATCAATATTTATAATGTCTGCATCTATTAGTATAAAGAACTATATTTAAAGAAAGAGCTATAATATGTTAGTCTACAGGTTAATGTAAATTCTATTATACAGAACAAATTTATATGAAATCCTAGTTTTATAAAAATGTATATATTTTATTTATTACCAGAGGTTCCTGCGACCCCTTTAGATTTGAAAGTACAAGAGGTTTGGAGTAGAAGCGTTAGTGTATCATGGTCGCCGCCGTATACAGGCAACAGTCCCATCACTAAATATGTTCTGCAGTACTGGAGAGATGCAGGTAAATCAGTCTCAGAAATTTAAGAGTGCATTAAATAATTTTAATTTTCTTTCAAAAGGAAATGTTCCACCGGAAGTAAGATTAGTCTTTTGATTTATTTAATGATGAAAGAAGTGTTACCATCTAACAATAAATTTTATTGAGTACAGATATTTTTTCAACAATAGCTTCCTATATTCTTAAATATATTATGAATTATTCATCAGCCATTTTTTTGTTGCACTTAGTCATTAGCATAAATAAATTATTCGGAAAAGATACTACTCCTTTCAATAAGATAGGCTTTTTTTTTGTTCAAACAAAATTTGTAGTTAAAGTTTAGATAAAATAATAAAAGAGTTTCAATCCCTAGTGTTATCTGATCTCTTTTTTGTGTCACCAGAAAAATGATTCGCTTAAGAAAGAATCAGCGTAGTATAGTGATTGTCGAACTGATTATGTTTGAACTTCCTTGAGTAGGGTCAACATCCGAAGCGGACATTGCCGTAATTGCATTCTTTTCAATGAACAGCTGGGGTAGATTAAATGAAAAAAAGGTCTAGGCCTTTGTATTATGTAAACATTTCGTGCTTTGCTTTCCGCTAGGTGGAGAATTAATTGATTATTTGTGACTTTTCTAGTAGCGTCTTCAGTTTGGATAAAAGAAGATACATTTTGTATTTTAGATTTATTAAGCAATATAAGGTCAAAACAAATTTATGCAAATATATGAATAATAATAACATGTATATCTTGTATGAACTACGCAAAATTCTAAAAATGTTTTCGGTCACTTCGTTGCAAAATCTATTATAGAGTTAACTTATAAGTAATGAATAATATTTTTGTTTGTTATGTATCAATTGTGTAAAATAGCTGCATTTTTCTGGATTGTTGTAAGATCTGTTCTCAATATTTAATAATTCTACCGATAATTAACGTAGAATATACTGCTTATAATCTGTTTCTAAGACGGATTTATTCACGAAACTTGATGAAAATACTCTTATTATAATCGCGAGTATCCATGCTGTTTTTTGATAAACATGATGACTTATTAGAATGTGTAAGTAATATATGCAATATGTGATTAAATAGATTGCATGGATATATAATAACAGAGACAAAATTTGTATGAAATTTTTTATATTATCATATTTTTTAAAAATGCTATCATAATTATCATCAAAATATTAACACAAAATTAAATTTAATAAATCTGAAATAAAAATTTCTAAAGAGTAAAACTATTTTTATCAAACAATTACTCTGCATTGCACATCTCCTTTAAGCTTGTATTTTCTCTTTTATTATATGGAGTTTCAATCTATTTGATTCTTTAAAATTTTAAAACAAATAAAAAAATTATAACGAAATATATTTTTCTATTTTTTGCTAGGTTTGAATTCTTTAAGGTCACAATTTATTAGTAAATTATCATTTATGTTTGTGTTTTAGAATGGGTTTCATGTAAAGGCAATAATTTCATTGTGTATGTTCTAAAAGGCTTAAAGTGAATCTGGCAACTTGCTACGACAGTAAATCAATAGACATTTATTAAGTATTATTCTATAAAATTTTTGGTGATGGTTCATAATTCTTTGTTGATAAGTTTTAGTTATTAATTAGGTATGTCTATCCTTGTATCACAATCTTATACATACTTGTTTTAATTAAAGTTAATTTTTAAACCGACATTGATTAAAATTTCAAACCCTTGGATCAAATGACATACTGTTGTACATATTTACCTGTCTACTTGATTGCATACCAATTCATTTAAATCTGAACTAAATTTGTATTTTATATGTAATTGACAAGACAGGATATGAATGTTTATTTGCGAGGTTGGTGGTAGATTAAATTCAGAATAACATTTTAGCAATAATAACATTTATTGTATTAGCTTCTGGTGGTAGACATCGACTGGAAGAAAAAATCGTGACAAGTGCTCAAACATCTGCCCTTATCAAAGATCTTCACCCAGGAGTTAACTATGGATTAGCTATAGTAGCAGAGAATACCGTGGGTCGAGGAGAGCCTTCAGATACTGTTTCTTTTTCAACGGGAGAAGAAGGTAAAATATCTCTTATCAACCTATCAACGGCAACGTACTAAACTTTTAGCGTTTATATGATTCTGTATAGATACGATTTTTAAAGCACAGATTTTTTTTTAAATTAAAATTACAAAAAGGCATTCGTAATCACGAGTTTCAGATATTTTGATTACCCGCTGCTAGGTTATTTCACAAAATCTTTCAATATTGTAAGCAAAAGATGTTATAGATAGTATATAAATTTTACAAAACACAATGCGTTATTGTTTTTCTTTAATATATAAGGCTTAAAAATATTGATTTTGTATTTTAATAAGCTTTTACTATTCTTTGAATTAGAATATTTTTGAAAAATTAATTATTTTCCTTTCCTTATATACAATATAGAACACTGGTATATTTATCCATCTTTTAGCAGTCTCTTAAAAACTTATAACAAAAAATTACATGAAACAAAGCATTATCAAAACGATAGTATAAAGGACAGAATTATAAAATGATAAATGATTAAAGTTACTACATTGAGTTGCAATAGTTTTTACAACAATGATTCAAGAAAAAAGTTAAGAACAATGTAGGGAAATTATGCATAGATATTTATTGTTTAAATAGGAAAATAATCCTCACCCGTACTTCGTAAAATTATGAAACTTTTTCTTAAAACTTTAATGCCTGGCGTATAATTTTTGATACGGCTAAAAAATAGCTTGTACAGTTTTTATGTTTTCTTAGAACAAATTTTACTTTTGAGAGTAGGTAATGGGCAAGCTTATAAACAATCTACGAAATTTTCAAGTAATTTCGATTATTTCTATTTTTTTCATTTAGATCTAGATTTTATGATTTTTTGATCAGCGCTCATAAATTTACTTTTTCGGCAGGTACAGACTGAGATCCTGACAAATTTGCTTTTTCCATTACACTACAAAATTTTGCAGAGGTTATTTTACCTGCAATATCAAATAAATCTTTTTTCAGGAAGTTTTTCCTTCTTTTTTATAAATGTCACTCTATGTTCAACACGATAACTGATCACTAACGTGACATGCTCTAGTATTCAAAATTGTTTGATCTTCAAATGTATTTCGTTCTGTACAGTCCATATTAACTTAGATTTAAGATAGGCTCCGAAAGGTAATCGGCAGAAATGACTTGGGTATTAAAGGGTTAAGCTAAATTTAGAACATTGGTATTTCGTTAAATATAAAATTTTATTCAATAATCATAAAATTGTATTACTTTTATATTCTTTCTAAAAAGTGGTTAGGTTAGTGTTATTTAGATTTTCTTTTTTATTATTTGGATTTCTAAACAATATTCAATTATTATCTGCAGAACCATCTGGAGCTCCAATGGATGTAAATGTCGATGTGAAAGGAGCTGCATCGTTACTTGTGACTTGGAAGGTGAGAAGAAAATTTTAATATTTAATGTACTTACATGACCTGATAAGCTAAATTTTGCTAAAGATGTTAAGAAGGTAAAGTTAATGCAAGTAATATGTAAAATGTGTAAAATTGATTTATTACATATTTCCGTATATATTGCATTTCCGCCATTGTAGAGCAAAACATTATACTATACGATTGAATTACATTATACTATACGAATTGATATATAAAGTAAATCATAATAGAGTAATTTTTGCTTATCAGTTGTTTGTATGTCGCAGTAAAGATACATTAAAATATTTATATAACAAATCCGTCCTCAAGATTATCAGAAAATTTTCGTTTTGTTTAATTTATCCATGTAATTTTTTTGTTTAATTTATTACGATTGCTACCGCTTACAAGCTAAAAATCATTAAAGTTACATCAGGACAGACAATAGTTTATTCAATATGTTTAGCATATTTACTGGTATATACAGAGGAATATAACATTGTTTTATGTAGAATTTTCCCATTCATCCTAAAAGATGTCGTAAAGATTAGCCCATATAAGCATTTCACAGTGACTTTTGATATTTCTACATTTAAAAAAATCTAGTCATTTCAATTATCTTAATTTAAGCTATTTTTTAATATTGTAAACATTAGGGATAAAAGCTTTCTTACAAACCCAAGTGAACCCAAAAGAAATTTCATTGATATGTCTCTTTATTTGTGAGTTTTTCTTATATTAACTAAACTAAAATAAAATAGTTCATGATTAAGTTAAAGAATATTTAAAGAAATTTTTTTAGAATTCATACTTTTGTTTTAACCTTATATATATATATATATATATATATATATATATATATATATATATATATATATATATATATATATATATATATATATATATATATATATATATATATATATATATATATATATTTATATATATATATATATATTTATATATATATATATATATATATATATATATGTATATATATGTATATATATGTATATATATATATATATATATATATATATATGTATATATATATATATATATATGTATGTATATATATGTATATATATATATATATATATATATATATATATATATATATATATATATATATATATATATATATATATATATATATATATATATATATATATATATATATGTATATACGTATGTATATATATATGCATATATATATGTATATATGTATGTATATATATGCATATATATATATATGTATAAATATATATATATAAATAAATATATATATATATATATATATATATATATATATATATATATATATATATATATATATATATATATATATATATATATATATATATATATATATATATATGTATATATATATATATATATATATATATATATATATATATATATATATATATGTATATATATATATATGTGTATATATATATGTATACATATATATATGTATATATATATGTATATATACATGTATATACATATATATATATATATATGTATATATATATGTATATATATGTATATATATGTATATATATGTATAAATATATATAAATAAATAAATATATATATATATATATATATATATATATATATATATATATATATATATATATATATATATATATATATATATATATATATATATATGCATAGGATGAAATAAACCAGTGTTAAGCAGTGAAATAAACGAATGTTAAGCTGAAGTTATAAGGAATACATACATTTTTTTATTATACAAACGGGAAGGAAATACATTAACAAGGCTCGAAATTAGTATTCGGGGTTGACTATTACGCAATAGGGCTGATTTCAAGCACATAAAGTTGTCAGCATAGAACAATCGAAATTTCCCGAGCTGTATAAATACATACGGAAATTTTATGACGTGTATTTTCATAAGGATAAAACTTTAAAAATTCGTTATCGCTTCTTTAATGGGTTTATGAATAAAATATGGTTTGGAATATTTTTACAGAAATTATTTAACATCATTCATATTTTTCGATAAACTTTTACTACAATTTTTTCTAAAATTTTCAGATAAAGAATTTTTTTGTAATGCATGCATGATCAAAATAACTCGTTGAATGAATATACTATGTTCGAAATATTAATCATTAATTTCAACGATTTTAAACGCGTTCAACTTTGGGGATACATATTGACTTTGAATACTATGATGACACATTAATTGTATATGATAAATATTATATTTTTAATTTTTAGCCTCCTGCAAAAATCGAATGGAATGGCAAACTGAAGGGTTACTATGTCGGTTACAAGATCAATCTCGATTCTAGTCATCCCTACTCATTTAAAACTGTTGACTATGTTCCCGGCGGAGTGCAAGAACATATTATTACAAGTCTGAGAAAAGACACAGAGTATAGCATAATTGTAAAAGCATTCAATTCGGCGGGAAGTGGACCCCCATCACAAGATGTTATAGTCAGGACTCTAGGAGGAGGTATGCATTTGGTTTAAGAATTTCTTATAATTTTTACAGAAAAAACATGTCTTGCGTGAAATTATCCCTTTTAATTTAAGACTGTCTTCGTATTTCTTGTTGGTTATAAGTTAACACGAAGAATATTTCAACTACGTTAAGAATAGAATAGATTTTTTTTTGATAAAATAAAACGAAAGATAGAGCTTTCGTGATATATTCATTGAAAAGCTGAAAAAAAGTTAACTGATTACGTACAAATTAGGGTGTACACGCATTTCTTTGGTGAAATTTAGCTAGGAATACTTTACATACTTTTTTGATATATTAAATAGCGAATCGAAATTAATTTCATCAGATAAGCAAACTAGTTTATATTATTGATTTTTATAATTTCTGTGAAGTACAAGAGTAATTCAAATACCAATTCAACAGTTTTCTTCAAACCCAATTGAAATGACTACATTTTATAATTAGCTAATTTCCTCTACTCATGACTTACTAAAGTAATTCTACTTACGTAACCCTTTTTGAAAAACAAATAATGATTGTCTTTGTATTACAGAAAAAAAATTAACATACTGAAAATTGTCATTTTTGGTTTAGAATTTATTTTTTGAAGTTACAACTAAAAATATCCAAATACATTAAAATTTTTATAAAATCCAACGTGATTAAGGCAATTTATTGATTAGTAATTGAAATTAAAACAATGTTTTATAGCTACAGATAAGCTACTTATTCAGTAAGGGAACAAAAATTAGCAGCCCAAGCAAAACTGAGTACTCAAGTGGCAAAAAAGCACAGGCTCTTCCATGACATAATTTTTGATCTAATTTATGAATATAATTTGAATCTCAAAACTAAACCGGCATATTATTTTAGACTAGTCTAAGAATATTAATTAGACTGAAAATAAAATATATTTTATTTCACTGTTGTGTGCTGACAAACTGAAACACTAAATTACATTTCATTTACAGATCTTCCTCTAGCTCCAATTGTATTTGTAGTTTCGACAACTGAAAATTCAATTAAAATACAGTGGAGATCTGCTGACACAAAATCAGCTATTTCAGGTATTGACTATCTTAAACTTTTGCTTAATAATACTTATTTTTTTCCATAAAATATTTTTTCTTTATAAATAAATTAAGAACTTAAAAATAGACGTTAGCTACTGTTTTATTTCATAAAGCCATGTTTACTGTTATATTAAGGTTCAATTACCCCTAAACACTGCTCTTAATAAAAAAAAAAACTACTCACCAGTTGACAGATAGTATGATATTAAGGTAAATTACCGACGCATTATATAAATGGAATTGATATTGTAACTCAACCAAATTAATTTTTCGCATATTATTAGATCTGTGCTTCATTAAACAGACATGGATATAAGTAAGCACTACATTTTCATCTTTCTGACAAAGGGAAACTATTTTTAATTAAGTTGATACACCAGAAATCTTCATAACTCATTGTCTTAATATTAAGGACTAGCATTAGAAAACACTAGAAATAACAAAAGAAAAATATTTTTCATTTTTTTATTCTTTAGTATTGTATAATGCATACACACACACACACGCACACACACACACACACACACACACACACACACACACACACACACACACACACACACACACATATATATATATATATATATATATATATATATATATATATATATATATATATATATATATATATATATATACAGGCTAATGTGCTCCAAATGTTGGGAGTGTTACGTTTAAAATGTATGCTAGAAATTGTTTTCAAACATATATGAAATAATTTCACAGCTTAAGTTAGCTCTTGGAAACCTTCAGCTTTTGATATTTAAGTTATTCTTTGAAGATAAAGCGGCTTTTAATAATTTAAGAATTCCCATTCTAATGCATCAAATTTAATAGAACAAAGAACGTACATTGAACATTTGTTCTCGCAAAGGAAATTTCTATGACAAAATCATTTTAAATGTTGCACAAAACCTTTAATTGCGACAGTTTTATCAAAATAAAAATATTTCAAATGTATAAAATGTTTAAAGGAATCAGATAATCCATCTTAGATGACTGCCTCTCTAGTCGCCAGAAAATCATGGTAATATTGATTATTTTTTTACTTGTGGTGGTGGTGTACATTTTGTAAGTAGTTAAATAATATTGACTGATAAACTGATACTTTTTCTTTTATATAAGCATTCCTGATATTTTTTTATTACCATAGTATATGAAAGTTAGAGAGTAGTATGAAACATATTTGCTTTCTTTATTATTTTAATAATTTGTTTTATATATATCATGAGAAGAGCAATAAAATGGATACTGTTTCAGCAGAGAACTAACTGACATTTTCCTGCAGGCCACGCTATTCATTACCGGAAAAAAGGGGAGAGCTGGCAGCGTGTGGCGGTGACGTCAGCTAACGAGAACTCGTACACCCTGACGGGCTTACAGAGTGGAGCCTTCTATCAGCTGTACGTTACTGCGAACGGCGACTATGGCGAAGGGGATCCCAGCGACGTTGTAACAGCAAAGACCTACGGTGAGCTGCAAAAAATGAAATAAAATAAAAGGATGATATGAGTCAAAATCCCTTTGACCTAGGGTTTCTGATTTTCTGCTGCTTTATGCTTCCCGGCAATATTTGGGAGATCCCGGCAATATATTAACTGTTCCCGGGATTCTCAAAAAACAGTAAAATTTAAAAAAATCTTAATTTGAGTTATTTTAAATTGATACAAATAATAAATACATTAAGTTAGAGCATTCATAAATTCCAAAATTAATACTCTTCCACATATTAAACTAATAATATACATAAACTAATTATTCTTTTTCAAAATATGATTGAAGAAAACATTTGTAATTAATGCTATTATCACTCAGCTTAATTATTAGACTTGCTATAAATCACTAAGCGGAAAAAAGATCCCTTTTAGCTGCTGTTGGAGACATTGTTTTAATAGTTGTTCTATTCATTTAACATACATACAATTTATGAGGTGAGCAAAATACCCAAATAAATAGTGATAATGATAAAAAAATACCATTTCAATGAAGATTTTTTAAGTCAAAATGTATTATATCTGCTTAAACCGAGGATAAAATCCAAATTTAGTTTCAGCAGTTGTGGTTGGCACGATTATTTAGAGGAAGTAATGTCAAACATGGAATGGTTTAAAACTGAAGAAGTTTAGATATTAGTACTGTCCTAAATTTTATAGATCTATGGTCCCACTCTCAATGTAATGGTTTGACGTATTTTCGTAATGGTAAAAATAAGTCTTATCAATAAAAATGTTTTTTTTCTTAACACACAGTAACTATTAACGTAGTTAAAATATTCTGAATTCCTACTCAGAATTAATTTTGAGGAGGACATATAAAATTGACTAACGGATAATCTGTTGACAATTAAGTTATTAATAGAAATCTAAAAGTTATGTGAAATAAATGGAAAATATCAGAACACTTTCAATGTTGTAAATGCTTCTTTATAATTTTACTGTTGTTTTAATGTACAATATACATGTAACTATTCTAAACATTATTTTTAAACTTAAAGTACACTTCCCATCACAGATGGCTTAGAATTACTTTGTTCTGAGTAGTATGTCAAAAATAATTAACATTTGAATTTTATATGCTAGCTATACAAAGAAAATTCTGATATAGGGTTTTCATAGTACCATTCAAAATATTTTTCACATTGGGAATGTGTTTATTTAATAAACACATTTGTTCTATTATAGAAATTAGGCATTTTATTTCTCCTATGTATTTGAAAATAAGACAAATTTTACTGATTGAATAAAATTAAGTTGAGAAATTAAATATTAGGTTTTATAATTTTACCTAGTTTTATTACTGTATCTTCATGCACCTAGGTTAAATTTTGAATATTAAAACGTTCTTTGAAAATTTTAAATATTTTTTATTGAAAATTTCAAATTATAGTCTTTATTTGTAGAACAAATTTTAAAACTACTGAATATTATCTTTGACAGCTGGAAACGACAATGTCGTATTACTGGCAGGAGTTAAAGAACAACAACTCATGGTTGACATGACGCTTATCATACCTATTGCGGCGTCTGTGTTAGCTGTTACAGTAGTAATTGTTGCTGTATGTATCTGGGTTTTAAAAGCAAAATCAAGAAGAAATCTGGAAAGAGGTATGCTTATGTTAATATATTCAATTCATTGTAAACAGCAAAGTGTGAACAAATGTATGCTAGAACAAGAAAAAAATATACTTAATATTGGTTTTATTCTGTTTCAAATAATTTAGGTTACATAAGGATTATTTTGAAATCTTACTATCAAAGATGAAATTTTCTGTAATGTCAAAACTGTATTATGATTGAAAATAACGATATTTTTAAACTTTATGAAATGGAATGTATGGGAGGAATATATGGAATAGAATGTATGGGATGGAATGATGATGTTAGAATATATCGATACTTAAAATGAAATGCAAAAATAATATTGTAAATATTTAAAAAATATTTTATAGAGGAAAATACATTTTAAAAGCTTCTTAACCCCTTCCGGTGTGATTTAATAATGAAAAACTATGCATGAAATAACCATTTAATTTTTATTTAAAAAACTTGTTTCATTTTACAATTCTTACATATTCTTAATTAAAATCCACTTTTTACATAGTGTTAAATAATATCAGAAACAGTAAAATTATGAAAATATCAAAGCAAAACATTAATAAGGTATACAGATAATAGTCTTCAAGCTAGTGATACTTTTCAAAACAAAGTGCAAAGGAATTCTTATAAGTAAACAATATGCAATAGTGACTTGTGATTTTCACAAGTGATAAAAGTGTTGCCAAATTCAGTACACTAGAAATTTTAAAATAATTAATTATCATATTTAACAGTAACTTTAATCGCATGACTAGTGTAGCTCGTCATTGTGCGGTATGGAATGAAAAACTAATGACGAGCTAGACTCGTCATTTTACCGGAAGGGGTTAAAGTTTTTCATTGTTGAATGAAAGTTTTTATATTTTTAATTATAAATCTGAACAAATATATAATATTTTTAAATACTAAGAAATTTTCTTGTCTCTTAAAATTGAATTGTTTTTAAAAGTTCAGTTTACATATAATTGAAAATGTAGAAATTTTGCAAAAGGAATGCTTAAATTATTTCCACTTTTTGGTAAAAAATTCAGACAAAACTAATAAACATAATATACATATAGATACAGTTAGTATTTTGTTTTTTCTAAAGCTAAACCCCAACAAGGTTTTTATATTTTATATTCTACGCTTTATTTTACACTAGTTTTAAATAATATTGTTTTTAACATGAGTTGTTATGAAGTACTGAATATGTAAATTGAATTTGTTTACAGGTAATTTTTGTGTAAATCAGAACAAATATTTGTCCTTTTCATAACAAGTTCTATCAATCTGTATTCTTATTAATTCCTTTAAACATATTTAGGCAAATATTGCATTAAATAATAACCTTAATATAAATATTAATCCTATTTGTATAATCTAATAATGTACATGAATTATAAATTTTTATACATTAGACACTCGTATTTCTTCAAAATAGTTCAAGCTAAGATAATTTAGCTAGACAAATAATAAGTATCCTGTCATTCAGTTTTCACTTATATTTTTATATTAAATATTTAGATATTTCTTTAGTATTTCCTATTGTTTTTTTTGCTTATTAAAAGCAAACATGAGAAAACTCTCATATGTTAAGAAATTCATAGCATACAAATTCTAGAAGTAAATTTAAACACAAAAATAAGTAGTAAAGTAATAATAAAATGATCATTAAATTTTGCTAGAAAAAATGCGATAACATAATTTAATATGCATTTCTGAATTTCAGCTATACAGGAAGATAAACGCTTTATATATGCCGCAGCAACACAGCGTTATGTGGATATAGACAAGACACGGTCCTTGCCAGCATACCACGATCCTGCCTTAATTCATTTTCCAACACCTTACGCAACAGTTCCGATGGGAGATGATATATCTGAAGGTGGTTTGAAAGACGACCCTAATCAAGAAATGAAATTATTCTTACCACAAGTAATTATTGTAAAATTTCTTTAATTATAACATAAAAATACTTAATATCATTAAAATGTTCGGAGACTATGGTAATATTGAAAACTTCTTTCAATAAGGATGATATTATTTGGAGACGGCATGGAGACATATTAAGGCATTTAATTATAGAATATTTATGCATTTAGAACCATTCGTGTTTTTAATCATCATAGTCCTTTTTTATTTGTCAGATATGGGAACTGCGTTTGAACAGTGTGCAAATAAGGGATTTTGCTAGAGTTGTAGAAATCGTCGGCATGAGCATTGCGCAAAAGATATATGGTGAGAGAGCGAGAGGAAATACTCGTGTTGACTAATATTAGATCATGCTAGATTAATACCGTCCTCCCTTGCTTCCGCGATGTTATCCGTCGGAAACGCTGGCAATTCTGGGCAAAGCAATGATTGAGTTTTGCAATATTCAATTACGTTTTTCTCCAAACTAATCAAATAAGGATTGTTAGCCCTCTACAACCTACTTTTTCCTCCGATCTCATATTATATAGTTTTTACTTATTCTTCAACATCAAAAAGGGGAACTCCCTATTTGCAGTTTCAGTAGTGGAAATAATGTGTAAGAATCTGAGGCGGTGGCATAAAGACCGTCTTGTTCTTCAGAGAACGTTTTTCAGTAGTTGCACTTGCGTAGCTAGATAAGCATAATTGCACAAAGACAATATTTTGATGGCTGTTGTGTGAAAAATATGATGATAATTATAAACATTTCCCTTTAAGTCTGTTTCTAAACTCTTTGATACCCCCTCCTACTTAATAAAAACAAACTGTTGTATTTAAATTTAAGTCTTTTAAATTTCAAAATCTAACATTTCTGTAACATTCTGTCATGCTGTAATGCATAAAACTTTAGTATTAGATAAAAAAGAATTACGAAAATCATATCTGTATAAAAGGCTGTAATATAACTCGCATATGAAAATCGTAAGCATTTGAGTCAAAAAGGTTTTTTTTAAGTATTCACTGACATTAAATTCCAACTTTTTGAGAATAACTATACAAGCTTTTTATTTTTATTTGATGATAGTTGAAAACATAATCTACGAATTCTCTTTCTAATATTTTAACAAAACGATGCTAAATTTGTAAATAAATATATTATTAGTATAAAGCTAAATCGGATACTTTGAATTTGTCCCATTTTTTCACATGTTTGAAAAATATTTATCTAGTCATTCTGTAATTTTCACTATACAAAGAAAATGATGGAACTCATAATTTTCAGAGAAAGTTTAATGACGTCTATTTATAGGGGATCATTTATAAACTGAAAAGAAAAAAAGAAAATTTTGAAAACGCTGGAAAGGAAAAAGCTGGAATTTATATTTTTAGCAGACCTTTTAACTTCCTGTTATAATTCTGTATAGAGTTTTCAAAATATACAATGGGCATTTAAAAATATATTAACGTTTTTAAAAAATACCCCAAAATAGTACACATGTATTTTCTTATAACAATCAAAGTTTTTATCAATAGATTACAAATATTACATGAAAGATGTAGGTTTATTAATATAAACGTACCATTAAATATAAAAATATTTTCTGGAAATATGCAAAAGATGTCCACATTTTATTTTTCAAAATTTAAGAGCTTATACTATAGGGAAAGTTTAAATAAATGTATAATGGGAAGATTGAATAAGATAATGAAGTTTACCAAGTCAGATTTTAGGTACTTTCACAAAAGTGTTAAAGTTTTTGGGTCTATTTCCTTTGAGTTTAGGAAAATGAGCTTAGAGGAAAACAAAAAAAGAAATTATTGTAAAATTTTACGCAATTTTCGCTTTTATATACTGTGTTGCATATTTTTAGTTTACTCAAAGTTAAATTTGTTTAATTATAGTAAGGGATCAGTTTGCAATTTGTAAAAAGACATTAAACGTCACATTTGTAATTCTGAACCAGGTACATTTTAGGAAGTATCGTTCAATTGAAAAAGAGCAGGTGCTCGGACAGTAAAAAAAAATTCGATGTAAATAGACATTTGTTTTTTAGTGAATCCTCATAGGTTTTATTCTAGTAAAAATTACAAAAACCTGTAGGCAGAGATAATTTCGATGCACATTTTGTATTACTAGACTCTTTGTTTTGATATATCACTGATTATATGTTTATACGTATTTAAATAAATATAAAAATTAACCCTCTTAAGATCTCATTTTTTAAAAGAATATTTGTTGTAGGGAATAACTTATATCTTTTAAATGAATTCATATGTATGGCTATTAATATTTTTTTACTATATAATTCTAAGATATTTGTTTCAATTTTGATAATATCTTAGTAATGAAGAACACGTGAAATTCTTTCATAAAGATTAATGATTTTAAACTGTTGGATTTCATGTTCAGACGTAAAAC
>CM063504.1:95762795-95765295 GCA_032207245.1 Pardosa pseudoannulata | reverse complement strand
GTATTTAATTATAAGTCAAATGTAAATAAGTGCATTAATTCCTCCTGAGCTTGTTACCAGTGTGAACAATTTTGTAAAATAAAATGAATTTCTTTTTAATTATAGTGTACAATTTCTTTTCTTCTATTTTATGAATTGCATTAGGGTCTACTATTCTTACAATAAATATCAGGTGATTCAAGGAAGTATTTTAGAGAAGGAATTTCTTTCACAATAGAGATATAAGTAGTATATCTTAATACTAGTAAATGCTCACATCATTGCTACCATACTTAGTTAGAATTACAAGTTTGGCCAGTGACTCATCTAAACATTATTCCACTATAATTTGATCCCGATTTCCTTATCCATACTTTGATAGATAAGAAATATATTGTAAAAAAAGCCCATTTCAGTATTGGCATACCTTGTTATCTAGCTCTTGTAGATTTACATTGAAAAACTCTTTTAACAATGTTGTTATTACTTATTCTGAACACACGGGTTAGTCAATTCATTCTATTAACTTTTATGTGTTTTATTATGTGAGGCTGTTCATATATTTTGTACAATTTAAAACTGTGTCACTTTCAAATATTATTTTCATTTATACAACTAAAATGTTTCGTAGTATCTTCCTTTTTAAATCTGTTGTTTGGATTTCTTTTTAATCAACCATTTTCCTAATCTCTTATGCTTTTGTTTAAACAGGTCTAATACTAGTTTAGCGGATTATATTTATTTTTCTTGAAAACTAGTTAGAATTTGCTAAATTTTTGAAACCATAGAATGTTTTACATACTAACATAATATGGTTTCTTATTAAAGGAAACGCTTGGAAATGAATTAAAAATAATTTATCCGAATATAATCCAAACACTTGACATTTTCAAATGTATGAGAGTCAACATCGAGAAAGGTATCGATGATTCTGTTAAAGATATACATTTTTTTCTTATTCTTTAAGATGAAAACCATGTGAAATAAAGAGGAATTTGAAAAAGCATCAACAATGTAATAGATTGGAGACTCTTTAATTATTTTTAAAATACTATTTATATAAGTGGAGTATACCTTTATATAAATCGATTCAAGATTTTCTCAAATTTAATAGACTTAGGCCAAAAATGAGATCATTAGACAACTTTAAAAAATATTTTTTTTACTTCATAAAAAATAATGAAATAAAAAACGATAATTGGACGTTTATGATAAATTTCCGATATCTTAGAAACTAGAAATGTTATTGGTATCTAGATACTATTCCAAAAATGTTATTTTTAAATTCTCTAAATTTAAACACAGTCCAATATTTTTAAAGTATCTAAATTAAAAACTATATTTTGAGATTAAGAAAAAAATAAAGATGAATCTCTTTAAGGTGAAACCTTTGACAAATAAATTTTAAAATCTTTATTTAATCTATAGTTTTGGAATAATCTGTTCTACTTTATATTTTAATCATCTTTCAAATACAAAATTTTTATTATTTTTTGTCATGTGGGCATTTACTTTCTGCTTGAAATCTAGAATAACAAATTTGATCTTAAAATAAATTCATTTGTGTACAATATATAACAAGACTTATACGTACAGTAAATAAAAACTATAACATTAAGCAATCTTTTATTTAAGAAATATCAGTGTGGAGTAAAAATGAAAGAAAAATTTAATCTAATATTTTGAAACAAATTTTAAAATATGGTTGTTATCTATAAGCAGTTTTACTATAAACTAGAACATTGTCGACCTGGTATAATGCACCAGTATTTATAAAGAAGGCTAATAACTAAAGTTATGGAAAGTATATTTTTTGAAAAGGCTAACATAAAATAAATAATCACTTATATATATTTACTTTAAGGAGTTTATTAAATTATAGATTTTCGTTTTATTTCTAATTAAGGTTATTTAAATGGTAAGAGCATCAGTTATTCATTGTTAAACACTTTCGTTATAGTAAATAATACTACAGCTATTTTATACACCACCTTCCCCTCTCAAAGAAAAAAGAAAAAAAAAGAATGAAGACTTTTTACATTTTACTATTCTGTATGACGCAAGAGAGCTATTATAATTGCAAAACATTTCACTGTTACTTATTTTGTCCACTTCTGAATCCATTTTTCATAGTTTCGAAAGTACGTAATTACGTACAAAAAGACTCTGATTTAAAAGGTAAGGGGACCCCTGCTATGGATCGACGATGCTAAATGAAGTATCCGCAGGGATCACAACATACATATAACCATGCTCAGAAGGGATTCACACGGTGCAGTTAAAATAACACAACTAATTCTAGACATAGACATTTATTTAAGATGATATAAACAATAAACAAACATCAGCACCCTCGATGCAACCGAGCCTCTGTGCTACTGGCACACTGACTCTTATATAGTCAGACAGCATATACAGATATTTTGCATATTTACAAAGATGATGTGCTGCCACAAATAAAACTACAATTATAAAACTTTACAAATGTGAATAAAGATCAATTAATTCATATTACAACATG
>CM063504.1:95752795-95757795 GCA_032207245.1 Pardosa pseudoannulata | reverse complement strand
GAACCGGAGTTCGTGGGTTCGAATCCCACTCTGGCATGGATGTTCGTAGCCGTTCGGAATCGGCTTTAAGCAGTAGGTCCCGGTCTCACTAGCCCTTGTGTTGCAAAAAGTAGATCGTAGTGATCTAAATCCACTAAACTAAACTAAACGGAGACTTACAACGAAAACAATTTTTGATAGAGTTTATCTTATTCTTGTGGTTCTTTAATTTGCTGATCCCAAACATAACAGCAAGAAAATCTTATCCTTTCATTTTAACAAGCAATAACTTAATAATTAATAATTAGTGAATTGAATTCTATGATCTAAACTCTATTACTTCTACACTTAAAAAAAGGGCTTAATAAATAAACTTATGAAAGCCTTATACGAATTTGGAAAGTAATTTGTATAACTTTGAGATACATTTTCTCAGAAAAATTGAAAGAATGCTTTTCAATTTCCAAAAATTAATTTTCAATTTTAACTTGGATTTAAAAGACTTTAAACTAGAGACTATCATTCAAAGCAGGATGTTTCCAAGCTAATGACCAACAGTAAAGAACCAAGTTTATATTTCCATAGTAGCCAACGTGATGAAAATTTTCAAAAAGTTGAGATGTTTAATAAATCGAAGATTTGCTACTTGAACAAGCACTTTGATTATTCCTCAGAAATTTTGAGTTGCTTGGTGAACTCTTTGATTCACAAGGTTTTATTTAGACCGAGATATAGGCCTAGACTGAGAGTTCAATATTTAAGTCTTACTATAAATATATAAAATTCTAGTAAAATCATCTATAAAGACTGACATTTCATTTTTTCTCCTTCGTCACACAACTTAGCGTTGCCAATTTTAAATTTTAATTGGCAGAAATATCTCCTAACGAGTCTTATAGTGTAAAATATAAGGAGATAATTGAAAAAACAACGAATGTTCATTCATGCCAACTTAACAATAAAAATGTTTGACATAATTAGGCTAGTATTAATGAAAATGAATGTTTGGTATGCTGAAAATTGTTTTGTGAGTTTTTCTTTAATGTACCAAAAACGACTGCTCAAAATATAATTTAACGAATTCTACGACATTCTCAAAATACCACACGAGGTAACCATGTTTCAAACGTGGTACGGATTGGTGCACACATGTGGATTTTATGGGAGACAAACACTTCCTTGCATTCTGCTAAATTCGTCCTGGGCACAAACACTTTTTAGCTGTTTATTGATATAGATAAAATCTTTAATGATAGTGTAGCATTGATTTATTTTTCATTCCTATTCCGTAAAGTTCTGATAATTGTTTAGCTAGAGGAAAGAAGTCAAGTACGAAACAGTGTTTTATACAAAGAAAGGCAGATCCGATGCGTACTGAGCCTAAAAATATAATTATTCTTGTAATTATAAAAAAAATTAACTTCTTATTCGTTGTCTCATGTTATAAACATTGAGAAACCTGTTAAATGTTACTGAGAATTTTCTAGAGCAGGTTACGAATGTAATTTTACGTAAGAGTACATTATTTGATTTGAATATGACTAGAAGTATTAGTGGTTAAAAATAAAAAAATAACGAGGGTAATATTATTTGATATTTAAACTAGGCTGAACAATGCATCATTATATGTGGTGTTATGTTTGCTTCTTTCCCATAATTTATATAGAAAACTTAATACTTAATAAAGGAATTACGTTTAGATAAATATAAATTTCCATTTTAGAAAAATTATACTATTTCTAAATTTTTAAATGTAACTATAAAGCAGTTAATTAAAAAAAATTAAATTTTGACTTCAAGAGAAATAGATGAGAAAAAGTTTCGGACTTCATTTTACTTTTTAAAATTTCCACGGTAGTAGTTGTTCATTGTAAAATTGCTTAGGAGCTAATCCCGAAAAAGAAATGCTCATAAGTCATTTTATTAGAATATAATTTTAATAACACCATATTTACAATTTTAGCTGCTCCACGATGGCTGATACAACCTGCTGATATAGCAGTAACCATCGGACATAACTTAATCGTGAAATGTTCGGCTGAAGGATTACCAGTTCCAACTATTAAATGGCAGAAAATAAAAAATGGTATGTTTATTATCATTTTAGGATGTTTCCTTTTGTGTCACTTTCAGAAATCATCAAAAATTGTTAGAACTGAAATGTATACATTTGTTGGAAAGTTAATAGAGAAAAAATCTAATTTCGTTTTGATATTTAATTGTATAATTTAGACAGATTTCATGCTCTTAATTGCTATCTCCGGGAATCATTTGCCTAAATTCTATAGTTATAATGATATGTTATAGTCATATAAAATTTATTATTTTCTCCTAAAAATATTTCAACTAAAATGTTTTAATGAAGAAAAATTCTTAAATGACTTTACAAAAAAAGAAAAAAAATACATTCCCTGTTTTCTTTGGTGTAATGTGTGTAAGTATGTGTAGGTAGACCGTTTCAATTCAACAATTGGTGTTATTCAAACTTGACTCTTTTATTAAATTTCATTCATGTTGAATTTTATTTTTCTAGTATACACTAGAGATTAAAAATTTAAACTTCCTAACTATAGAAAAATATTTTTAATTAATTATTTTTGCATTTATAGAGACTTTTAAAAACAGTACTCATTAGATATTAGAGTATTAATTTATAATGATACAGAATCAGTACCAGTTGTTTAATATTAAAAAATGTTTAAAATAAATTTTCAAAAATTTTAAAGGACGTTATTTATTTAGTATTAAAGGGAGCCTCCGAAAACATTTCCTAAGATAACTATTGAGCTAAAAATAAAATAAAATGCTGAATAAGCATTCGCCTATTATATATTTCTACTGTATAGCCCGAGGTTTGCAGATTTTTCAGAGATAAGCATTGTGTCTTTGGAATCTACGATGATAAAATATTTACTGATATCTTATCTCTTCTGACGTATTTGAATATTAATTTTTTAATATTTAAGGAAATATTCTTTTAAAATATTAATTTAATTAAGTCATAAATGAATTATATTTTTTGAATGACTATAAATTTTGATTATTTTTAGTAACATTATCTATACTTATATAATTCTTTGTATGTGTTTGTGAGTGTACGTTCGTTATACATATTGAAATAGTTCAACCAGTCTTGATGGGCTTTTTAATAGTGATTCAGCTAGAATCTGAAAAGTTTTTAAAAATATCAAATTGTTCAGAGATTAAAAGGGTGCGGAGGTAGAAAGCTTTTTTAAAATCTAAATTTTGGTATGGCAGCATTTGGTTATTTTTTCTCTTAATTACGTGATAAATTAATCAAGATATTTCAAGCAATTTAATGTATCTGATAGCATTTAATTGAATAGACTTTCAGATAATGCATCTTACGTTCTTTTTTGACTGTATTTACTTTAAATGTTTTATTTCATTACTATTAATTTGATTTATTACTTTCATTTTAAATTCAGTTGTACCATTTCTTGTGCATTTTTTTCAAGCCAATCTCATTTCATCACTAACAGTATTATCGTTAGAAAATTTATTTAACATGTCATGTCAGTATTTTTTAAATGTCTAGATAGATTTGTTCTCTTTAAATGATACGGAACAAAAGCTTTTCCGATCATTCGTGCAAGGATAAATTGCCAAATATGGTTAAATATAATTCTTTTATTTTTTTATATTATATTTCATATCTTCATAATGAAAATTCAATTTAAATGAATGTACTAGTATACTAAGTCGTTTTGCTTTTGAAGTTGATTTTGTTTTTAGTTTAGCATAATCTAATAATAGCATAATGAAATAAATATAACTTTTTTTTGAGAAGTTGAACCACCCAAGTTACTTTTAAAACTGAGTAATGTTGAAAAACTTTTTAACATAATTTAATTAAATAAAAAATTAATCATACAGTTAGAATGATCATACATTTTGAATATTTTTGTAACATATTATTATTTAAGAAGTAACAACGTTAAATGATTTTTATACAATTTAATTAACTTATACAGAAATTAAACGTTGTGAATACTTCATTTTGATTATTTTTTGTAACACATTATTTACAAAACTGAACAACTTTAAACATTTTTTAACACAATTTAAAATAAAGTAATTTTTGCTTTCTTTAAAATCAAATAAGGTTAATAAAGGGCTAAAAAAACTAAACTCCTCGACGCAACAGCACTTAGGGGTTCAAGGACTATGGAGCCAATCTTCGTTTCCGAGACAAGTGCCCTGGGGTACGAAGTATATACTCCGGTTAGGTGGTCAACCTTAGGTGAAAGCCCCAGTGTTATTACTTTCCCAGAATGATACTACATTCAAAATAAAGTTCCCAAGCATGCTTGGTCCTCAGTTTGTCTACTTACTGAAAGGATGAATTGATTGAGTCAACCTTGCACAGCCTAGGGATCGAACCTGTGTCGTGGGAGCGCGAAGTTATACTCCAACGCTACTGTGCTTCTTTATAAAGGGCTAATAAATTAATGTTAGATTATGTAAAAAAATGAAAGAGTACAAATTTTGCCCTAAAATTTATTTTTCTTAAGTTTCAAGATAAGTTAAATTGTTAGGTGCCTATTCTGTATTTCAATATATATATATATATATATATATATATATATATATATATATATATATATATATATATTTTAACATACATTTATAGTCTTTGTGTCGAACTGGACACTTCGGGATTCTAATACAACCTGCTAACCTCTAACACATCTCGTGCTTGTTAAGTTACAATGGAAAAACATCATTCTTCATCTTATTCATTTTAATTTAGAATTATATTCCGTATTTATTGATAGTCATACTTTAGGATATTTTGGGACTAAAGAATATTAAAAAAAATCGCTATACAATTAAAAAAAATAAAATAAAGCATACAGCATTTTCATTTTAAAAACTGATACTACATTCAAAATAAAGCTTTTTGATCTATTTTTATAGTTATTTTGTAAGATTTCAAAGATGATATGAAATGTTAAATCGTAAGATCTTTTCTATACTACACTTAAAAAATTAAAAAA
>CM063504.1:95710295-95750295 GCA_032207245.1 Pardosa pseudoannulata | reverse complement strand
ATTTTCATTAGGTGAAATGATGTGGTGTGAGACTCAGTGGTTTATACGCAACACTGTCTCTTTACTCAAGAATATTTCACTTACGTTATTGTGGATAGGATTAGTCATCGAAGCACAAGAAGCGTACTCTAAAGGTAAGATGTTACTTGTTTTTCTTATGTTTTAACACAATTCTCTTGTTTTGTTTTCATTTAAAGCCTCTTTTATGCTTAAATGTTAATTTCATTCATCCATGCTTTTACAGAAAGAACAAAACAAAGTTACACATTACTACAAAAAATTTTTATGTATTTATTTCAGTTAAAATTATATGTCATTAAATGTTTATTTCTTTTGTTTGTAATGCATATGTCTTTTAGATACATTTTTGTTTTTAATGATATTGAACTGCTAAATGCTTCTTATATATAAATTTTTCTTTTACTTGTAAATAAAAATTTATCAGAGATTCAACTTTTCATGGCAGGAGCTAAACCTTAGAATTCGTTTAATTTATTTTGATCTTAAAATTCTTAATGATTTGCAAACCGTTCCTTTGTTAATTTGATATCTTACAAATGAATTAATTTTTTTCTTAACTAAAATTCTGAAACAGTTCCATTAACCAATTCAGATTATCATAAACTTATGTTTACATTTTTATATGCCACATATTTCATTCCATTTTATCTAAGAACATTTTTTCGTGTGTAAATTTAAAAATATTTTATGGTAACGACCAATGTCTTTGTTTAACATTGTTTATACTTTTTATTATATTAGATGTTCCTAAAATCAAGGAATTTTCTTTCCACGGAAGCATTTTAGAAGGAGAAATGGTATCAGTGACTTGTTTAGCAGCAACAAAGATTAGACCGATTAGTTACGAATGGCTCAAGGATGGAAATATTCTTGAGAAAGGAGCAGAAAATATTCGATTTAGCATTACTAGTGAGCTATCCGTTTTAATTTTTGACCCTGTGAATTTGTATGATAGTGGAAATTATACTTGTAAAGCTACCAATGCAGTAGGATCTGATAAACACACGACAACATTGAAAGTGAAAGGTAATATGTATTGATATTCTGGAATTTATTTACATGTTTTTGTAACTTAGCTAAGTTAGTTTTAAAAATAGTACTTCTCGAAAAGATTTATCAAGACATTAAAATATTTTTAGGCATTCCTTTCTCAGTGTAATTAAATAGTAAATTATCGATATTTACAACTGATTAGAATGAGTAAATAATTTAAATGTTCATTTTAAAAGATATATTTAGTAAATAAACTTTCTTAAACATTTTCAATTCAAACATTTGTTATTTAATTCAAGCTGCGAACATTTATTATAGAATTATTTTTTACTTTACTTCAAAAATATTATTCTTAGTATGATGGATTCTGCCTTTAGACCAACGTACTGTCTTATATAAAGCTTTTTTGATTAGAATATGCAATAATTTTAGAAGGAATATGTTCTTGACTCAGACATTTGATTTTGTACTTAAGTGAAGAATAATTTTATTTTATGATAGCTAATTTAAATACTGACACAATAAAAGAAAATAATGTTGGAAAATATTTCATTTTTACTTTGAAGTTGAATAACATAAATATGTTATAAGTTTTATTGTAAAATAAAGTATGCAGAAAATTAATTCTATAAACTTGTAGATCATATTATTAGCATAATAGAACTTACAAAAATTTATATCATTCAATTTTATAAATATTAATGTTTATTAATCTAATCTTTTCTTTATAAGTTAAAAATTCTTCAAGACGAAATGATATTATAGCCTTTTGTTCTTTAATCAACGGTCCATTTAGTAATATATGTAATACGATAACTTATTCTTTACCTCTCAATAATTGCTTATCAGTTAATTTTGCAGATAAATTTTGCAGTTTATGCCATATCCTAATAGTTCTAATAATTATTTTGTTATATAACATTTTAACATAAACAGGTTTTTTTCAGTAATAAAGTGGATCTTTGTTTCTATCATGTTATTTTAGCCCCACCAAAATGGATAAACCTACCTGATGATGTCGTGACTATCAGTGGAAGCACTATTTCAGCCCATTGCAAGGCATCAGGATCTCCAGAACCTACAATTAAGTGGAAAAAATTATCTGGTTTGTATTTTTTATTTGTTTAAAGTTATTATAAGTCACACATGAGGGTCTTATTCTTTTTTTCTTTATTAACATTAGATTTACGGACTAAGCCAATTTGACTCATTAAAAATTTGATCACTATATAAATATATATAATTTTACTATCACTTTTCAAAAACATACGTTTGTTTTTTGTTAAGTAATAAAATATATGTAAACTTTCATTCCGCTTCCTCTCAGACCCCTTCATTTCGCATTATCAAATGTGGTATACCCATTTTCACGGTTGTGAGCCAATTTGAATCATAGAATGTATATGAAAATAAATAAATGTAGTAATAAGTATGGTATAAAGTAAATATAAAGTATATAGTATATAAAGTATAGTACAAAATAAATACAGAGAAGAAGTCGAGAATATTTCCATTCCAATGACAGAAATTCATGCTAATGACGCACGGAAGAATTGTCCAGTTTAACGGTCATGCAAAAGAAACAGATGTAGAAACCATCGTGCTAAATATAATAGAAATGTTTGCGGAAAATGTGTTTCAAAAACAGATTGTATATGAAAAAAATGTTTTCCATGAATTTTTTGATAATAAACATTTTATTTAAATTAATTTGGAACTAATTTCTTTGCAAAAAACATCAATTTTCTTGTATGAGTCAAATTGGCTAACTTCAGTAAAACTAGGTATATGATCAACATTCGTAAATCTAGTGTTAAAGAGTGTAGACTCACTATCAAGTGATTTCTTTCATTTTAGTGTGATTCAAAAATTTCGACTTTGGGATGGCAGTGATGCTTTAAAATATGGATTGTAGTTTAAAGGTGCCCCTCTAAAAAGAGATATAAAATAAAGATAAAATCTTTTATTTTTATTATTTATTATATAATAAGCAGAAAAAAAATTCTCTTTTGATTTGTTTTAAATCATGGAATCTGTGAAAAATTGAAAAATTCAAAGGAAAAATCAAATAGTTCAAAGTAGATATATTTATTATTAACTTTTGCCTTTGATATATCTTTAATATATTAACTCTTGACTGAGATTGGAAAGCTAACAAATGATAAACTGGAATTAACAAATTACTGAATTATATGCTTAACACAATTTAGTTAATTGTATTCAGTATATCTGATTTATTTAATATCATAAACACAACTATGAAACAGATATCTTTACATGGGTTTGGTAAAATTTAGTTGAATGAAAAATACAAAAACTTTTTTAGTTAGTGTTTCTTTTCTCTTATTTTAAGTATTGACTATAGGTTTTATATTAGAATTATGCATTTTATAACTTTTCTATGTGCTTTATTATTATTGAAACTCATAAAAGCGTTATCACTCCCTTTCCCTAAGAGTTATTTAAGTCCTTATGTTAAAATCAAAATATTTTTAACAATGCAACTTATTTTACAATGCAACCCCGCAGTATTTCTGATTATTATTCCGATTATCAAGATCTTAAAATATTAACGATGTTAGATGCTATTTTTAGTTGAAATATTTATTATAATTACCAGTACTGTATTTTTTCAGACCAAAAGAGTTCTGGCTTTTCACATTCAAGAACAAGTGATGCTTTGGGTGTTAACAACAATACACTAAAAATTTCCTCCGTCACTTACGAAGATGCTGGTTTATATGAATGTGAAGCAGATAATGGGATAAGCCCATCTATAAAGACAAATTTTACAGTAACTATAAGAGGTATTTTAAAAAGTTTTCATAAATGTCTGAAGAGTGAAACATACAGTTCTTTTAAAAAATAGTAATTTAGAGTTCTAGTGTTATGTATTGTAATGGTATATAGTAATTTGCACAGCCAATTTCAAGTATTATAAACATATTGTACATAGAAAGGATTTTTTATCATATTTTCGTTTTATTAATAACACAAGGAAAATATTTACATTTTAAATAAAAATAATTATGTCTGAAAACTACAAAATAACTAAGACTTTTTTCTATATTAAATGATTTAAAGTTTTTACACATATAATAAAATATTTCATGATATATTTTTATGTGTATTTATTTATCAATATTTGATCTCCTATGCATACTCTTTCTTGATAAAGCCGTATTATAAAGCTTTTAAATTACTCATATATATATATATATATAATATATATATATATATATATATATATATATATATATATATATATATATATATATATATATATATATATATATATATATATATATATATATATATATATATATATAATATATATATATATATATATATATATATATATATATATATATATATATATATATTATATATATATATATATATATATATATATATATATATATATATATATATATATATATATATATATATATATATATATATATATATATATATATATATATATATATGATTCATTTATGTTTCTTTTGTCTAAAAGAAATATGTACCACTGAGAGCCTGAACTAGAGTTTAATTAATATTTATATGTGACTTTATAAATTTTAACGTTTATATTAAATAAATATATTTTTCATAATAGAAGCTCCTTGTGACTGCAAGTCAAAAATTCGTAACCCGTGGATTCTATAAAAAATACATATTTTAATGCAAAATGTAAACATAGAGGCATTTTAAATGAACATTCTTTGTATAATGTTTGCAATTATATTTTAAACTGTCTGTTACAATGCCTCTAAAAAGAAAATGTTTTCTTCTTTATATCTATTGAAATTTAAGGTTCATAATGCTAGTAGCTGTTTTGATTTTTATAAAAAATCACACCAATTATGCATGTTTTACTAAATACTAAAAATTGTAAATTTGTTTAATATCAGGTGAAGTTTTCTAGAATTATTTGTCTGCCAGAGAAACCTACAAAAATATTACTGACACTCACATTACAAGATTGTAAACATAGTTTTTACTAGAAAGATATCATTTGAATTTCTTTTACTTCTTGTGTATGGAATTTACTTACATAAAGTATTACAATGGGAAAAAACTTATTAGATGAATATCGATATACTATATCACCAATATTCCGAAATAAAAAGCATGTTTGTAATCATGGCTTTTGTGTACGTATGTAAACATTGTGAGTTTAAAATGTACGAAGCTGAATGGAAGAAGAAATTTGATATGGAATTTTTAAACCAAAATTGTAAATATGAATCTAATTTTCAAAAACACCAATACTGGTTGGCAAATTCATCGACTGGTACATGTGGTTTGCCAAAAAAACATAATGCGTGTTATTAGTGTCTGTAATAAACCAACTAATCCATTTATTCATTACATTTTGAAGTCATTTTAGATCTATTTATGATCTTTTTATCAGTAACAGGAAAGAAAATTTAGTTTTATAGCGTGAAAAAAAAAAACCTTTTGGACCACTCGTAACATTCCTATGGGAAAGTATATGAATATTTGATGTGGGGAAAACTCCACAATTTTTTCATCAATTATGTTTGGTAATGTTTTATAAGGAATTTTTAAGAAATAATTTTGATTTATAAAATAAAACTGTAGACATTTTAACAATTCATGTTGATTAGGTATGTTTAGTGGGTCTTTATTACATTTTTCTTTCATAAATGTTTTCTTGTGAAATTCTTATAAATCTATAAACTTTTAATTTATTAAATTTAAAGAAATGGGTTAGGAAAAATTTGTTAACAAAAATATAAATATGAATTAGACTGTTGATGCTTTCAACATATAAATGAAGAGTTGTTTTATCATTGACGCATATTTATATAACTACGCAGAAAAAAATACATTACTATGAAATTCATCAACTGGTTTCATGAAAACGTTGGAATATATGAAATTTTATAGAGTTTTAATAAATGAAAATTTCTATTTGTTGGGCTTTAAAATTCATAGCTATACATTCAGTTGGAAAAAAAGTATTAACTTTTTGTTTAACTTAATCATTTTATTTCTTCCAATAAGATGGATTTAAAATAACGCCAAATATTAAAGAATTACCCATTTCCTAAACAAATGTTTAAATACTGCTGTCAATAAAATAGACTAAGTTTCTTTTATCAGAAATAAATTTCATTAAATTGTGTGTTGTTTCATTGCCTCAAGAGTTAACAATTCTATATATTTCTTTTAAAGTTAAACTGTTATTCAAACTGCAGTGAATAGTATTTCGTGTACTTACAGGTTATCTTTCCAAGAAAAGTTAAAAGAAAATTATTAAGGATGAAACAAAATTTACGGATTTTTTAGTTCGAAATACTATCAATATGTGGCGCTGCTAATCAGTGTTTTCACTGAAAGCTATTTAAAGTCGTGTTATACGCCATGTTAATCTACTAGTACATATATTTGAAACCGGTATCTTCCGAAAAAATATTCAACTACATAAAATTGTTCTTTTCCTTTGTACCTAAACTTAGTTTATAGATTTATAAACGGTGCGTTCATGATCGTCATATGCCCATGAATCTACAGTATGAGACGTTTATTGCTGAATTTGAGCGTACTATACGCCTTCTTGGTTACAACATGTCAATCAGGTAAGCACATCTCCTTGCACTCTTATTTATATTAATGTATATCAATATATTAAAAAAATTGGAACTAGCATATTTCCCGTGTATTTAATTTATGTGTGTTTTGCTAAATTGTATATTGAATAATTACTTCAAACAGAGATATTTTTATTCAACATTTTTTAGTGTATTAAAATATATCAGCTTGTAATTGTTCACCACTGTTAGAGAATTAACATTGTGTTTCATACACATAGTTTTATTTTATTGCTAAGTTAATTTTCAATTTCCATAACTATGGTAAAACTACTTCACTTCAAAATATTCTATTACGTTCTTGGTTCTTATGCATCTTAAACAAAATAATTCCCGAATATAGTATATTTCTTCCAATGTGAGATAAATAAAACTATACATCATCAAGTTTTGCTTTCGCATCCAACTAACATTGAGACATAAAAATGTAAATAAAACAGAAGAATATGTATCTTAAGCCTAAATAAAATAACTATGATATCAAGATAACCTACTTTCCTTTGATTACAAGCATATTGAACACAGAAAATTTTATTTTCTTAAGTCATTAACGTATGAAACGCATGTAAAACCATTGAAAATAATCTATTTAAATGTATGTATATCTTTCTGTCAGATTTTTATATGGTAAAGAGCTATTGAACTTTAAAGCATTTTAGCTGTTTATACTCAGGTGCATTAAGTCATGAAATGTTGCTTTTAACAACAAATAATTATATACATAAATAACCACACATGTAAATAATTAATCACATACATAAATTACTTTTAGATGATACACTTAAGATGTGTTTTGAATGTTAAAATAAAAATTAGGTGTTAGACGTAATAAGAAGGTGTCTTCAGATTTTTAATATATTTTTACGCTATATAAATATTAATCTACTGTACCACGGAAATCCTACTTTTATGTGTATAATTTAAATACACAAGAATGATTCCAATGCTTTTCAAAAGTCTTTTTTTTAATACATTAAAATTCAGTTTGCGATAACCAGTTTTAAAAATTTAATTTTTATTGATCCCAACACTTTTGATATTTTGGAAATTTTGAAAAGGACGTAAACACTGAAGTATTATATATTTAAAATATTTTGATTCAAAACTTAATAAAATATATCTTTGTTATTTGTTGAAATTTATAGATTATTTGTAAACATTTTCAGATTTGTTGAAAATTAAAAAATTTAATTTTGATGACAATATAAAAGAAGGAGATGACACATCTGTAACGTGTTTTGCATCATCTGAAGTAAGACCAGTTCGATTTCAGTGGATGAAGGATGGCAAAATGATTTCTGAAGAAAAAAATATAAGAATTGAAGGTGGAACAAGTGTATCTGTTTTAGTCATTGATTCTGTACAGTTATCTGACAGTGGTAATTACACATGCCAAGCTAGCACCGTCTCTGCTCAGGACACGTATAGTGCTGAGATGAAAGTAAAAGGTGTGTGTTTTTATATATTCAATAGCAATTAGTTAAAAATATTCTTAATTGATATTGTTTGATTGTTTAAGAAAATATTCTATCATTCATTTAAAACAATTTTGATCGAATTCCGTAATATGCTACTCAAGATTACGAAATCAAAATCTCCCTATTTATGACCAAGATATTTTTTTGTTATTTTAATAAAACTTAGCATACATTGCAGTTAACAATGAAATTTATTTCCTAAATGGTAAAATCAAGACTTTTTTATAATGCATATAGGAATCTTATCTATATATAAAAAATGAGATATTTAAGACGGGAATAAAAAGCGGCTATTTTTGTGTGCTATTTTCTATTGTGGATCACTACACAACCTACTACTTTTCAAATTTACGGAATTAGCAGCAGGTATGATCAACACATAATGTAGCATGTGAATAACGCTGTAATTCCTCCTAACATTTAGAATCTCTAAAGGAGAATGTCAAGGAAAATTATGTTTTTAAAATATGTTTCTTTTGGGGGAAACTGCTATTTTACCTAATAATTTGTTACTAGCACAAATAATCTTAATAATGTTGGTCGAATATTTGCAATGAAAATAACTTTTTTTATAAACATAACGGCATATGCTCTTATGATTGAACTACTAACACATTTCAATATTAAATATGTTAAATAATAAAACCATTATTCAAATTTTTATTGATAAAAAATTATATTCTGAGCTGGAATTTGAGCAGATTGTCTACTACTATATTGGACAATTGAAACTATTGCTAAATTGGAAAACACATTACAAACTAAATCAATAATATTAATATTGTGTTAGATTTACACAGTGAATATGTTTCCACTGGACGTATTACTGTTGGAGTCATGGTACATATAACAGATAATTGGAGTTAAGTGTGTGCCTTTTTTTACGTTAAGGTTAATATTATTTCCATGTGGATATGTAAATATTTGTGTGAGATTATACTAATATATACTTTAAATCAAGACATAATAAACAACATTCTATCATATTTTTCTAATATACTAAAATATATAGTTTATACTGAAATATTTGCTGTTATTCTATATGATTCTATATGCACAATTTTAACAAATTTAGTTGCTTTTTATGACGGATTTTATAAATTTATTTTGAAATATAAATCATGATATAATATGCTTTGTAAATGTACTTACACTTTCGTAAATGTAAATATAAACAAACTCTGGTTAAAATTGAATTAGAAGAAACACCATAAAGTAAAAACAATTTATTTTATTTTGAATATGGGAAATTTAAACAAATAGTCATATTTTAGAAATATTCATAAAAATAGAGTAATTACTTTGTATGTGAATATTGTTTTGCTTTTTAACTAATACATATATATTATTTGTCTCAAAGTGACTTTAAAGAAGAACAGTCAATTTTATGAAATAATAATGTAACGTTATGATCCTAAATTAATATTTTCCTAAAATATTTGATGAAAGATCAAAGGAAATATCTCTTAAAACCAATGAATAATTATTTGTCTTTTCTCTGATTTTCAGCGCCACCAAAGTGGTTAACTGAGCCCAAAAGTATTATTACTCAAGTTGGGGATTCAGTAACTGTTCACTGTATAGCATCAGGATCTCCTCAACCTAAAATAACATGGAGAAGAATATCAGGCAAGTATCCAATTGCTCTAAATATATTTAGAGCAATTCCGTTAGATAAATTTCATTTTATTGAATGTATTTGTGTAATGTATTATTCTGTAAAATATATGTCCTATTCTGTAAAATATTAGATTATATACAAATTTTTCAATGCTATAAAATATCTTTAAAGTTTTTAAATAGTATTATCATAATATTTAAAATATATTTAAATAACTTTTTAAAGTTTGAGTGAGGGATGTTTAACGAATGTTTTGACGTATCAATTGAGAAAAAACAATTAAGTTAGCTGAAAATATATTAAGGATGTGGTAAACTTTTGATGCATTAGGAATATTGAAACTGCTTCTTAATACTCAGTCTATAAACGTACATGCCAACAAATCATAAAAAAACATATATCAATATAAAAAAAAATTGGGCTATCCTTCGTCTAGATACATAGAAGAATTAAATGTCCTTATTTTATAAACATTGTTATTTGTAACACAATTAAGTGGGCAAGCTAATTTCTCAAAATTATCTCAGATTACGTTACTTTATGTGGAACCTTTATTGTTAATTTTGCTGGCACGATAGTACATATTATTTTATTTTTAATAATATTTTAGTAATAATACCATTTACATTAACAAAAAAGCAAAAAATCTGATATATCTTGACGAATATTTGACGATTTTATCTTTCATTTTTAAAAATTCCATTTCATTTCTGATATCTGTAGATGCTGCTCTCTGAGTATTTTACCAGTTTGAATAAAATTTCGCTCATAAACTTTTAAAAATTATTTTATAATTATATTGTAAGTTGCATTTTTATTATTCCGAATTTTTAATTGCCAATTGAAAATGGCATCAGAACATGCTGGTTGAATGTTTAATTAACATATTTCTTATTTATTTGTAACCAGAAAAGGAAATAGACTATTCTGCGGTTATGATGTTATTATTATTTGAGGTAATTTTTATTCCTTTAACAAGAATGTTCCTTTCCTAGTTTTCCGTAAATATTAAGTATATTTCCGATAGAAGTAAGGTAAAATTTCTGTAATTTTATGTGTATGTAGCTTACATACAACCCAAATATTTATTAACAGTTTTCCGTATACAATTGAAAGAGTTACCTAAAAATATGTAGTAGAATGGAACCTACTATAATGTCTCCAAACCTAAAACATACCAAAAATGTGTAAAACTTGTATTTTCCTATAGTGGATAATAAAAAATCTTGGTCCATGTTTTGCAAGAAAATAAATTTATATTATGTGCTACTAAAATTTTATTAATCTGGAGAAAATCGGAGAACGTTTATAGAAATTTTACAAAATGTAAATTACATAAATAAAAAATAGCTAAAGAAAGAGCAAGAAAATTGTAATAAACACAATAATATTACGTTCTATTCATATAATGAAATGCAAAATTAAAATAATTGCAAAATCCAACAAAATGCTGTCAATTTATTGTATTTTTAAAATATAAAAAAATATCGAAATATTTATTAAAAAATTATTATAGTAATTAAAAAAAAATAAAAATATGGATTCAAAGCCCCAAAACAACTATTTTTCGGAAATAATATATATAAGATATAATTGTTATTCAATTCAAATTTATTTTACCTTCTATCATTTCGCCCATTGCGAATTTATGAATGTATTTTGATAGATGGATGTAATGAACAAAGCAACTTATAAAATAAAGAATAAATGACATTAATTTTAATTGAATTTAAAAATGTTAATTTATTTAAAATATTTTGCTTCTTAGCAAAAATATAGTGGCTGTATAATTTTAATAAAATAATTTTAATAATGTTCTGTAAACTATGTACTTTATAAAAAGGCTTTTTTGATTGATGTGATTACATAATTGTAAATTCTTAAACTTTTTTTAACATACTTGATAATTTTCTTTCTCCTTAACAGATGACATGTCTCAAAGTTTTACACCTGGCGAAGTTAATTCTGATTCCATATCAGGAGTACTGAAGATAGATCCTATACTTGCTTCAGATTCTGGATTATATGAATGTATAGCAGATAATGGAATTCCCCCAAACATTAAGAACAATTTTACAATTACTATACGTGGTAGGGAGAGTATCTAGTAGGAATTAATATTTTATTATTAAACTAAAAATTTATATTTTTTGAAATAGCATCTTTTTTTCTTTTAGTGCTTTTGTGGTCTTGAATGTATTTATGATGTTTTTATTACTTTTAGTTTATATATAAAAAACTCATTGTTGTTTATATGAAAAGCCTCTTTTTTAGCGTTATACTTTATGACAGATACTAAGTTGCTAAACTTTCATTTCGTAGTATTATAAAAAATATTTGAAGTATAGCTGTCAAACACAAGTGCTTTTCTTCATTTTCTTTCTTGTTTATCATACCCACAGCAATTTCTATGATTTTACCATTTCATATTATAATACTATTTGGTCTATTTGTTGGGTTCATTTTTTCAATAATTCTATAATGGAGCTATTATAGAAAATAATTATTGTTTCGTGATTCTTTCTTTAACAGAATGAACTCTGATTGCAAACAATATAAGTAAAAGTGAATAATTGCAGATACTGCATAGTTGGTTTTTGTCGCAAAGCGAATTATCTTATTAAAATATTTTTCTTGTTAATAGAACTAAATATTTGAAACTATAGAGTCAATAATTATTTTATGAAAGATCTTAAACATTTATTTTTCTATTTTAATAAAGTGCCTTTTATAAAATGTTTGTGCTTATGCTTATCTTGATAATTTGTTGGTTTAATGAAAATAATATATTAAAATATTTGATTATTACCTAAGCCGATATAAAATTTAATTACTATCAAAGTCTAAGAATACTCAACAAACTATTCGAAAAATAATTAGTTTATATTTTTGTTCCCATATATTATAAATTGGTGAACTTAATATAAATTGAATATAAAATGGTGGCGATATATAAATACAATAATTTGTACTGCTGAAATTAATTTCTTTTTAAATTTTTTTTGGAATGCTATATCTTGACTCGAATTTAAATTTTTTTAACTGTACTAAATATTTCCAATTGCTTATGTTATAAGATCTTAATATTTCTTATTACTAAATAGCTTGTGTAAAGGCAATACATAAAGCACAAATCGAGAAGTGCAGACTGCTATTGTCAGCTACGAACGAGTTGCTTTTTCAATCCGAATAATATATGTCATTTTTCTTTGTAATTTAACGTTTAATTTTTACACGAGTATATTTCTAATATTTCAATGAATTAGTATAATGAATATATTAATTCTTATATATGTGTCATAAAATTACATGAAATGAATAAAAGTTGAATTGCGTAACAGCGAGCACATTAATGGTGTTTGGGAAAAACGAAGTTTTTATATAATAAGAAATAATAAAAACTATTTATTAAGTTTATTTAAATCTGAATGACATAGTTTTTCAAAGAAAAAGTCTCTAAAAAGTACTAATATAGAGTATTATTTAATTATTTGTATAGCTAAGCGTGGCGCTGATCTTGAAAGAAAAGAAATTTATCATTCTGTTGTTTTTAAGAAACTGTTTCTAAAGAAACAATTAATCTTTAATTAGCAAAGTAAAAATCATAAAAAAATTTATTCTTTTATAAAATGGATAAAATTGTGTGCATAAATTGTAACTTATTATTTTTCTACTTATCTGTAGATAATTATATCAATGTAATTTGGATCTACGTTAATATGACTGTTAAAAAGCAGCAACAGAAATTTTATCAATGCATTTGTGTCAGTCCCAAATAAGTTTATTCTAAGTATAAATTACTTACATTAAAATCTAATAATGCTTACAATTTTATCTATAGTAAACAAATGAGAAAATATTTTTATTTATATGCTTTTATTTGCGATTTAAGCCAATTTGTTATATGATCGGATTAAAATTCCAAGACTCACTATAATATTCAGCTTACGAGTAAGAAACTTATAAATATGAGTTTTTTTATCCCATCCTTTAAGAAAAGAAAAGTAATAAAGACATGCGAATGGTGCTTTTCTCTTGTAGCAGAATCTTTGTACGTAACTTCAAGAAATTCATTGAGAGTGTATTCGTTTTTACGTATATTTATCAAATTGTACATTCGGATATTAGAAATTCGAATATAAAATTCGAATAATGATTAAAAATTCCCTCAAACTTTTATGTAATTTTACACTTCACAATATAAATCTGTACTTATAATGATATACATATGTCATATATTTGTAAAAAGTGTGTACTTATTTAATGATTGGTATATTAAAGATAACTATAAACAGAAATTTAGTTTTCATGTGTCTATATAGGAATTTAGTTATGAATTCTCCCGAAGTGTGGCGCTGTTTATCCATAAGTTTGATAATATGAATTCAACAAACTTACCATGAATCGTAATCGCCATGTTGAAGTATTAAAAACATTATTTCATTATTAACGTATTTGTAAAGTTGATTTACAAGTTTTCTATAATAGTCTTTATGCAACTTTAACACTGTTCCAGAGAGACATTTCAGTTTCTAAGAACTTGGAATACTCTGAATTATGTGGACTCGAAATCTTATATACTCATTGATTTTATTATCTATTCTTACAATAGCGATTATAAATGCAGGTAAGTCACTTTTGTTATTCTTTCGATATATTTTTAATAACATGTTATAAAGTATTAAAGTAATAACAGCGTGAAATTTCTTATATATCTGATTGATATTTCTATATCTAATTGATTATTCTTCTTACTGATAAAAATCACAAAAAGATATCATTTGAACGAAAAATTATTTTTTTTCGTAAAACTTCGTACTATAAGCTGAATTTGTTGGATTTGTGAAAATATATACATAATATACCATTCATATTGGATTTTGATAACAACAGTAATGAAATTTCTCTTGCATAATACTATTCCTAAATAATTTTTAATGCAAAATAAGACGCTCATTTATTTGATTATATGTATAACTATTTATATAAATGTGCTCCTAAATTATTTCATGTAATATACAGAATATCTATCATTAATACTATTATACTGATATTAGGAAAACTGATTTATTTTACATATCTTATTAGAATACTAGAAAAAAAAGTTCCTGACACTTTAGATTAGGTATTTTAAAGATTTTGGTTCGATGATAAATGCCATGTATATTTAACTAAAGTTCTGATTGTGCTAACTTTATGATATATGCCTTGTTAATACTTTTAATATTAAAGGTTGCCTTGTTATACTTTTAATATTGTCAGTTACTGCATTTTAAAATGGATAATTTTCCTTATTATAACAAAATCAATTTTAACACCTAAATGCAGCTCTTTCTGATAATATTTTCATTATTGATCTTCTATATGTATTAGTTATATGTCAGAAAAAAATCTCTAGTGTGAGTCTTTGTATTATTAAAACTTGTCAATTTGCTTTTATAGAATCTCCCAAAATCAAGAAATTTCAGTTTGATGACAATATCAAAGAAGGTGAAGTTGCGTCTGTCATGTGTTTAGCTACTTCTGCTCATAAACCAATTATTTTTAAGTGGGAAAAGAATGGTCAGACAATACCCAGTAATTCTGAAAATCCAAGAATCGAAGGTGGAACTATACATTCAGTGCTTGTGTTTGACTCAGTTACATCTGCAGACGATGGAAACTATTCTTGTATCATTTCCACTACTTCTGGAAGAGATAAGCATACTGCTCAACTCACTGTTAAATGTAATTTTCTACTAAGTTGCTCAATGTATATTCATACAAGATATGCTAATTTGATAAAGGTTAAATATAAATTTTGAATATTGATCAAATATCAGTTTATTTCCTATCAAATAGAAACTAATTAACAATCAACTTTAAAGTTATTTATTATATTTGTTAATTCTACTCTTTATGGTAGCAGAGCAAAGTTTAACTAAATTGTTTTACAGAATTACATAAATCTTAAACACATTTTGAGAAAAAAAATTTAGCGGTACTACAGAGGAAGTTTTTTTTTAAACATTAAAAAATTTTATCCTAAAAGATGTCTTATGATGGTCGACAGTAGAATAACGTTAACTACTTGAACTATGATTATCTATAGAACAGGAACAATTTCTTGTCTTTAGAAAAGGAAACTTTTAATACATTATTCTTCTAAATATTAGAAATAAAAATTTCATTTTCGTAGCTTAAGTTATTTTTTAAATGTCCCAAATTTTATATAAAATCAAAGAAAATATTATTCGTTATGAAGCATACCAAAAATTTAAATTTCCAGCTTCATAACTAAAATTTAAATCGAAATACTTTTTATAATAGCATTTTATATAATTTTTTGTTATATGTTTCAGCTCCTCCTAAATGGAAGGAAGAACCCAAAAGTTTGATTACTAGCGTCGGTACAGCCATCGCTGTGAACTGTTTAGCAACAGGTTCTCCTGAACCTAAAATTATTTGGAAGAAAAAGAATGGTAACTTATATTTATGATGTGACATTATTAGTTCTATACTGTGATAATAATATACTTCTTAATTCTTCAAGACTTTTCATCTATTATTAATTCCTTTGTTCTTTTAAAAGGGTATAGGTAATTTTAATCTTATTCTAATGTAAAGCTCTAGAAGAAGGCAAGTTGCACACCAGAAAAATATTATTTTTTTCTGTCTTATCAATGTCTTTAATAATAACATTATTTTGTATCTGTAGTTTAAATTGTGCTATACCAACGAATCTCATTTGTTTATTCTTTCGGTTTTATATAGAAAATAAAGATTGTTGATTTCTTCTTTTAACATTCTAAAAGTTTATAAAATGAAAATATAATATTCGAAAAATAAATATACTTTTAGAAACTTTTGAAGGAAATATTTTCAGATATAATTTTACAGTGCAAAAGTGCATAATTTTAATTAACCCCTTCCGGTATGATTTAATAATGAAAAACTGTGCATGAAATAACCATTTAATTTTTATTTAAACAACTTGTTTCATTTTACAATTCTTACATATTCTTAATTAAAATCCACTTTTTACATAGTGTTAAATAATATCAGAAACAGTAAAATTAAGAAAATAACAAAGCAAAACATTAATAAGGTATACAGATAATAGTCTTCAAGCTAGTGGTACTTTTCAAAACAAAGTGCAAAGGAATTCTTAATTGTTTACACCGCCAAGTAGTCTCACTTTTAATTTGATTCTTGTAACACACACGGCATTTCTTAGTAGGTTTTCTTTTATTCTGACTCATTAATTTGGCAGTGACTTGTACCAAGTAAACAATATGCAATAGTGACTTGTGATTTTCACAAGTGATAAAAGTGTTGCCAAATTCAGTACATTAGAAATTTTAAACTAAATTAATTATCATATTTAACAGTTACTTTAATCGCATGACGAGTGTAGCTCGTGATTGTGCGGTATGGAATGAAAAACTAATGACGAGCTAGACTCGTCATTTTACCGGAAGGGGTTAAACATGTTATAATAGGATTTGACGCAAAAGAATATTTTCTTACAGAGAAAGGTGATTTCGAGAATTTACGGAATATGGAAAGTAGTGATGCAAGTATATCACCTGGAAAGCTACGGTTACCTGTTGTTTCTGAAACAGATGCTGGAGATTATGAATGTGTAGCAGAAAATGGAATTTCACCTAGTATAACTAGTAATTTTTCAATAACAATTCATGGTAGGAACCTAATTTAAGCTTGTATTTTATTTTAGGTAACTTATATTGATTTATGTTGAAATAAAATTTGTTTGACTAAGTTTAATAGAGTCATTGCTGGTTTATTATTATATAAAATGTTTTATAAGTTAAAAAATGTGACAAATTTTTATCCGAATGTTTAAAATATTCGATAATCTAAAAGACTCAATTTCATTCTATCTTTTTTTACAAAATGCACTTACATTTATTATTTTTCTCGAATCTTTAAAACGTAGAATATGTTTGAGCATATGATGGAGCGATATTACTTGAAATATATTCCGATCCACACTACTTGAGTACCTATATTGAAAGGCTTTTGTTCATATAAACATTCTTTTGTGTGTATGCTGTTTGAATATGAGTATTCTTTATGTATTTAGCTTTAACTAGTTAAAGCTTTTACAATTAAATTCCTACATTTTGAGAACTAAATTTCAAAGAATTTGAACGATAAGAATATGAAAATACGATTGTTCTTATTTGCCAATTTTTCCATTTGTTTTTATTGTACTTTGAAATCGTTTAAAAAATTATATGAAATTTAGTCGCACAAATGAATATATAATTGAATCAAACTTTAAAAGAACATTTTTTATCACAGAAATAAATTTGAATTTTCTGTTAGTTTTATTATTATATTATAAAGTTTTGTCATGATATGTAACAATTTAGGCTTTCGTTTTCATATGTATGTTTTCATGAAGCTTTTACATGCCTTTCAGTTCCATAGATATTTTTGAAGCTGTTAATCTACAATATTTTATTTTACGTTATATTTAACTTATTTCTGTAAACACTTTTTTTGTCTATTTATATACTTAGATTCTGTATTGCTTCATGACTATACATATACGTATCCGTAATATTTGAATATATACTTAGACTATACACTTAACTACAATAAATAATATGTTTTGGTTATCTAGCTTATAATGTTACATATTACTGTTTACTTACCTGAAACAAAATCTGAATTAACATAATTCGAAGTCTGCTATAATTTCGATATATATATATATATATATATATATATATATATATATATATATTTATTTATTTATTTATTTACCATGGATGTTAACGAGCTATAAATTATTTCTGGTATACATTATACTGATAATCCTTGTAGATACTGCTTACTTACTAATGATTGTTGAGTGATATTTGTCGAAAATAGAATATGCTTAGATTTCACATTTAATTTTTGATGTTTTATACCTAAGAGTTATGGTTCATCGAATTAGAGCTAGTAATGAATATAATAAAGTTTATTTTGAGAACTGAATATATGTACTTATTTTTAATTCTAACAAATAGTACACTTTTTTGAATTATGAACCATTACTATTCTGAAATGAATTATAACTTGTTTAAACTTTTAAATGTACCTTTGTTTTTAAAATAAAATAAGATTTCATCTTCCTATCAAACCTATTTTAATCCTATGTAAGGAATATATAACTGTTTTGTGTGAACTGTTTCAAACATATCGTCATGTTTATAATATTTTATGACTAAATTTGATTATGAAACTGTCATAATAAAACAGTTTTTATGAAAAAAATATGAAAACCATTGAAATTTAAGCATACTATAAATAATATGCATTCGTGTAATTTTATAAAGTGTTGATAAGAGTGTATTAATAATATTTAGAAATAACAATATCGAAACTTCAGAATCTGTTAAATGATTATTTTTTATCTATGTGCACTCGATGGGTATACGAAATGTGAGTAGGTTTTTCCATATATGCACACCGGATGCTTTAAAATATGTTAAAAGTGGTTTACATATCAATATGCTCTTCATATTGTATGATTAAGACAAGAATGTATGTTTATATATTTTCCTACATGAATCATAAGATTATAGTAATTTCTTCATAACAATTATTGAATAGTAAAAGATAAATTTAATCAAAATTATAGTCAAATACAAATTTTGAGTAAATAATGGGGTAAATTATTTTGAATTTATTACATTTTTGCTTTACTACTCAAAAGTTTGTAAACTTCTTTCGTTTAAAAGAAAAGCCTGTTTTATATGTAGTATAAAAAAGGATTTTTATGACTCTCAATTTTATATCTAATAAATATCTTTTCAATAGATATCTTTTTATGTTATTGAATAACTGTATGTTGTGTTTTAATTTCTATAAAGATACATTATAATATAAAAATATATTAATAATATAAAGATACATTACAAAGTTTCAAAATATGAGGTTTTTATATTCAAAACAATATTGCATTACGCTTTTTACGTATTTTGCACACGTGATGAAAGAATACGCTGTATGCAAATATGTAAAGTAAGATCTTAAATTTATACAATGTTTTTATGTAAATCTTTTTAGTTAAGAGAATGAAAATATTTTACCCTTTTCATAAGAAAAAGTATAAAAACCTTAAGAAGATTTACAATATTAATAGAAACTATTGTTACATAAGAAGAGGTATAAATCTAAATTTAAAATTTTCATAATATCCGTTTAACTCGATAAAAATTGAAATTTTGTCATATTTCAAAATATACAGTATTTAGTTACGAATGAGGCCAAAATGTGGCGCTGCAGAGCTATTTTCGGTCCATATTATGTATTTTACTTTTATAACGCCATGTTACTTAAAGCTGAAATATTAGTTGTTTGAAATCTTGCAAAATCTCATTGCTCTAACTCCACAATTTTGTTCCAGTAAACATTTTTTTCATCAAATTGTTTAATCATGTCTAAGGACTATCGTTTTCTAAGCTTTCTCGTTCCGTTTTTGTACCAAGTTTCTACGTATATGTGGTTGCTACTACAATTACAAGTAATTCAAGCTAAAGGTAAGTAGATTTCTCTTTTAAGTTTTATCTTGTTTGTAGGTTAGATATATGAAATCTATGGTAATCGAGTTTTCTACTCCTTATAAAGAAATATTTTCTAGTTTAAAGGATTTTATCCATGACTAAGAAAGATTCTTCATATAACAGTGAAAATATTCATGTTTAGAAATTGAACATTGACAATTTGAGTCAAGTTTTGTTTTCTACCCTTTTAACGTGGCAATGTATTTTAACGTAAATTTCAGATTAGATTTAAGTATTTATACATTTCAAATAAAATGAATGCTGAAAATTAAAACCTGAAAATTTAAGCAAATTTTTTTTATTGAATCTAATTTGTGCTATAAATTGTGTTATAATATAATTGTTTAAAAATGTTATATTACGAACATATGCGATGAAGCTAATGATAAGTGTCCTTCCAGATGTGGATTACCCTAAAATACAAAAATTCAGTTTTCAAGATAATGTAGTTGAAGGAAGTTTAGCGTCAGTTACTTGCTTAGCAATAGCTAAAACTAAACCAATAACTTTTGAATGGATAAAAAATGGTGAAAAAGTTGCTGGTGACGTGGAAAATGTTAGAATAAATACAGCAAATGAAGTGTCAACATTAATAGTTGATCCTGTAGCTACGGAAGATAGTGGCAACTACACCTGTTCTGCTACAAATGTACATGGAAACGACAAGTATACTGCAGTCCTTCAAGTAAAAGGTACTAATCTCCAGAAATTTAAATAAGTTATTAGTAAGAATATCTGTTTTGTAAACTAGTATGAAAACATAGTTTTTAAGAGCGTTTTCTTACTTCGTCACAATGGGTGTTTTCTTTTAAGTTTTCTGATATTTATAGCAATATTTCTAAACATATACATGAATTCAATGTAACATAATTATAATCTGTTTATGTAAGCTAAAATTGATTTATGATTTTTACCAGAAAATTATGCATACTAATTGTAGTAGAAACAAAATATTCAAAATATCAATAAAATATTATGAAATTAAAATGTTCGCATTAATTTATCCCATTAACCGTGTGAATGATTTAAAATATAGTTTTGTTTGATAAACATTTTCTTCATAAATTTTTACACTGATTTTATTTTTCTTGGAAGTAAAAAAAATTAACATATTTGAAATTCAAACATTTTTATGAGTAAATAATAAATGATAAAAAAGGTATCACTCAAAATTATAAACTTTTGTAATTAAAACATTAACCACTTATCTTACCCTGTATATATATGCATACATATCTACATACATACAGGCACACACACACACATACACACACACACATATATATACATAGGTATGTATGTATTTAATGTTTATCAGTATTTTATTATTAATTAATTAATTTATTATTAATTTTATTATTAATTAATTAATTTATTATTAATTTTATTATTAATGTATAGTCTTTTTATATGATACATAATGCATTACATAATACATATATACATTTATATTAGTTCTTCATACGCATAAATTTTAATGGGAAATTATTTCGGATGTTCATTTAAAGTTTAAATGTAGTTTAAGCAATAAATCTTGTAACATTTTTGATTACAAGATTTATATATGCTATAGTAGGGAATTCTTAACATATTCGCTGGTTAATATATTTATTGCGTAAATTTGCTTATTTAAGGTGTTAATTGACCATTATCATTATGGATTCATAAAACTTACCTAAGTTACAAAGAAAATGTTATCTTAGAATTAAAAATTTTAATGTTTGGAATAAATAAAGTGTGAAACATTTTACACTTATAGTTCTTTTTATCTACCTTCAGAAATTACTTTACTTAATTTCTATTATGAAAGATGCTTGCTCACTTCATGTCACAATTTAGCAGAATCTTTTGGTAATTGTCGTTATATTTTGCTTGACTTTACTTGGTATATAAACTCTTTAATTTCCTTCTTATACAATTTAAAGTGTTTCACTTGTAGTGGATAACGTTAATGATATTATGCTTTCCACTCTGATTCTAAGAAATCTAAATTAAAAAAAAAGATTAATTAATATTATCCCAATTTTTCAGCTAGTCCAAAATGGGCAGTTCAACCATTTGATACCATAACGACTGTTGGTAAAGCAATCACAGTTAAATGTATAGCTTCAGGATCACCTGAACCTCAAGTTCTATGGTTTAAGAAAACAGGTAATCTCTTTTTATTTCCGCTAATAATTAAGTATTTTATGTGATATAACTAAGTTAAGGTTAATCCTGCATACACACTCAGGTGTAATTTTAGTTTATATAGAAGATAGTTATTTTTTATGAATAATTTAATCTTCTAAAGTATAATTATTCTTCAGTTTATGCCGATAAAAACTAGGTATGTTATCTTTGTGGAAGATATAAAAAATGTTACTTATTTTAGAATTACGTCAACTACATAAATACTTTCATCAAAATGATTAATTCTTACTTTAGTTTTACGTAATTTCTCCAAAACTAAGAAAGAATGTTGAATACGTTTTATTATAAAGATAAATCTAGCACAGTGATTCTTTTTTGTTTGATAGCAAATCCATAATTAGTGATGCGTAATAAACAAATATAATCACAACATCGTACAGTATTTATTGTGATAGGCTATGAAAATAATGGTATCAAAGAAAAGAGTTTCAAGTTATTAATAGGATAGAGGTTCCTAAATTAAGTTCTATCTAAACGGACTGTAAAAGAAACAAGAGAAATATCTTATATATATATATATATATATATATATATATATATATATATATATGTGTGTGTGTGTGTGTACATATATATGTATATATATATATATATGTATATATATATATGTATATATATATATATATATATATATATATATATATATGTATATATATATATATATATATATGTATGTATTTATATATATACATATGTATGTATATATATATATGTATATATATATATATGTATATATATATGTATATATATATATATGTATATATATATGTATATGTATATTATATATATATATGTATATATATATGTATATATATATATGTATATATATATATATATATATATATATATATATATATATATATGTATATATATGTATATATATATATACACATACATATATATACATACATATATATATACATATATATATATATATATATATATATATATATATATATATATATATAAAGGAGAGAGAGAGAGAGAGAGAGAGTACGGCAGAAAACTGAAGAGCAAATTAATTTTTTAAGGATTAAAATATAAGGAACTATTTTAAACTAATGCTTTTATGATGTACATTTCTGAATCAATAAAAAAATATTAACAATAATATAAAATAGTATACACGCACATTTTTGTGATAGATTTATTTAACTATCAACATGCGAAACATCCAGAATTATTACGATCTTTGTTATTATTAAGACTCACTCTAAGTGAATTAATGGGTTAAAGGGTAAGATGCGATTTTCCATTGGTATTGTACAAGTTGAGATCTCACATTAGTCTGAATACGAGAAATAAATTAATTTATTGTAAGAATTTTGATGGGATTTGAAGACCTGAAGAAGCTAAATTTTTCTAACTTTTAAACATTTATATAAATTATAATTTACTTATAATAGCAGAAAATAGCTATATTACTATTATATTTAGTGTAAGAAACAATTGCCATGTAATTAGTAATTTCTAATATTTAAAATTTTTTTAATAACAAAAGAAATAATCAAGCTATTTATAGTTTTTTGCTAAGTAAAGTTTTTTGTAACAAAAATTTTCTTGAATACTGCCATTAAAAGTATACAAAATACTTTACTTTTTTACCTATATTTTTCTTAGTGATTACTTTGATTTTAATCGATTATTTTTTAAAATTTATTTTAAAGAAGTTATAAATATGAAAAAATGCTCTAGTTAGAATGAAGCAGGAAAAAATATTAAAAAAATTCATTATTGGAATATTATACTATTTTACATTTTTTTATCATTCTATATTTTAATTTAAGTAATTAATTATATGTGTTACATACTGTGTAAATAACAATTATATCTGTTTAAGTAATAAATTTCTGCTAAGAACAAAATTTAAGTATTGAAATTATATTGCATAATTTTTTCCATTATAGAAAGTGAAAGAAATCCAAAGCTTGTGCCCCACGTTGGTGATCAGAAAAATACTAGTGTATTGAACATTCCTTCTGTTTCATACCATGATGCAGGAGTCTATGAATGCATTGCTGATAATGGAATTCCACCAGTTATTAAAACAAATTTTACTCTTATAATAAGGGGTATGACTGACGTATCTTCTTACATTAAGGGTTTCATCAACAGTGTACACATGTAAATGTGTACACTCTTTGACTTAATTTGAATGCTTACACCTTATGACGTTTTATTTTATAATAAATACAAAATGTTTCATCGCTGTAAACACAGCTATTTTAGAGTAAAATTGTATTTATGCTCTTATAAATAATTTTACGTTTATTAAACATAAATTTCTAATAGCGTTATTAGAAATTATTTTTATTTTTCTCTCATTACTACTGCGTGCCTTTTACTTTATATCATAAAAACGAATTATTGTTTTGTATCCCTAAAGACGATTTCAGGAATTTTAAATATATTGTTTGTACAGAGATTTTGTATCTCTATTTATTGAATAATTTTTGAAGTTTATATTCATTTCTATTTTTATGTCAACTGTTTTTACTCTTGTCAACTGTTTACGGAATGTATAAATTATTACTATTTATAGTAATTAGTAGTCACTTGAACTTCGATTTTATTTTTGAAATTTTTTGCTGAAATTGTTTTATTAAAATTCATATTCGGTCTTTCTAACAAACGCTGTGATCTGTATTTATCGGTATATTTTGCAATCACCTAGCTTGTAATGAAAAATAACTTTTAGTGTCCTAAATTTATTTTGTCAAATATCAGTTTTTACATAAAACATAAATGTTTTTTCAAGCTGTATTTTCGTATTCTCGGTAAAAATCATAAAGATAAAAATACAATATCTATAGTAAATAATGCTGTTTTAATGTTTCTGTACTTTAGAATAACGCCAAAGTGTGGCGCTGCGTATCTGTTGGCTTTGATGTTAGAGTTTTCAGTTTGTTACAACGCCATGAAGTAGAGCGTTTGTACACACGTTTACTACATAATTTCCTCGTTGTATTGTGTATATAATGATCGCATTTTTTATTATCAAGAGTCAGAAATAGAAGGTAAAAGCAACTCTGTTTGACTGAAAAAATATGCTGAATATAATAAGAGAGTTGTTTGTGATTCAATCTGTGAAAGCATTCCATGTAGTCGGATTACTTATCATCCATGTTACGGCATCCTCTTTGACAGGTAATTGAAATTTAAAGTTCTTTTTTGCTATTTCAATATGATTTTTATAGTATTTTTAATTAAATAGGAAACTTTATTTCATTTGCAAATTTGTAGGTAATATATCACTGAACAATTGACATATAAATAAATGAAGCTATGTATGTAAACCAAATTTTTTGTAAATCATACAAAACATTTCTCTACATTACTATTTGTATCAAGAATAATAAAAAGAAACATTATTACTGTAAAATTAGATTCTAGTTTAGTAATTATCATTTTAGTTTAATTTTAGACTCAACCTCAAAATATTGCTTTTTTTCTGTAGCAATAAAGATAAAAAGAATCATATTTTGCTGTTTCTCTCATTAAAATAATGTAAAGAATTTTCTTCAAACTGTATCGTAACATTATTTATCATTTTTTTTACCATAAACGACCCAGGAATACATTTTATATCACACAATGTAAATATTGATAAACATATATAAACGCAATACTCTCGATATTTTAACCTACCTTTTGCAGATGCTGACTCACCCAAAATACAGAAATTTAGCTTTCAAGAAAACATTGTGGAAGGAAATGTGGTGTCTGTGACATGTTTTGCTATTGCAAGAACAAAACCTATATCATTTGAATGGCTTAGAAACAGTGAAATAATTACGGAGAAAGAAGAAAATGTTAGAATAAATACAGCCAATGAAGTATCTACTTTAGTATTAGATCCTGTTACAGTTAAAGACAATGGTAATTACACATGCTCTGCATCAAACTTACACGGAAAGGATAAATATACAACAAGTTTAGAAGTCAAAGGTAAGATTTTCATGCAGTATTCTTGGTAATAGTATATATATATATATATATATATATATATATATATATATATATATATATATATATATATATATATATATATATATATATATATATATATATATATATATATATATATATATATATATATATATATATATATATATATATATATATATATATATATACATATACATATATATATACATACATATATATATATATATAAATATATATAATATATATATATATATATATACATATAATATATATACATATATATATATATATATATATATATATATATATATATATATATATATATATATATACATATATATATATATACATACATACATATATATATATATATATATATATATATATATATATATATATATATATATATATATATATATATATATATATATATCACAGGCTTAAAATTACTTTTAGTTTATTTAAAGAATATCCTAATACTTTACAAGATAGAAAGTAGCACATATCGACATTTAATTTTATTTGTATTTTGGAAAATTTTTGATGCCATAATTCTTAGCTCTTCTTTGAAAAATGCTTAATAATTGTTTCGAAATATAAACACTCTTTTACAAAATTGTAATTATTTTTCTTATAAGAATCTAAGAAGTGTACATTGGGTTTGATAATATAGAATTTCACCATTTGATGTTATTTCAGTAGTAATTTACTATTATATATATAAAGATAACTTCAATAAAAAAATATTAATATTATTTATAATTTTTGAATAATTCTTACCAAACGTGTAATTTAAATCATCAATTCACTCAAACTAGACAGATATATTTTAATAATTAGTTTAATTATATCTTCATGTAAATACGTAAGTATTGGATAAAATAGGATAATTTACTAAAGTATCCGTAACGTAACGTTAATGTATCTAAAAGTAAAATTTTTAAAAACATTAAAAATAAATGGTATATTTTAGTTTGCTTTTTTTACCGCGAATCATTAAATTACCTACAATCAGCCATCAGATAAAAATAACTCTTCTTGTAGAGATGCATAAATGTATCTTTACAACGCAAAGTTAATTTAAAAAAATTATGTTTCATAATTTCCTGAATACAAAAAACGGTCGCTTAATAACAAAATTGTTTTAAAAATTCTGATTTTCAAGTAACTATTATAGTATTTTTACATACCCCATAAAATATTTATTAAAATGTATACTCATTCCCCTGTAACCCATTATTTTTTCTTCGTAATAAACTCTCTATCTTCGAATCATGTGCAGATTTCTTCATGAAATTATGTTTAGTGCTTGTTATAGTTCACTTCTGTAAATATTTCTGTCAACATTGAAATCTGAAAATCTAATTACATCAGAAATTTAAAAGATATTACATATTATGTTAAATATAATGCAATTTATGGGCTATTGTCAGTACTCACAATTAATAGTAATAATATATGTTTGAATATTTGTGTTTTGATATACATTTTTATATTTTAAACAGCTAGCCCAAAATGGATCCAAGTACCAGTCGATATAATAAGTACTGCTGGAGGTTCTGTTTCTGCGATTTGCCTTGCAACTGGATCCCCAGAACCTCAAATCACTTGGATTAAAAAATCAGGTAAAATCGCATTAATTTGTTTGATTACATGATGCAATGGTGAAATTAAAATCAGTAGTAAATAAAATATTATGACATATGATCCTTTAATATTCTTTGAAGATTCAGTTCAGGATTTGCATAACAGTATCTAGATAACAGTACTTTTTTGTTCAAACCACCTTTATAATTGCTTAAAAATTGTCCAAGAATATGAAGAAAACAGTTTTGCTAACATTCTCTTAGCGATTTATATCTTAGGTCGATGTATAGTGATTACTAATGATAATTTCATAAACAAGCGTAAAATGTTTACATTTTCCTAACATGAGTATTGAAATATAATTTAAGTAAATATCCGAAATTCTTCAGTAGGTTTCTTTCTCCCTATCAATTAGTACTTTTTTAGAATATGTTTTACAATAGTATGTACTATTTTTAAGGAGAAATGTGTTCAAAGAATGAGTAATATAAGATAAAATATCAAATATTTAAAAGAGTAATAATTTATAAAGAAAATAAATATAAAGTAAAGCCTAGTGCTTCAAAGTTTAAAAATCGTTTTATGTGCAATAAAGGAAAAAACACACTGACAGAAAACAGCCAGAATGAATAATTATACAAGGAAGTCAAGTTTAATCTATCGTTAATTTTTTTCACTTTTCTGCCAGCGAGTTTCTTATTTTCATGAAGAGTTAAAATACATCTTAAGTTCCGAAGCAACTATCTATTTTACTTAATTTTATTAGAGAAACTCAAGCGATTATCTTTCTAACTTACTATTAATAAACTAAAGTTTCGAAATTAGTTGATATTGAATATTTAATCCAGGTTCAACATTAGAAATTCCTTAGGGCCTGTCTCACTAAAGTTGTTGAACGGCTAACAGAGGTAAACAACGGCTAACCCATGGTGCTAACCAATGACTGGACGCGATTCTCCGTTTAATCACAGATTAATCGTGGTCAGCAGTTAAACGACTTTGGTGAGACCAGCCCTTAAAGGCAGACATGCCAACTACTCCATATTCTCTGGAGAAATGAGAAAAATGGATAACTCCGAAAACTCTTCAGATTGCTCCGGAAAGGAACAAAGCGTTTGAATACCTAAAAGATTACAATTCAGCAATCAAAGTTTAGCCAAAAAATACTGCTGAAATGCTGCATGTTAAACTGTTTTCAGTACTGTACAGAAAAACCAAACTGAATTTTGGTCAAATAAGAGTACACAAGCTTTAGAATCCCTGATGATAGAAAAATGGAAATATTTAATATTTACTGTTCTGAAAAATAAGTTGTTAAAGATAAAAAAGCTACTCATACATTTTTAAATGCATAAATTTTGCAATGTACTACTGTGTAAATATTTTAAGTTTAATTCTAATTTAGAAACCAATAAGATATGTACTTATGTATAATCTGTAATTAGCATGTTAAAATTTCAAACCACGCTGTTGCTCCTGACACAAGTGTCTGAATGTTGGCATGTCTGTAAATGTGTAAAATAATTTGAAGATGGAAGCTGTAGATCCCTGTTCATTTAGGCCACAAATATCAAATGTATATAGAAGAAATTTTAAAAAAATTATGTTTTTTCTGTTAATTCTATGAAATTAAACTGAAGTTTTAAACTGAAGAAAACATCATAGATAAATGTTGTAACAGACATTAAGCTGGTAAAAAGTATCCGCCTCTTTCAATTGTTTAACTAAATATATATATGTTTCAACTATGCAAGAAAATTGAATGAAAGATTTTACCATGTTGATAAAGTAAATTTTACATTTAGTGTTTTTCTATGAAAACAGAAATCTAGTAAAGTTTGAGTCTATTTAAAAAGTGGTATAAGCTTAAATTTTGTACTTGAAACGTTTTTAAATAGTATAATTTTTTCTAAAAAATATTTTGTATGGTACTTAAGACAATGCGACTATAGTGCAAGATATAGAAATATTATTTTCAATTTACGGAAAAGAGAATTTCAAATAAATATTACAAATGGATATCTGAACAAGTTGACAAGACATCGACAAGTCTCGACAAGTTTATTAGTGATTATTTTGAATATATCAATAACATTTATTAAACAAAGAACTAACCCCATTTACTAAATAACTATAGTTGTATATCCTAACTTTATAGTTGTAAACATTTAAAAATTAGAGATTCTTTTAATCTTTTAAACATATGTCCAGTTTTTTTTTAATATTATTACATAAAATTAATTTTTAATTTAGAAAAATAATTCAATGCTTTGAATTCTTTTAGATTTGAAAGATAGAAAAGAATCATTGGTGTTTCAATCTGTAGAAAGCAAGAATAACAGCTTGTTGAAAATTAGTTCGCTATCATATGATGATGCAGGTGTATATGAATGTGTTGCTGAGAACGGAGTTTCTCCTAGTATTAGGGCAAATTTTACTCTGACCATACATGGTATGACTGAACATTTCTAAACGATACCTGAAAAATTTTTTAATAAAATATATTGCCAAATATTTATAACGTCGAATACATCATATATGAATTAAATATTACTTCAATTTATGACTGCTTTCTGTACAAGATATCTCAATCGTTATGTTTTCAATATCATAACATGCTAATATTCTTAAAACTTTATATCTATCTATCTATCTATGCATATATATATATATTATTAATATATATATATATATATATATATATATATATATATATATATATATATATATATATATATATATATATATATATTGCCTGTCAAATGGTCTATTGCGATCTTTGACAGGAGAATAACAGATAAAAACACAGAAAAATTATTTTCCTGCGTCATATCTGTTTTTTTCGGAGGTAACTTAAAGCTGATTGAGTAATGGTTTTCTCACTAAAGAAATCATTAAAATTATTGTTTTAAAAATGTTTTAATAATTTCATCGAAGATGATATAATGTTTGATCTGTATTCATCAACCTAACTGACTGGGAAGTAACATTTCATCCGAAAATTTCAATAAAAATTTTGCGAAACGAATCTTTTTACTATTTATAACTATGTCATTGGGAAGCCCATTGTATTTAACACAGGGGAAGTCAGGCTGTGGACAGATTAGCGGGTTTTATATTGCCACCAAATGTACTACGTAAAACGAATTTATTTTGCTTCCATTTGAGTAGAAGGATCCCCTTCCTGGAGAACTTCTGAAGGTAGATAGCTCATATTTGTGTTGTTTCCGAGTGAAACCAGAAAAACTCTGTACGGAATCAAACCCGTGACAAAGGGAAAAGATTTTTCATACTGAAAAATCGGAGCTTTAATGAGTTGGCCTATGTTCGTGCCTGTACACAATGATTTTAGTTATTATTGTAAAAATGTTTTGGATGTTTACTAGTTTGATGATAATATATATTTAATCCTGCGATTATTCAAAGTACTGGTTGAGATAATATTAAAAATTCTAAGTGATATTTTGCTTTTACTTTGATAAACAACTTGTAAATTATGTTGTATAAAAATATTCTGTAGTATTTCTGTGTTTCAGTCTGTAGAAAGTATGAATAACAGCTTGTTGAAAATTGGTTTGCTATCATATGATGATATCATATGATGATCATCACTTTTTACTCCTAAAATTATTTATCTTCTTTTGTGCTACATTTTTCAACATTTGGAAATTTTATAAGACTTTAATATATTTTAGTTTATCTCTAAAAAAATGGCTCCATTTTTTTTGATGCAATACGCTGTAATATTTTTTGTTTAAAGAGGTTTTGTATCCTGTAGCGTTGTTTGAATGCTTTGCATTGTCTTTATATAATTGCGATACTGATATATTTAAAATAAATGAAAATGATTAAAATGAACGAAGAGAACACGTATTTTATTTTAAAAAACGAAAGTTATAAGTTTTTCATTCACATATGGATTTATCCACTAATTTTAGATCATAGCATAAAAAAAGTTTAATGCTTAGTTATGCTTATATTCATCTTAATTGTAATGGATTTATTTATGTTGTTTCTTGAGATTTGTGTGGTGCCCTGTATATAACATGATATTTAAATCAAAAACACCCTAACACATATATGTTTATGTGGTTGGTGTATGCATATATATATATATATATATATAATATATATATATTATATATAGATATATATAGTATATATATATATAGTTATATATATATATATATATATATATATATATATATATACATATACCTATATCTATATCTATATCTATCTATCTATTTATATATATATATTTTTTTCTAAACCTATAAAAAGAAATGATTATTTAGAAACTTTCGAAGAATATAGGTTAATACGATAAGGAAAGTCGCAATGGATGTATTACGTATCTATAAATATTGGTATTTATCCAACTATTTATTGAAAACATAAAATGAGTTTTATATTGTTTTCCTAGAATTCATGCCTAGTATTCAAAAATGTCACATACAGAACAGATATATGTAAAATGCATATTATGTATGAATGCATTTCTTCACGATATGATACATGCAAAATGTGGATCTGTATGATTGTATTTGAGAATCTGTGAATTTATTATCTTGTTTTAGTAAAAGTTAATTTCTAAGATACTTATCTTTTAATTAAAGCTGGAGCTCACTGAAGTACAGTTTATTGTGGATCTTTCACTTAAAAAGATAGAAAGATAAGTGAAAGTTATCAACTAATTGTTAGATTAAAAACGAAATGGAAAATAATGTAATATATCTTTCCATGCATGTCTATTGTATAAATTCGTTAATAGAATAGTATATATTGCTCCAATAACGAATTTAGTAACAAGCATACAAGTAGACAAAAATATTTTGTTAAGTTTTGTATATAATTTTTAGTTACGAATGCTGTCAAAGTGTGGCGCTATAATCTTACAATTACTTACTTTAGAAATTGTGAAATGACACAACAGACAACATGGCGTTTACTATAGATTACTAAGTACGCTTGTGTCACAACCAGTTTTGAAAATCTGTGATGATTAATACGTTTAAAGATAACATTCCAAGATTATATAAACTTATACGTCTGTCATATGTATAAAATGGTGGTAGGAGTTTGGACATGGACGTGCATTATTTGGATGGCTTATCAGTGTTCACTAGCTATAGCAGGTAAGAAACTTTACCTATTTTACATTTTTTGCCTTTAAATCTATTCACGTACCATTGCGTTTAAAATATTCTTAAGACTACAGTTAAATTATAAATACGTAAATATTGTTTATAATTCAATGAAATAATATTGTATTTCAAATTATTTGGATTGTAGCATTTTGTGTTAAATTTTCTAACTTGTATATGCTAACATTGCAAGCTACATAAAGGTAAAACATTCTACTAATCTTTGTGTTGATATATTTTTTGTTATAGTTTATTATGTTTTTATGTTTAATATTTATAATTCTAAATTTAAATTGTGAGAAATTTGAAATATTATTAAAAGTAAATACCTTTTAAGGATTTAAACTAAAACTTGTTTTTAGAAAAACTTTATTTTAGCAAATCTTAGAAATAGATACTAAAATTATTTGAATTATCTCCGCTAACAGTTATGAATTAAATTAATGCTTTGTATCACCGTGATGCATATTTGCAACATACGCAGATATTAATGTTATATACACAGTACTCTTTAAAAGAATATTTTATTGACCATAACTATTCTGCAACACCACAATAAACAGTGTTTAAGCATAGAAATCTTAACAAGTACTCAAATAAACTTTGCATTAATTAAAATAAAATCTGGAAACGTAAGAAATAAACTACTCCCAATTATAGTTTAATTATTTTTGTAATGATAATGTGTGTACAAATAATTTACATTTTAACAATAATAAGTAGCTTTATTGCATAGAATAGTTTTTTGCTAATATATTTAAATTTTTAATCATTTTTGAATTCAAGGCTCATTGTACACAAAGGATTAAACACAATTATTAATTTAAACTTACGCATTGAGCTATATACATTTAAATTTATACGTTATGTTTTAATACCGTTTTACGAATGGAATGTCAGTATAAGAAGGTGTACAAGTTTTAATAATATTCTTTCCTACAAATTGAACACTTTTATTGCTTGCTAAAATTCTTTATTTACTTCTCAACATAATTTTAGAAATATAGAGTCTATACATGTAGTATAAAATATTAACACAAATATTTTACTATAGAATATATATTTTACGGAGGCAAAATTAATTATTTTAAAATGCTAAGTTTAAAATTTTATTTTTATGGATAGTTTTATCACTTATCAGATATTATTTTCTTTGTTTCGTATTCTTTATTCAACTTATATCTTGCCCTTGGATATTATATTATACCCTTGGATAAGAATTCTGAAATTTCACTTTTGAATTTTTTATAAATTAAAATTACAACACTTACGGAATAGCTTAAAACTAGTATTTAATCTAAAATGTATAGTGACACATTTAACAACACTGTAATATTCTGAATGATTAATTCATACTTGTATTTGCTTTAAATGTTTGTTTTCTAATTTCCTTAAATATATATATATATATATATATATATATATATATATATATATATATATATATATATATATATAATTGTACTTAATTAGATATTTAATTTAAAATTTGTTTTCATTTTCAGATATTCCGGAAGTTCAAAAGTTCTCATTTCAAGAAGACATTGAAGTAGGCCAAAGGATTTCAGTTGTTTGCTCAGTGAAATTAGATACGGGATTAGTTTCATTTCGGTGGTTAAAGAATGGAAAAGAATTGGAAATGGTAAAAAATGTGAGAATCAAGAATGATCAAGAATTCTCAGTATTAATTATAGACCCATCAAGCTTGGAGGATGAAGGCAATTATACTTGTGTAGCCAGCAACAATTTTGGCAGCGGCAAGTACACTGCCCATCTAAGTGTTAAGGGTATGTATTTCCTCTGTCAGAATGTTTTAAATATTTCTCTCAGCTTTACTTAAAAAAATATCCTGTTCATTATTAATAATATACGACATTTATACAAAACTAGGAAATTTTTACTTCTATATAATATATAACTGAATTCGTATTGAAATGAGTAAAATGAGTAAAGTGTATACTACTCATGATAAATTTTTCTCCTTTTCCGATCATTGTAAAACATAAATATTATTATATAAATTACTTAAATTTAATAGCATCCAATAAACACAAGTATATATATATATATATATATATATATATATATATATATATATATATATATATATATATATATATATTATATATATTTATATATATATTATATATATATATTATATATATATGTATATATATACATACATACATATATATATATATATATATATATATATATATAAATACATTATATATATACATATATATATATGCATACATATGTATATATATATATATATATATATATATACAAACATACATATGTGTATATATATACATATACATACACATATAAATACATATACATATATATATATATACATGTATATATATATATATGTATATATATACACATATATATATACATATATATATATATATATATATATATATATAAATATATAATTTTTTGTGTTTATAATTTAGGAAAAATTTTGTTGCTAAGTACTGAAAGTGCTTAGTAACAAAATTCTTGTTTTAAAGAGAAAAGTATTTAAACATTTTAATTTTTTTTATTAATAGAGAAAACTGAGAGATTTTTATACTCGCGAAAAATTATGTTTTAGGTTCATTGCTTTATATAATTTAAAATTTCTAATGAAATCAGTTACTTTTACTATTTATTTTACATTTTATTCAACAAGTGTATTCTGTTAATTTATTCCGCTATACTTTTAGCTCCTCCTGCATGGCTTGTTAAGCCTATGGATATTATTACAACGATAGGAGATTCTATTACAATTAACTGTATTGCAAGTGGGGCACCTCTACCTAATATAGTCTGGAGGAAGTATTCAGGTTAGTTTATTTTTCTTAGTACAGTGCCTCTCGGCATCATCATTTAATAAAAGTATTGAACATCCACAATAGATGTTTAATTTTATATAATTTTGTGTAATGGACGTAAAAAAATATTGAATTCTATAAGCAAATGTCCTTCAGAATTATAATAAACTTAAAACGTATTGAAATTTATTTGAATCTTTTTGAAATTTTAATAAATTTAAAATGGAGTATGAAAACTATGTGTTAAATGATTTTAAAAAATGTATCATTATTAGATATTAACTATGAATTCACATAACTACAATGCCATCAAAGTCAACATAAATTTTAAAAGTATATCAAAAGTTGAATGAATAAGTTTCAATGAATTAAATTGTACAGTTTGACTTTAAATTTTGGGGAACGTCTCGTTATATTAAATAAGCGTGAAGGAGAAAGAAGTAATTCTAAAAACTTTTGATTAAACGTTAAAAAAAATTTCAGAAACATTTACGTAGAAACGAAAAGCTGTGAAAATTTAAACATGTCAATAAATTTATCTCGATCACTCTCTTTGATTACTTATATGTGCGTGTGTGTGCGTGTATGTATCTGTATTTTTTTGTAAAAAGAGATTAAAGTTACTCAATAATGATAACATGTTAAATTATATTGATATTATCTTAAACTATATTGATATTATCTTTCTCTTCATTTAATTGATACAAAAACAGTTAGTAAATTTAATCGATTTTTCTAATTCAGTTCAATATATTTAACTTTTCTTTTTAGATTTTCTATGGCTTTCAATATTTTTTATGATATATAACATAGTTCCCGTTATATTTCTTTTATTCCATATTATTATTATTCTTTTTTAGATACTAATCCCACCGAAATCGCAGCAAGTTTTTTGGATTCTGAAACTTATCACAGAAGTAACAACAGTATATTGTCTATCTCATCAGTATCATACACGGATGCTGGGTTTTATGAATGCGTCGCGAATAATGGAATTGTTCCAAATATTAAGGCAAATTTTTCTATAACCATACGGGGTAATTTAATCATTTATTAATTTAATAAATAATTCCCTTATTACCTTGTTTACATGTATAACAATTAAATTCCATAATATACTGTTTATCCATGGAGCTTTAAAGAATGTATCTGTGTATATAATTAATAAATAATTTATCTGATACGTGTTATTTCATATGCTAATTCTGTACGGAAAGTATAAATTACAGTTGATTTATGAATGTTCATGAAATATATGTTATATTGCATCATAAATATGAAACGAAAGTGTAACGATATAAAAGTCTTTTTAAAGTCTAAATTTTGTTTTGGTTCATGACGCTGAAAAGCAGGAAAGCTGTTATAATGAGTTAATATGATACAGCTTTATATTTTAATTTTCGCTGTTACTGACTAATTTCTTTTTTTACATACGTTCTCATCTTTGATAAAAGTGTATAATTTATATAAATTATTTTTCAAATATTTCTTATATATGTAGAAACTTGTATTATAACAAAATTTTAGACATATATTTTTTGCGTGAAAAATATTTCACTTGATATGTGGCCAAACCTGATACTTCCCAATATATCTAATTGTTATAAGCATTGAATTTACTCTGACTACTCATAATTTTAATTGTGACTTGCTTCATCTTCGTGGAGTATTGTTTCAGAAGAGATTTTTGTTTATATGAATCTTCTCTAAAGCAATATTAGCACATAAAATTCAGTTTACATCCTTTTTATGAATTATATGGAATTTTGAGTATTATGTTTTCAAAAGTTTCTATAGAGCATATACTTTTGTATGATGGCTAAATTTTCATTAAGTTCTTAAAATAAGTGTATGGGTAAATATAGTCACGTTTTATGGCATCCTTTGATAGTTAAAATGCATTCAGGGAATTTTTCATAAAATTAAGAAAGCTTTTTTTAGAATATGTTTCAATGGTGGCGGGTAAAACTTATTTTACACAGTTGTTACAAATGTCTCAATCTCTAGTTTTTAAAAAATTTATTTCCAATAGTTGAAAAATTTTCGTCTATTTTGGAACTGTACGATAAATAAATGATTTATTTTAAGTTTTGATTAGCAAATGATTTTGTTTGGTAGCATTCTATTTTGATATTTACGAATCAAGCGGTACCTTGTAATTTGACAATTGCATTCTATTGATATCTTTGCGTTTTATGTATAGATACTCAATAAACCAACTAAATATAAAATGTACCTTAATCTAGAGTGAATCACGTAAATAAAAGCATTGTTTTTTTTTGAAATTATCGTATTAAACAGTCGTTTGAACATTAACAAGGAACATTAATAAGAAATGGAACTGCAAACAAATATATGTGTTTAATAAACACGTAAAATAAAGTTTTTTACTAATGGTACATTTGGTAATATGACAATACCAAAAAAAGAAATGGTTTGGTAAATCTAAAAATGTTTTGATTGTGTGTAAAAAATATATAAAGTTATTAATATTTTATGCAATGTTTTTGTAAAAATATTTTGAACACATTTAAACATTGAAAGTATGAATAATTTATGATTAGTCGTTTATATTCTAAAATATGATATTTTTATTGAGATTTTTTTAAAGAAAGTATTTTTTTTCGGCTTAAATTTTCTGTATTTCTTATGGAATTTTTGTCTTCTGGAAAGTATCACGGTTGATCTTTATAATATAAACTTGATGTATAACTCATATACTTTATATTTTAAATTAAATCATATTAAGTGATTGCAAATCAATTTAAAATAGTTTTAGAACAGCAGACTGTGTCTAACAAAAAATTTCGGTATCTGAAAAGTAAACCAAGTTATTGAATTGATTATAAGAGTCCTAAATTTTACGTACTTGGAAAGGGTGCAATTTATTAGATACATATAAAGCATTGTATATTTTCTCAAAGATTGTTTCTAATGTTTGATTTTTTCTAATATATAATAAATTTTCTTGAATTAGTACCAAATGATGCCAAAGTGTGGCGCTGGTTGTGTGTTGTGAGTTATTTTCCATTTCTCATTTCATGAACAACGCCATGTTACAAGATGGTTGTAGTTTCCTGTTTTAGTAAAATATATTGTCTCGAGTACTTGAATTGCACTACTTACACTCAATATAGTTAAAGGTTCAATGACAGTTTTAAGCGCAAAGTCACGACTGACCTGTGAAATTTGGAATTCAAATCACGTAAACTGTTCCTCTATAAAAGTTCTCAAGCTATGTTAATGTGGCAGTATCGTGTATTTTATGTGATTGCATTGCTGCTTCAGATTCTCATATCTAATGCAAAAGGTACGTATTAATTTTTTTCATAATTTTTTCACTCATAAATAATAAAGGTGTTATTTATATGATATTTGTCGACATAAATTAATTGTATAATCATTTTACACATGTAGATTTAATACTAATATATAGTTAATTAGTACTAATATTAGTAAAATTTTCACTTTTGATGACTATTACATATGAGCATATGAATATAAACCTTAAAGATATAAAATCTCACCCATATTTCTAATGAGATTTTTATTGATGAAAAGTTTTCCTTAAATAATACTTTCTTAGGTTTGACATAGCATTTTTAGGCTACTTAAATTTTGCTCTAATAAAATAAGGCTTTAAAGTATGAAAATTATAGTTTTCTTGAAATATATTTGTAGAATAATTTCATAATAAGAATTAACTTATAAGAATTTTGGTTTTATTTCGGTTTTATTAACTAATAAGCATTCTGTTGTAGTTCCTTATCGTTTATATATTATAATACATTTATCATAATTATTCATATATTAATGAATAATCTAACCTTACTTGCTGTATTATGTAGTACTGCTAAATTCCGCTTTTGTTAAACAAAGATAGGCAATTCGCAATATCAAAGATTATGAATAAGAAATTAAATTTTACCATAATGTTTATTTTTTTAAAAGTTAAGTAGAAATTTAAGTAGGAACAATTCAAACGATTTTAATGTGTTTTATGG
>CM063504.1:95677795-95705295 GCA_032207245.1 Pardosa pseudoannulata | reverse complement strand
TTTCCTTTCTGACAGTTTCTAGATTAAAAATTTTAAAAACATGTGCTAAAATATTCTGATCTCAACTAAATATTAAATTTAATAGAACACAACTTTTTTTATTTATTACAGATATATCTCTTTTAACTTATATTCTTTATTTAAAAATAAAAGCTACCTAATATTGCACTGAATTTTTAGACCGGTGTGTTAAGTAGTAATACTAGTTTCAGGAAATTATTTTACTAGATAACTCTTTCTATGTTTATTGTCTAATATAGAGAAGCTATTTTGTGCCACAATTCCAAGTGCTTGATCTGCATCAATCTTATTTTAGACATTCTCGAAGTTGAAAAGTTTTCGTTTAAAGAAGACATCGTAGTTGGTAAAAGAGTTTCCGCTACTTGCCTAGTATCACAACAAACCAGTACTGTTTCTTTCAAATGGTTGAAAAATGGAAAAGAAGTAGAAATTTCAAATAATGTTAGAATCAAAGATGATCAAGAATTCTCAATTTTAATTATTGACCCAGCTAATTTAGATGACGAAGGAAATTATACTTGTGTTGCAAGTAATTCTTACGGAAATGCAAGACACACAGCTCACTTAAGTATAAAAGGTAACTGTTTTAAAATCCATATTTTTAGAGCATTCATTTCATAAAAATTGACATTATTTATCTACAAGTATTATTATTGTAAGTGTGTTGAAATGTTGTAAACATCAGTATAAAAGCAAATATGTTTATTTTTGGAATTAATTTTATATACATATGTATATGTGCGTATGTATACATTTATGTATACATATATATGTGTATATGTATACATATAAATACATGTATATGTATATATATATGTATGTATATATATATGTATATATATATGTATATATATGTATATATATATATATATATATATATATATATATATATATATATATATATATATATATATATATATATATATATATATATATATATATATATATATATATATATATATATATATATATATATATATATACATATATCAAGAATAAATCCTATTCCATATGCATCCAGTATAACAAAAATCCTTGGTTTACAGATTTAATTTAATTTCAAATAATTATTTTGTTTGTAATTTTAAATTAACTTAAAATATTTTTAACAAACTAAACTTTATCAGCATTACTTACATGCATCATAGAGGATTTTCAAATGTATTTTAAGCAAATTATGAAAAATGAAAGCATATTTGGATACTAATTTCATGTACAAAATGTAAATATATACAGTTGAGTAATTTATATCATATTGTAATCTCATGATTTAAGCTATTTGGTGTCTCTTAAATAATTTTTTAAAGGTAAAAAAGATGTACATATACATGTATTTATATACATCTATCTATCTATCTATCTATCTATCTGTCTATATATATATATATATATATATATATATTATATATATAATATATATATATTATATATATATATATATATATATATATATATGTATGTATGTATGTGTGTGTGTGTGTGAGTGTGTGCATAATATGTCATTTCTAAATACATTCCTTATGTAATATGTTACTTCGAAAACTATAAAATATGTTGCTTGCTATCGTATTAAATATTTATAGGTATAAATTATAATAACGAACAACAAAATTCTTAACTTTGATTTTATATAGATATATTAAATTTTACGTAGGTGTTTACCATATATTAATGATCTGAGTGTTTTTATATTTGGAATTTTATTGCCTCGTAACATACAAGTCGAACTGTATATAAAATAATTTTAATTCTTTAGATTTAAATCAGACATTAATCCATTTATATAAGTAATTATCTATCCATATTTTATTGGTCCTGATATTTAAAGTGTTTTTAAATTTTTTCGACAAAATTTATGTTTAAAATAGCCTTTTAATTTTATTTTTACTTATTTCAATATTACGTGATACATGAATTAATACAAATTGAAAATTTATAAATTACTGATATTAAATATTTTTACTAGTAGTATAAAAAATCATCTGTTATAAAATTAAGTTATAATCTGTAAATCTTCTAAATTTATAACAAATTTTTAGAAAATTTTATGAAATGGCATATTTATCCAGTTAAACATACCTAAGCGTTAAATAAGGAAAATATTCAGTTGAAATTTCTAGAATATCAAACTGTAGAGATATCTGTATAAATGTATTATTTATGAAAAGTACTTTTTTAGTAAAATAATAATTGATTACACTACTTGAAGTTATTAATGCTTATATTTGGTGCTATATCTGGAATTCTGATTCAAAGATTTCCTTTATTATTGTGTATAGCTTAAATATATTTTACTAATCATAACTATTAAAATTGTAGTTTATAAAATTAAACTACAAAACAATTAAGCTAATTATATGTGTAACATGTGTATAACATTTTAGCAGTTACTAATTTACTTTAATTTTTAGCACCCCCTAAATGGCAAGTTCAACCATTTGATATAATAACAACTACCGGGAATTCTATCACTGCAACCTGTCTAGCAAGTGGAGCCCCAACACCGAACTATACTTGGCATAAACTTTCAGGTAAGTATTAAAAATATTTACATAAACTATACAAGAGTACCTAAATTTTATGTTATGCACATTTCATTTTTATAAATATAATGATTTATAGTGTATAGGAATACACATTATACAAAAATATATATTTTAATTTAATTTTTAAAGTTCGTTCTGAAAATGCATTTTTCAAAAGGAAATGTTAATCTTTTGTTTTGTTGTGAAAATGTTAAAGACTTAATGCAATTTAAATTAAAATATAGATATTGTAATGATTCAAGGAAAAAATTATTTCGGCATTTTTAATCTATTTATAGCTTATAGTAAAATATTTAGCAATGCAGCCTATACGTATTACTACATTATTTGTTGTATATAACTATAAATATTCTCTATTAAGTATCTTAAGAGTTTCAAATATTTATCTTGTTAAGAAAGGTTTGATCGTTTCGAAAAATGTTATGAGATTTAAATACCGTGTAATAAGAAATTTCTGTAAGTCCTTTGCAGACTGCCCAAATTAAGGTTTTCACGACTGTGTGTAAATTTTTTTAAAGGACAAATTCTCCCCATTTACCCAGAGGATATACAGGACTAATAGGCTAACACATTAATTACTTTAGTATTATTAAGAGTATAGACTACATTTAATTCTTTATTAAGTATTACTGTATTTGAGTAAGCATGACAATACTGTTGAGCGTAGTCGAAATAATCAAATAAAATTCTTTGTGAGCACGTATTACTCAAACAGAAGAACATTAGCCTTGTAACTTAATTTTACAATCGTAGTAAATATTATTTTTATCGGCGTCTATATTAATCTATATAGTAAAAAATATTTACGATGCAATGAACGAGGAATTGCTTGTGTGACAGAAATCTAAATAGGCATAGAACATATAAACTTTACTCGGAAACTTTAAAAACTTAACGCAGTATCCAGGTATACCATTTTTAAGAAATTGATTTAATAATTTAATATCGTGTTTAATTCATGAGATTGAATTTATTAAGATAATTATAATAAGATAAATTTATTTTTTAATAATAGTGCATAATTATATGTTTATATTTAAGAAAAAAAAAACAACAAACCTTTAAAAGTAAATTAAATTAAAAACGATTGGTTTACAATGGATAGCACATCGACATTTTGTACCTTTAAACTTTTTAGGTATAAATTGTAGATTTATTGATATTTAATATGTTTATTTTTTAACACTTTGAGAAAGCTGTACACGAATTATTAATTTTAATTATTTTAAAGGATATTATCGCATAGAAATATTAAGTGTCTATAAAACAATCTTACTGCTTTCTAGTACTGTGAAAATTTGTTGAAAGGCCTTAATATCCTGACGGTTCTAAATATGTAAACAATCTCTATATACCATAATTTGCAAAATTTAATAGATTATTTTTCATTAATCAGTGAAACTATGCTTTTATTATCTTTTAGTCATTTATGAAAATTAATATTAATGAATTTATTTATGATGAAAGCTTGTCATTAACTAATAACTTTTTCTTCTGTTGTAGAAACAAACTTAGATGCGACGAGGAATTTGGTGGAACTAGGAATGACGCGAGAAAATGGCAGCATTTTGCAAATACCATCAGTTTCTTACGAAGATTCCGGGATTTACGAATGTATAGCTGATAATGGAATTCCGCCTAGATTGAAATCCAATTTTTCAATTACTATTCGGGGTAAAACTTTAACCACAAAAATGTTTAGCTTTAAAAATCTTTTTATATCAAGCACTATATTTTATTAAAAATGTTTTTCGATAACTTTTAGTGTGTTAAAATATTTGTAATTTGGGTAGTACTTGCCATTGTTAAATAACAACGATGAATAGCACTGTTATCAATTCCAGTTATAAACACCTTTGTTTATCGTGTTTCCCATACCTCTTGCTATTATTGTCACGTGGATTTATACCCATTAACAAATGTATAAAGGATCTCATTTCTCATTTTCTGTTTCTCATTTCTCAGTTTCTCATTTTATGTCTTCCTCATTAGACGTATTAACGTAAAACATGTGTTTAAAATTTTATTTTCCTATAACCTAGTAATATTTTTACGTACATTTGCATCTAATATTCATCATTCATATCAGAATATTCTTTCATTTATGAGAGATATTTTTTAATTCATCCATGGTATGTATATAGTTCCAAAATCTGTCAAAGTGTGGCGCTATCATACTGTTTCTTATTATTACATCTAGCAAAATAATGCTGGACGCCATAAAATGGGGTCTTCAGTTTTGTCAAGTCTCTAAAGTCATACGCTTAACTTGTAATTGTCCAGAAATGGTTTAAACGCAAGAAAAGATGTCATTAATATATAAACATTCATTTGGATATTTTCGATATCATGTGTAAAGTGTTCATTTACAGTACCTCATTGAATATGGAATGGAAGCCGATAACTATTGTGGCCGTCTATTTATTTTTGATTTTTTCGGAAATTACAAGAGTACTTTCAGGTAAGAATTTTTTATGTTGTATCTGCATGCTTATTAATAACTGCCTCATTTGAAGTAATTAGATTAATATTCTATACACATGTTTTTATTCCCATGTTATTCGTTTTATATTATACAACAACTATACTTAAAAATCTATTTCAGTAATTATTTGTATAGCTAGTATAATAATGATTTGTATAGTAATGCTCTTTATTATTTTTTGAAATGAATACGTTTTATGTAATACTCCTCAAGAGAAAAAATATAGTGTTCAACAGTAAATATGATCAGCATATTACTTTTGTATACATATATACATATATTTTTCTTTGCTGTAAATTACATACATATTGTAATCCATTGATTGTTGCTAACGGTACATTTAACCATACTTGTACAACAATTAGTATAAAATAAAACTTTCTATTCTTATACTGAAACTGTATTTAAGAATATCTTAACTATTAAAATATATCTCGGTATAACAAGAATTAGGCTAAGATGAACTATAACCCTCACGTTACTGTGTTTATACTTGTCCTTTTAAATCTTTTAGATGCTCCTAAAATTAAGAAATTTCACTTTGATGAAAATATTAAGGAAGGTGATGTGACTTCAGTTACATGTTTCGCCGTCTCACAGAACAAACCTATCAAATTTGATTGGAAGAAAAACGGCAAAGAAATAAGGGAAGACAACATCAGAGTGAAAGAAGATAATGAATTTACTGTTTTAATATTTGACTTTGTAAAAGTGGACGATGGAGGAAATTATACATGCTCAGTTACTAATCAAGACGGGTCTGATTCCTATTCAGCCTATCTTGAAGTAAAAGGTAGGATTTTATATTGTTTATTGGATAACACAAGATAAATGTAACAACCAAAAAATTTATTTCAATTTCTAAAAGCTTGTTAAACAAAAAATATTTATATTATTGGTTTTTCAAAAAAAGTTTTAGAATAGTTTATAGTTATAAAATTATATATAGTATAGTTTATAGTTTTCATTTATATAACATTTTACCATGCTCATTAATTTCATGAAAGTGTATTATGCACTCCTAAATTTGATGTTAATTTAAAATAATAGCTTGCAATGTTTTTAAAATTCTCTTCATTTATGTCATTTTATTTGAAATATAAAATGTATGTGTAAGAAGTATATATTGCTTAACTTTTCCTATCTATTCGATATAGATTATAACTTCTTTGAAAACAAATCTTGCATAAATTTCATAGTTTACAGTAATGTAATATTTATAGTAAAAAATTTGTATTATATTCAAAAGAAATATTTTGTTTTCCTCATTTTGAGAAATGATTTTCTGATGATAGTCTCAAAATTTCGTTTATAGCTCCCCCAAAGTGGGAAGTTTTGCCAACTGATTTTCTGACAACTTCAGGAGAATCAATAGTAGTGAAATGTCAAGCATCTGGTTCTCCAAAGCCCCAAATAAGTTTTAGAAAAGTTACAGGTAAATATGTCATTCACACCCATTTCTTTATAAACTATTTTTTTACTGGAGTAGTTGATTGTTTAAGTAGTGGTTATAAAATAGGATTGTTTGAAACATATTATAAAGGCATGCCTATAGTTCTTTAGATGTACCTAAACCATTTTATAATATAATTAACACTAGATTTACGAATGTTGATCATAGACCTATTTTTACTGAAGTAAACCAGTTGGACTCATACAAGAAAATTGAAGTTTTTTGAAAAGAAAATAGTTTCAAATTAATTTAAATGAAATGTTTATTATCAAAAAATTAATGGAAAACATTTTTTACATATAAAATCTGTTTTTGAAATGCATTTTCCACAAAAATTTCTATTAAATTTAGTATAATGGTTTCTTTTGCATGATTGTTGAACTTGACAATTCTTCCGTGCGTCAATTGTATGAATTTCTGTCATTGGAATGGAAGTGTTCTCGACTTCTGCTCTATATTTACTTCTTATCTCTGTAGCCAATTGGAAAATATCCCAGGCCTGATAGAACCAATAAATTTCATGTTATGCGACTAACTATACCATTCTATGAGTCAAATAGGCTCACAACCGTAAAAATAGGTATACAACATTTCATAATGCCAAATGAAGGGGTCTGCGGGGAAGAGGAATGAAAGTTTACATATATTTTATTACTTAACTAAAAACTAACGTATGTTTTTGAAAAGTGATATTAAAGTTTTATATGTATGCAGTGATCAAATTTTTAATGAGTCAAATTGGCTCGGTCCGTAAATCTAGTGTTAACAAATGTCTTATTTTCAAACATCAATCGCAGTTTTTAAAGTTTGTTTCTAATATAATAAAAACTCATGAAATTTATTTAAAACATCTATTAATGTGCGAATTATTTGAATATTTGTGATATAAGGTGATATATTTAGAATATTTTTCTTATAAAAACTCATAAGCATTTAAAATATCAGTATATGTAAGTACATACACTCTATCTCTCTCTCTATATATATATGTGTGTGTGTGTGTGTGTGTGTGTATTACACGCTTGGAGGTAACAAGCTCCTCTCACTCCCATATTGTTTTATTCCTGTATTATGTGTATGAAATCTTCACTTTTTAAACTGATCTTGTTTAAACAATCTTAATAGTAACGTGCATCCATATAGATATTATATGTATTTATAAGTTCTTGTAGGTATGCGAAACATTGATATGAAAGATTTTCGGAAGGAGAGAAAATCGTTTACAAGAGCAGTAAAATGTTCTTTTAAACGAAATAAACTCTAACCCCCTTTATTTTCCTGTTGAATATATAAAATGACTATAAAACACATTTACATACAAATCATTAATTTTTTTTTCTCTTTCAGGGACCATGCAGACAAAAACTGCTTCAGAAATTTCAAAGTTTGATACTTTAAATGGATTGACGAATGGAACTTGGAAATTATCGTCGGTATCCTCTGAAGATGCGGGACACTATGAATGCATTGCCGATAACGGAATATTTCCAGCAATAAAATCGAATTTCACAATATTGATACGTGGTATATACATGCTTTTTCAATACATATTAATGTTTGATTATGTAATATTCAAACGATTGAGATAGGGATGTAAACAGAATGAAGTATGGTAATCATTGATAAAACATGCGAAGAGTTTACTGGATTACTCATTAGTTTTAAATTTTCATAATAACATGCTCTTTACGTTTGAAAACGGTTTATTATAATCACGTTTACACTTAAGCGATTAAGTTTCTTACGTAATATTATTTTATGCATTTTTACTTGAACAATTTATACAGCTTTTTATTATTTTCTTCTGGGATGTTATGAGTTGTTTTCTAACGACACACTAAACATTCTACGTACTTCAATATGAGAAAAATATAAACATCGTATCATTAGATCTTAAACTTAAGACAATTCCAAATGCATTGCATTTGTTTAAAGCAATTTTATCTCCATTATTTTGTAATACTGTTGTAAAATGCAATATAAAATATATAAAGTGTGTAACTTGTTGTGTTTTTTAAAATACACTTTAATTACAACTCATTCATAGACGTCAATAATGTTAGCATGTCTTTTTTAATTTTATATAATTTTTATATTTTTCTATAATAGTTTTATTGAAATCCATTTTAATTGTTTAGATCTTATCTTAGTGTGATTCTGAATTACAAACTTATTATACTGAAACAGCAATTTTTTGTGTTTAAACATTTTGGTAAAATAGTTTAGTTTTTATGTTTGCCAAAGTGTGGCGCTGTATGTTCGTTTTGCGATTATTGTCAACAGTCGCTTCTTTTACATTAGTCTTAACAGTTGAATATGTAGGCTATATTCATTCACAGATCATGCTTTAGAAAGGTGTCAAAAGCAAGAGATCTGAACGCAATTTTGTGTTCAAAGTAAAAATACAAATGGGTGTTTCAGCGAGACTACGATGTATATTCACCTGGATCACGAATTTTCTCTTAAGTGTCTTCATCATCAGTGGATTTTCATTTGCTGGTAAGTACATTATAGCTAAAATACTTCTTAAGTTTATTTTAAAGATTTGTAGTATATAAATTTTCTCTACAGATAGCCATTGATCTCATACCATTTAAATGTAAACACTTAAAAGATATTTCTTTACATTGTCAAAATATTATAATTTCTTGCATCATTGAAACAATCTCTGTTTTATCTGTAAAGCAATATAACTCTATTGCATATCTTATGTATGTACATATTATGAAATCTTTCTTTTTCTATATTCTTTTGTAAACACATATTAATAAAATTACACAAGTATCGTTAATTGCAACTGTGATTTTTTTTTCTCTTAATCAGGAAAATTTCTTACGTACTTCAAAAAGTATTGCATTTAATTTATCCAGTTAGAATCAAAATTCTATGAGAGAAGCACCTTTTATCGAATAATAATTTTGATATAAATGCTGATCACTGTGGATTTCTAATTTATGATTTTACAATTTGTTTTGATTTCTAGTTATAATTAATTCTTGATTTCTTATTTGAACATTTAAAATTAATATTACATTAATTCATAGAAAAAGTTTTTACAATATAAAGCTCATCAAGATAATTTCATTTTTAGATATTCCTGTAATTCAAAAGTTTTCGTTTCCAGACGACATTGTAGAAGGTATAACAGCGTCAGCAATGTGCTTAGCTACGGCTAGTACTACACCTTTACAATTTAAATGGCAGAAAGATGACAGAGATATTGATGCTTCGAATGATAAAATTGTTATTAGATATGACAACATGTTTTCTGTTCTTATTGTGAATCCTGTTACTAAAGAAGATACTGGTAACTATTCTTGTACTGCAAGTAACGTGGATGGAAGCACTAAATTTTCGGCTTTTTTAAGTGTGAAAGGTTAGTTATTTTCCCAAGTTTCTTGATTGTTTTAAAAATTATTTACTTTATCGTGTGCTTTTCATATACATACATGCATATATATATATATATATATATATATATATATATATATATATATATATATATATATATATATATATATATATATATATATATATATATATATTCATGTCTACAAATATAAAATCGAAACGAAGCATTTATGTAACACACGTAAATACTTATATAATTAATTGACAAACTAACGAAAAATATTTAATGCCTTTATATCCTTAAAGAATAAATTTCGTATCCTTAACTATAAGTTTCAATTAATAATTCTTTAATGCTGAATGCTGTTCATTAAACAGTACTAAGCTCTGAAATAAAATGTTAAATGCCGTTTTCAAGTAGAAAAATTAAAGTTTTTTTTAAAGATACACTTTTGTACGGACTACACTTTAAAAATCATGAAAATGTAGAGAAATATAACAAAATGTGGTTTTTTTTCTGAGATCTTAATCTGATAAGCTAAAGTTTTCCTTTCTATAAAACTCTATTTTTATATTTTGATTTCTTCTGTTAAAGTTTAATCTAAATATTGTTGAATATTTTTTAAGATAATGAGTTATATGTGGAAAAATTTGTGAAAAAATCTCTTATGTTAAACTAAACAGTGGTATGAAATGAATTAATTATAAATTCGTTTTTATACAGTATTAAAGGAGACAGCTAGCTAGTGTTTGAATTTAAGATGTATTTCACAAACGATTTTCACTGTATTTGTACATTAGTAGTAATTTTGACTGGAGTTAATAATAGGAATATAAGAAGAATCTAAAGGTTATATTACGAGAGATGTTTCTATGTCATTTATTGATATTTTATTTTTTTAGTTGCATGTATATATATATATATATATATATATATATATATATATATATATATATATATATATATATATATATATATATATATATATATATATATATATGTATATATGTATATATATATATATATATATATATATGTATATATATGTATATATATATATATATATATATATATATATATATATATATGTTTATATATGTATATATATGTATATATATATGTATATATGTATGTATATATATGTATATATATGTCTATATGTATGTATATATATATATATATATATATATATGTCTATACATACGTTTTACTAATATTCCTGTTTTCCAGCACCTCCAAAATGGACCGATGTCTCAAAAGATTTAGTGACGACCATTGGAGACTCCGTTTCTTTTACATGTCTAGCGACTGGATCTCCACCTCCAAGAACAAAATGGATGAAAATTGAAATAGGTAGCTATATCTTTTATTATATTTTAACTGAATAGAACTACACATAGATATTTGTTATATATAGATATTGCATTTGTTTTTTATAAACGTATATCATTTTTCTAATCCATATATTAAATAAAATCCTTTAATAACCCAATAAATTTTGTGTTAATAAGAAAATGTAATGTTTAGCAAAAAATATTTTTCCTAGTCTTTACAGAAAAGTTAATTACAAAAGCATAGGGAATTGTAAATGTGGTACATCTTTTAGAAAAACTGACAAAACTGTTTCACTGACTTTCATGAAATATTTATAAAGGAGTTTGCGCTCATTTCACTGTCAATACAGACTTGAAACAGAATATTATCAGATTATTTAATAAGTAGCTGTAGTATTTGAAATAGAACATGTGGTTAAAAAAATAACAAAATTCAAAATTCAAAATTCAAAGATAAATATTTCAAAAAAAAATTATTTTGTATGTTTATTAAAATTTTGTCGTAAAAAACTATCAGATTTAAAGTGCAAAGTAAGTAATAATATAATTTCGTTTACTGCGATGTGACGTTAAATGGTTTCTTTTGAAGTTTGTATTGTATCATTGAAGGATATATTTTTATTACCCAAAAGCAAACTTCTAACATTGTCGAGCCTCACACTTTTTACAATCTTTTTCAGTGGATGTAATACCCTGATGATGTCCCTTGTCCATCTCTAATAATTGAAAATATTTGAGGAAATAAAGTAAAGATGAGCGTAAAAAAGGGAAACTTTAATATAAATTTTAATATGGCATATAAATTTCAATCTTGTCATAATACGTGGTTATATTTTAACCCCACCAAATTTTCGTAATTGGACATACGCTTGCTCCTCAAAAACTGCTGAACAAATACACTAAAATTTTTTCTCGTTGACTGAAGAAGTAAGATTGAAGATTACCATGGAACGAATTGTCCTTGAGACGCTTTCTAATCAGTCATTCAACAAGGATACATCATCAGACAGTTTAAATTTAGGCCTGCAACAAGAGTATCTTGAAGCGAGAAAAAATGTGCGACGTTCTATACTGTAATTCAGTAGACTTAATATTCTATGAACTTATGTTATAATCTTGTTGACAATAATTCAGATCTGTATTAAGCAAATGCTAAATTTTTTGTCAATCCACAATGAGTGTTTATGTGAGAGTTTTCATACCACCAAATGGAAAAGTAATTAAGGAACAGTCACTAACATCCCTTAATACTTTTCCTCTTTTTAATTAATACTCTTTTCATAATTCCATACGTTTGTACGCGGAGCACATAAAATCACTGAGGATATGATTTGAATAGGTTATGTTTCTTTTATTCATTCTAGAAATTATTTTCTTCATAGGTATTATAATACAGAAAACACATTGTTAAAAAGTTCTTAATTTCTTCTTAAATCATGGAACGTGTTGTTCATTCTTTGTCTTCGATTAGACAAACAAAGAATAGTGATACGCTTCAATTAGTCAGGTGACCTTTTTTTTAATTAAAAAAGTTACTAAATATAGCATAATTTCAGACATTTCACACAAACCAAGAATATTATATAACAAAAATATGACATTATCAAGAGGCACAACTAACTGGAAATAAAGTTGAAATATTTATTTATACCAGAAACAAATAAACTCATAAACACGTTTTTTACTCCAGGGATTAACATAACAAAACAAGGGGTTATGTATTTAGGTCAGAGATCTTAATTTATGGCTTACTAAAATAAATGATATCCTTATCTATTCCCATATTAATATACAAGTTCTTTTAGGCTTACACATGCTTCAATCCAATTTTCCACATGTTGCAAAATAAAATTAGAGCTTATTATTTATTTATCATGATGGATTTTTAGAAACAATAAATACTTACATATGTTCGTTTACAAATTTTATAACTGAACAGAGTAATTAGTTTCAGAAAATATTTTTACCTATATATATGACATCTTTAAAGAGTTTGAATGTTTTTTAAGTTATTATTTATCTTTTTAACATAAATGTAAAAATATATCTTTAATAAATTTGTTAAAAATTAGAGCAATGTTTATTTCCGCACTGATTTATATCTAAAAATTTGTTGTTCACCGTTGTTGAAAATTTATTTATCCGTCCTTAAACCAATCAATTCTTTTAAATTATTTGGTGCTAAATAATATATTTTCTGAATGCTCGTAAGTTTGTTAAAATTGTTTGAATGTGTTTATCTCTTTATAATTATAATTCTATATTTAAAAATATTATCTTAAGAATCTATAATAATGATTACGATTTCAATAAGTTTTAAAAAGTCTCAATATATTTGCGAAATGTGTCATTCGATGCTTTAAATTGTAATTCTGATAGCAGTACCGTCAGATATGAGTATATAGTATACGAGTAATTGTCGCGTCCTCAAAAATATCCATACATTATTTATTGCAGATTTATTTTCCATGATATATTTCATATTTCCATATTTTTCTTTATATTTCAGATAGTGACAGTGGTAAAATTCTGAAAACCCCATTAATAACTGGAGAATTGAGCTTAAATAACACCAGTCTGAAAATTTCTTCTGTATCGTACGGAGATGCTGGTCTTTATGAATGTGAAGCAGAAAATGGTGTACCACCGGCGATTAAATCTAATTTTTCTTTGAATATACGTGGTACGGTAAATACTATAATGAAAATATTGTATTGTGTGACGTTTATGATGTAGCTTAAAGTTTCATTTTAGAAAATGTATTGCTTTCTTTGTCTACATTCCTTCGTTTGCTATATTGCGTGCAACAACATACAATTTCAGACATTTGGTCATGTTTTATTTTGATATAACTATTGTATGTTAATAAAAGTCTTTTTAGTTCAATATGCTGTCAAAGTGTGGCGCTACGCATCCATATGAAACATACGTGAAGCTTTGCTACGCCTTGTGTATTCTCTATAAATACTTTTTACAGAGTGTTGTTCATACTATGTAACCAATTTTTATGCGGAAATTGTTTACAATTTCAATGAAGACTCCTTTTAAAACTTCATATCAAGCTGAGCGATCAGTGTTGGTTATAGTATTAGTGATTGCTGTTTTCATGTTGCCAGGATGTCATAATACAGGTAAGTTCGTTTCACCTTTTTTTTACTCTTTAAGTACTATATCAAATGCAGTAAAGGTTTTCAAGCAAGTAAAATATTCATCTATAAAATAAAATACTCTACGTGAGTTAGATTTTGGTAAAGTCCTATATTATTGAAAAAGGCAATTGTGCCTAAACTTCTGTAAATCTCCAATAAACATACCATTTCATTGCAATGTAATAACGCGCTTGAAAACATTAACTGCATTATTAAGTTACTTTAAATGCATTTTTAGTTACATCTTCTACCAAATTTCGTATTTGTTAATAAAATTCTAAATAACATTAAATAGTCCTCAAAATTATAATAGATTATAAAGTGAAATTTATTTGAAACTCTGTATTATAAATAATCGGTAAAGCACAAATAATGCAAAATATAAGGAATAGTTTTTGCAATTTTCTTTTTATATATTCATGTACTTTGTGATATTTTAAGTGAAAAATCTCTCGGTTATTAAACCATAATTAATTATCAAATTTAGACATAGAAAAATCTTAAATTTATCTATAAATGTTCCCAAAGAAAATTTCAGCATTTTTTGGTAATGTTCTTTGTATATACTGAGAAAGATTTAGCAGAAAATATTTATACTAATAAATTTGTTTAAATTCTTAAGAGCTTAAATATTCAAATTTGACCACAAAGTTAATTATCTTCCTATGTATCTCCTGTATTTCTCTTCACCGTTTCTTATATAATTATATATATATATATATATATATATATATATATATATATATGCTTTTTATAACAGGTAGATGTGCTACATTTTGTGTTTCTTATAATTCGAAACCGAACTTTACCATTCTCTGTAAAAACTATAAGCTTAACATAGAAAAAAGATTTATTATAAAATTCATGTATTATATAAATTATCCGGTGTTTTATACAAAAGGCACTAAATTCAGTTATTAGTAAATATCAGTTTTAAATATTAACAAATTTCTGCCTGTGATTTAAAGATAATTTAATCAATTTAACATTCATAAAATCCAGCTATAAAATACGTTAATCTCTTGAGTTAATTTTTAATCTTTTATTTAGATAAAAAATAAGTAAATATTATTTAAAAATTTATAATCTCTGTCTGGTGCATAAGATTGTTATTAACGTTAACCATTTCAGGATTACCGAAGATTAAAAAGTTTGCTTTTGAAGAAAATGTCAAGGAAGGAGATTTTGCCTCTGTTACATGTATAGCAATTTCTGAAGTTCAACCATTATCTTTCACGTGGAGCAAAAATGGACAAAATATTCAGCCTTCATCTAGAGGTGTTAGAATAAATGATGGTGCAGATTTTTCTATTCTTATTTTAAGCGAAATATCTCTCGAGAATGATGGAAACTATACGTGTAAGGTAGAAAACTCATACGGAAGTGTTACACACTCTGCAACTTTACACGTGAAAGGTATGTATTTAATGTTTGAATAGAATGCATATAGTTTGTTTTATTGTTAATGATTTACCATTATTTAATACTTTTGGAAATTAATGTGTAAATTCACAAAAGCATTTTTAGTAATGAGAAATTGTTCTATAATTTAGTTGTTTCCAGAATTAATAATGAATTAAATCCTATAGTAAAGAAGTTTCATGTCAACGGAATTCTATAAGATTTACTTAAATTATAATTACTGACAATATGTTAAGTTTTCACTTATTAGCTTCTAAATCTATATGTTTAAGAAATCAAAAATATGAATTTTACGCGTATAACATAAATGAATTGGTCCTCATACAGGCTTTGTTTCTATTTACATCTCTATTGGAAAAAAGTTCTGTTTTATATGAAGTTATAATTTTATAAGTTTTCTATTGAAGATTTAAAAAAAATCTTGCTTAATTGCTTACAATAATACTTTTGCGTTTTAGATGAGAATGGGCGAATGTTTTCATGGAATTTTTTTGTATGTGTACAATAATGTTTCGTATGGTATTGTTAAAAAAATCTTTCTATGTATTTTTGTATGTATTTTTTGTGTACTTTCTAAAACTTTTAAAATTTAAAAATTTTTTGCATATAGCTGCTCCGAAATGGACAGTAGAGCCAAAAGACACGACTGCTACAACTGGAGAAACAGTTATAATTCGTTGTGAAGCTACTGGATCACCTAATCCGAGAATAACATGGAAAAAACTGTCTGGTAATTCATTTTTATCAGTTATTTGCTCTTAGTGTAGAAGAAATTTTGTGTTTTGATCATTTAAAGTAAGAAGTAACTTATTGTTTAAAGTAATAACAAATTCATAGAATTTAAATTATACCGGAAAGGTTAAGAGTCTTTATGAAAACACATGGGTTTATGCTGATAGTTTTTAAACATAAATGAATTAAAAACAGACAGAAAATATCTCAACTTTTTGATTTTATCTATTAAATAAATGCTGTTTTTTTAAATATATTCAGACCTTTTAATTTATCTAGTACTTTTATTCAGCATATATTTAGTTCTGTGAAATGTAAACTAAATGTTTGCTTAAACATCTCACTTACTTATATTGAAAATTTTTGAGATTTCTGTAAATTTAATTCCGTATACATGTCGTTATTTATTTATGTGCGTGTTCAAATTAATTTTTTACTCTATAATTTTAATTAAGTAGAAATTAGTTTTATAAATTTTAATCCTGAATTATTCTTTTTTGATTGTTTATATGGCAATATATTTTGCCTTATTTTGTATAAGATTCTTCGTTTTCTTTCCTCTACTTGCATTAATGCATATTAAATTTCTGTTTTGTTTTTAGGCAAAACTAAAGCTAATAATGATGTCATAAAGTTATCTAATGAAGCCTCAAACCATGGGAACGGGACTTTGAAAATATCTCCCATCTCATATGAAGACGATGGAATGTATGAATGTACTGCCGATAACGGCATTGGTTCTACTATCAGATCCAACTTCAGTTTGTTTGTACGCGGTAGGATTTACACCTATTTAATACTTTCTTAGGGTTTTCGATTTCATATTTTAAGCATTTCAATAAAGTATGTCCGACCTTTGCTGGTAAACAGATTATTTGTATCGTATATTTGATTCATATTGCTTTAAATATTCTGCATATTTTTGACTATGTTGACATTAATGAAGAAAACCGTTCAGAAAATTTTGATGTTTTGAAAAGTTTAGAAAAAAATTTTCTGAGACTATGGTCTCAAGTTTTTAGTTTATTTAGAATTTTTTATGTGTATGTTTGCTATCTTTTCAAGAGTACATTTTTCCCTACAATATAATTAATTGTGGTATTGAAATGTAGCATTTCTCAGTTTTCATTGTTCATGTATCTATCATTTTAATGATTTTAGGAAAATTATCACTCTAAATAATTTTCTTCTGAAATATTTTTACATTTATTCATCTTACTATCAACGGAACTTAATTTTATATACGGCTTTTTAAATTCAATTAAAATGTCTGAATGTTTTTTCTGCGATTCAAATTTGTGCTGATAAAAAACTATGCGAAAACAATGAACATTTGTGTTTTATATCTCAATATTTTACTATTTATAAAAATAATAAATAATGATTTTTATCAGAACATTCAAAATTATTTTTATTTTTAAATTAATTTTGTAAAAACAAATCTAATTTACAATTTTAATTATTTTTCGTATTAGTTTCCTGAAATGTTATTTGCTTTAAAAGAATATTAATTTATACACTGTTGTTTACTTCATCAGTTTTAAAAGATTTTGTACAGTTTTTCTTGTGCAAAATTTATTTTTTAATTTATTGTACTCCCACTAATTTACAAACCATTTGTGTCAGAAAAGTTAAAAGTCTTTATTCAACTGAGAAAAATAGTTTATCCTGCCGTCAATATGTGGCGCTGCTATTCCATGAAGTATGATTACTTTTGTAGACATGAAATACACGCCATATTTGAGTATATTGTGTCTTTATATATAAACTGTGATGTTGAATGCTACACATAGACGTTCATAAACACAGAAACGAGTGCATGAATATAATATTTATTACTTTATATATCATGTTTATCTTTAATGTTCTTACGAAAATTCTGTAACAATGACCTCCGCACCCAGCAAGAAATTTGAATGGAAATTTATACTGACATTGTTTTTCCTGCAAGAAACTGTTTCTACAAGTAAGTTAAATTTTGCTCTCTTTTTGAAAATTAAATTTAAAGTCCTTGCTCATTTGTTTATTCGACGTATTCTCCTGAAATATGCATTATCGGACTACTAAACTGTTTTCTCTAAATCATAGTAGCACAGTACATATAAATTCATTTGTAATAGTGGGAAAACTTGCTATCCTGAATTTCGTTAATCTTAATTCTCCTAAAGTATATATTGTCACTATTATATCCAAAGCATTTCTTAAATTTATTTACACAACATGTACACTGTTAATGGGTACAAAGTATTTTTTTGTCGTGATACCTGTTTAGAAAAAAATTTGATTATAGAACTTAAAACTAGTTGTAAGTAATAAAGTTTAAAATAGTTGAGCTTAAATAGTTGATTTTAAATATCCAAATATAAAAATTAAAATCTAATAAAATATGTCCCATTTCTAAGAAAAATTTAATTGATTATACTAGCAGCATATGATGATTCATATAAATAAATATTAAAAGCTATAAATTTGCAATATTTTGATAAGGAATTATTTTAAAAGAGATGAAGAATGCAAAGAATAAGTAAACTATAACTAAATCACAATCGTTTATCTGTGATCTTGCATATAAATAATTATAAATTATTTGTCCATAGGATAAAATTAAAAAATAAAACTTAAAATTAAAAAAAATATTTAATGCCATTTTGCTATAATGTCAGTAATATACTTAAGTGTAAAATCCTTTTATGCAGGCCCACCAAAGTTGAAACCATTCCAATTTGAAGACAATATTAAAGAAGGTGATCTTGTTTCAGTATTTTGTTTAGCTGTGTCTGAAGACTCACCTCTTTCATTTACATGGACAAAAGATAGTAAAGAAATTTCACCATCTACAAAAGGACTAAGAATTGATGATAACCAAGATTATTCGGTTCTAATATTTAATTCAGTGTCTGTTGAAAACGATGGGAACTATACATGCGCAGCAAAAAATAGCCATGGTTATCAATCGCATACGGCATATCTAAATGTTAAGTGTAAGTACTGTTCTTTTTTATTCTATATTTTGTTTAGTATTATTTTAAAACTATTTTTATTATATTTACTATGTGTATAAAAGTTTTGTTAAAGTTATTATTTACATAAAGTGATAGTAAATAAACACGTTATATTTATGCCGTTCGAAATACTACGATTCTACTTTCTCACAATTGAAACTATCTAATATATATTAAATTTTTTAAATTAAATATAAGCTGATATTCAACCGAATAATTTAGTTTACACTCCTTTGTATTAAAAACAATAAGTATATTGTACTAAATGAATGTTTCAGTTTACTATTATGAACATAAACCATTGAAATATTAATTTTTATGTTAAATAGAGCAGACAATTAAATTTGTTTATATATAATAATAAAATGTACATTGTTATAATAAAACATATATAACATTAATAGTTGTTTTTATTAACTATAGAATCTAATTTTTGGAATTCCTTAAAAAGTAATAATTACACGCTTATCCCTTCTTTTATCAGCATCTCCAAAATGGATTAAAGAACCTGTGGATATAATAAGTAGAATCGGCGAGTCTATCAATATTCATTGTGATGCAACTGGATCACCAAAACCAAAAATTTATTTCAAAAAGATAACAGGTAGATTTTATTAAGTTTCATTTTCTCTTTTTCAAGTATGCTAAAAATACGATTTTATTACATGAACAAATTGAATAGATTTCACGTTATTAAAATAAAAAACTATTTATATAAAGGAATTGAAATTAACTTTTAAGTGATATCATTTTAGAAAATCGTAGAGTTTTATATACATATTTAAATAAAATTTCCAGAGTAAATTTTCTACATTAAACTTTTTTCTCCAGTCAATTATATCGTCGTATTATTTTTAATGTCTAACAAGTTTAAATTTTTATGCATGAAGAATATATTTTGTAGTAGATAACTCAGATCTTTAAAAATTCCCTTTTTTAACTTAATTTATAAAAACTATTACTTAAAAATAAACACATATCGTTAGAAATTATTATATAGGGATGTTACATTTTGTTTGAAAAATCAACTAGAAAATTAATTTAATAAATATATAACCCATCTATAATTCATAATATGTTGTTATAATATCTTTTAATACTCAAGGTAATAAATTTTAAATTACTGTAATTTGATAAATATATAACCCATCTATAATTCAAAATATGTTATTACAATATCTTGTAATACTAAAGGTAATAAATTTTAAATTACTGTAATTTGATTATGTATGACGTAAGTATTGATTCCTAAATTTTCTATGTTTAATTACTAACAAAGAGATATTCTTAGACTATATTATTATTATTATTTTCTTTGTCGGCATGACACGAGCTGTACATTATAAATTTCCCCATGAAAACGTTTTTTAAAATGTATATTAAATTTTTTAAAAAATCTATGAATAATCAAAAATTATAAAATATTCCTTCAAGTTGTACAATATGTAGGTCTTTTAAAATGTTGTACTGTTTCTTTCCTTTCCTATATATTGCGATAAAATTTCAAAATTGTTACGAATATAATTATTTATGATGTTATAATGAAAAGGTGAAAGTGAATATCAGACGGAAATATTGAAGAAAGTTCCTTTATAGGAGATTTTACTATACATTAAAGAAAGTATTAAAGGAAGTATTGTAATCGTTAAATAATTTCAGTGTTTAGATTTCAACGTAAATACTCCTTTTGGCCATGCCTGAGTAAACTTTGAAAAATGTAGTGTTGGATCTATACATTTGTATAGGAAAATTTTAATTTTGTAACTTTAAATATTTCTTTTGACCCTTCTTGAGTGCATTTTAATTAGACTTGACATCTATACGTCTGTACATACGTATCTCGCATAATTGAAAAGTGATTAAACGCCGACGGGCGATTTTTTTGTATTTGTGATTTTTAGAAAATCTAGTTGTGCCATCTGTATTTATTTTTTTATTGAAATCTGTACCCTATAATACGAAAACTGTTTCATACAATAAATATTAGGCCTACCATTCTCCTATTACAACAATACAAATAATATAAAATATCTACGTATTCATATGGGATTGTAACAATGTGTTTTTAAACAGTTGAAACGGATTCCTCGTAGGAAATGAAGATAGTATTGTAATATCAAACTTTTGGCTTATAATGAAATAACTGTATAACAAAAAAATCTCAACATAATGATGTTATTGCTACAGGTTGCCACCAAATTTTTCTACTTGAGCTCTACTCAGATAAGACCATTGTCTTCCGAAATGAAATTAACTTTGATTTTTAAAGGGAGTGTGAAACGAATAATTCTGATAACGTATCCTACAATCAAAATTAAAAATTGTATATAATTAAAAAGGTTTACAAAAACCCTGGTGTCTACATCAGATTTTTTAATAGCCCACTTAGTATTTCTTAATAAAATTTCAAAAAATGTATCTAATTTGTTCCGATCAGCAATTTTGTTATTATTTCAAACTATAGGGTCAAAACAGAATTAAAAATAGTAAAAGCTATATAAAATCTGCTTTGTTCTGCAACATTGCAAAACTATGAATTCGTTAGCATTCAGTTATAAATATTTACAACGTAATATTATTAAAATATGTACTTGAAATCTGTAAAATTGTCTTATTATAAATGTGTTTTATACAATCAATGGTATTAGTTTTCTAAATGTATTAAATTCTTTTACTTTTTAGGTCCAGGTTCTGCATCACATAATTCAAAAAATAGTGGAATAGTCAAAGAAGAGATAAACAGTAGCATGTGGAAAATTTTATCGCTATCTTATGATGACGCTGGTTCTTATGAATGTATAGCAGATAACAGCATAGAACCTAAAATCAAAGTTAACTTCACTATAACCATACGTGGTAAAAATAAAATTTTTATTCTCGTGAATATAAAAATTTCCAACAATGGATTTGCTGGTTGAAAACTCGCTGGGTTTTTTATACTTTTTTCTTACTTTTGAACTCTTGCATGCTCACATCAATGTCACAAATTTGGAAGTTTTGTCTATAAATATTTGAATTACTTTACTACCCTGTTATATGTTTATATTTACCATAAGATAATATATATACGCATAGTATATTTCTTACGATATATACAGTATCTTTACGGTATCACTTATGTATGCAAATATATTCTTTTTTTTTTATTCTTAAGCAATATTACACCATTAAACATAATTATTCGTTGCACAATTTTCTGTAAAAGCAAGTTTTGCGCTATATTGAGAAATGCGTTTAGTACAACTTTATTGTATATATATATATATATATATATATCTATATATACACCACAGAGAGGGATGAAAAATGGGAAGAGTGAAATTATTCTGATTAGTTACTAAACGCATAAGATCGTGTGTTAAAGATCAATTTCACCTCGAACAACTCCACAATTTTCTTTATATAGGGTACTTTTAAAAATTTCTTATATAATATAATGTCTATCTTTATAATCTGTATGTTTATAACGGTGAATTTCTTGTAAAAGTTACAAGAAACTTTTAAGAAACAAAAGTTTAAAAATAAACAGTTTTTTTTCACTTCTTGATAACCTGTATTATCTCATGTGTTCAACAAAATTTCATTCAGCAGTTTAATTTATTTATAAATGTTTAAAAACCTGAGATTTAATGAAAATGACATTTCATTTTTATTTAATGTTCTACCAGTATTTACTTTCTTTTTATATTAATTTAATTCAGCAAATATATATGTTTTCCGAACTTTATGAATGATATATTTGTTAGGTAGGGATGATCGGACGTTTATAGCAAAGGCTTTTCATATAATTGTTACTCTTATGTGTAAAGTTTCAGTACCTCATGTGTCACTAAAGATACTGAAATATATATCTACTATATGAGTTTCAATATCCATACATTTTTCGGTACAGAGATACAAAATATTTTATTGAAGACTAATTTTGTGACTCTTAAGGATTCTGATATCTATGAATATGTTGCTAATATATTTACTGAATAAAAAATGCAATAAACTTTTACGTTGACCACCGGTGGTATAATGTTCGTAAGCATTTGTAGTTTAAGATCCCTTTTTCAGTTCATCAGAAGTTAATACTGCTTTAATATATAGTTGTTCCATGGCATATTTTATATTTTTTATTGTTCTGTGAAAGGGTCCAAATGAAGCCCTTTTTCTGGTAATATTTGTTTCTTGTTTTTTTAAGGGATGTTGCAATGGTTATATTACAAAATATTGTTGCATAACGCATTTTTTATGTTTTATGAAATATTATTTCTCTTATGTATATTATAATATTACATACTACTCTTGATTAATTTATACAACTTTGATAAATTATATTTTTACAAAATAACAAAATAATTACTGTATATTAAGCAAATAATTTTCTGAAAAAAAATATAGTGGAAAAGAATTTGGTATTTTCTGCGTTAGTCATTTGTTAAAATGTCCTTATAAAATATTGTAAGATTGTGGGATATCAATTTTATTGTTTTCTATTTTGTACAGAAACTGGTCATTTTATTTTTCTTATATATATATATATATATATATATATATATATATATATATATATATATATATATATATATATATATATATATATATATATATATATATATATATATATATATATATATATATATATATATATATATATGTATATATATATATATATGTATATATATGTATATATATATATATATATATGTATATTTATATATATATATATATACATATATATATATATATATATATATATATATATATATATATATATATATTATATATATATATATATATATATATATATATATTTGAATTTACCAACAATATAGTTTGAATATTTATATGAAATAATGTGAAGCTTATTATTGCGTGAAATACCTTAGACTTGATTTTATTATATTACTACCGAAATGTTTCCTAATTTACTCATGATGTGGCGCTAGTATACTGCTTCATCGTAGTTTGTAGGATCACACAATACTTTTTTGCAGACGCCATTCTTATTCTGAAGCGAAAATAAGGTTGTGTTGTGCATTTTTAGGATGAAACATTTGTTGGATAAAAAGAACAGTTTAATGTGTACAACTTTCTTTTATGACTATCTTATTAGATTATCCTATAATATTCCAGCATGAGGTTTCTTGAAGGATATATATGCGTTTTACTGATGCTCATTGACCTAACAGAATCAAAAGGTATGTTTAACACTTTATTTCTTTCGCATTTTACATACATAATTCTCTGTAAATTTAGTAATTGCTAAAAGTTTATTGTTCATTTATTAAAGATTTTTTTATGTTTATAACGTATTCAGGTTTTTGTTTGTTTCTTTTAGCATTATAATAATGTTCTGCAATTACTGTAAGAAAAATATTTTTATGTTGATTTAGTTTGAACTCTAAAAACGTAAAATGCGATAAATAAAAATTACGTAGATTTGCAATGAAATCTAATTTATCACTGAAACCTTTATAGTAATATATACATGTTTTATGAATAATACACACAATTTTTCTATGTTTTAAATATATTTTTAATGGACGGTTTACATATCATTATTTAATTTAGATTTTAAAATCTAGTCTTTATTTAAAATAAAGCTACATTTGTATAATTTTCAGCTGAAGAATTCAGTAATTAAATATAAAATATCTGTCCATAAATATGTCTCTATAATTTTTTGTATAAAATCTACGTAGGGAATATTAGTTTATATATAGTTGACAATTTGTTTACGAAATTAAAAAATATTCATTAAAAATGTATCTGAAACTCTTGAATTAATTTATAATACCATGCACTAGCAATTAAAAAAAATTTGTTTTACTTTTGAATAATTCAAAATCAATGCATGTTTTATTTTATTAAACTGATTATAATATATTCGTGTCTATAAAAATCTCACTATACAGTCTACATAAAAAGTAAATGATGAATTTAAAGCCTTTTTAAGGTAAATTATTACATCTCATGTGCAGTTGAAATCTTTAAAAATTAAACCTGTTGGGCAGATCTCCTTCTTTAAAAATAGAAATTCACATCATATTTCCTTTATTCTTTAAAATACTTTTCTGTTAGTTAAACTTGAATCGAAAAGTTATCTTTTGCTTAAGCATTAGACAATTTAGTTAAAAAAAACTTTACCATCCAGATACTTAAATGTATAATTATGAAGAATATATAATACGAAAACGTATTCATACTGATAAAAGCTATTTATTACCAAAATATCATCAATACTTTTATTTCTTACTGAAGATTAACAAGTTATTATTATATTGTTTACAGCAGAGGATATTTTACTATATAAGGGTAGACAACGAACAAATATGCTTTCATTTTCTTTTTATGACTATTCTTATACACTATTTTAATTACAATACTTTATTTAGATGAACTGAAAATTGAACCTTTTTCTTTCACACGTCGCTTCAAAGTTGGTGAAAAGGCGCAAGTTGCTTGCTTTGTCGCTTCATCATCAGATAATGTGATCTTTCATTGGTTAAAAGATGGTAAAGAACTCATAGACTCTGACAATATTCGTTTGAAACACAACAATGACTTCTCAGTTATGGTGGTGGATCCTGTAGATTTATCTAGTGAAGGAAATTATACATGTAAGGCTACTGATGGAAAGCACATGGTACAGCATTCATCAGCCTTGCAAGTTGAAGGTAAATTTCTACCTTAAGTATTTATATTTACCCGAATGTGTATAGATATTCAATAATTTTAATAAAAATCATATTTTGGTAGTATGTTTCTAAATATTTAGTTTACCTAGTTTTTGCTTAAAACGTACTAACTTAATTTTTAATGAATTAGTCACTCTTTTGTGTTAGATTGGGGTAATTGTTTGGAAATTAAATTTTTTTTATTTTGTTTAAACGGGAGAAGGAATCGTGGGTATCAAAACTCTTGGATTCAAAATTTATGAGTGTTCAAAGCTGTTCAAGGTGAATTTTAAATTTCAATTTTCATTCTAGATACATATATCTTTTTTTCTAGATGGACACATCATTTTCAATATATACCATTTACAATACTTAATCTTTGATTTTGTGAGAATTTTTGACAGCTATTGAATATTCAGTTTTTATTCTTATGCATCCACCATTCTAATGTATTTTTGATTGCTTATAATAATTTTAAAAGAAAGTCTATGCAGATTTTATATTCATTTTCTTACGGTATAAGAAAACTTATAATGATTGCTTAAAGCAGTAAAATAGATTCAGAACATAGATTTATACAAAACCTTCGTTAGATAAAATTTTTCCGTTTTTAGTTGTATATGGTAACAAAATCTACCTTATCTTAAATCTACAAGCAGTCTTCTAAGATAAAGAAATGTAGCTTCAATATATCTATTGCCACCAAGCTTTCCTAGCTTCTTGTATAGTAAAAATGAATCACTTTCTTCCGCATTGAAATATTTATACTCTTGGTGGTTTCATTCGATTTAGAGCGCCAAGGTTTACTGTTTCATTACAAGAAAGCTAATGAAAGGGAGGCCACTGCTACAGCGTGATTCAAACCCGCGAATTTAGTACCATACAACAGCGTCTTACCGATTCAATCAACGTTCGGTTTGGCACTTTGATATTTACAATACTGATCCTTTAAAGCGTGATATTTAAAAAAAATTATTGACATGATTTGAGAGCCAAAGGCGATTTTGTATTTTGGTTTTATGTTAACTTTGTGTTTGTAGTAAATTTAATTGAAATTTATTTTAATTGGGATTTTATATCACACCATTTTAAAGGTTGGGCTTAATGTAATTATTAGGTTGTAATGAGTTATATAAGATAGCCGGTACTGTTTCTAAAATTAAACTAATTTTAATTATTTAGAAATTATGGAATATTGAATGACAAAACTCATTGGCACAATTACTTTTATTCTTTCTCTGACTTTATTATAAGCTTCCATTTATCCATAAAAAAATCTCAAATATATCATTCGACCATTTTGTGCATGTTTGGTAATAATGTATAATGTTTTATAAAT
>CM063504.1:95643635-95677695 GCA_032207245.1 Pardosa pseudoannulata | reverse complement strand
TCTTCAAAAACATTCATCTCTTCTTGCCTGTTAAATAAATTATGTTTTGTGAACAACAACTAAAAAAAAAAATCTCTCTGTAAAACATAAAATTTAAAATATATATATGTAACCACGGGTACAAACCGCCCCAAATTTTTACTTGAAAATTTCTTTTAAATTAGCCCCTATTGATTTTCTCATCCCGGGCATACTGGGCTGCCAAGAATCCCGCTAAACGTCTGTCCTGAAGAAACACATCAATCGTCTTGGCCGAACATAATCTTTATTTCATCTTCTCAAAATAGAACAAAATCCAGAGGCATCTAAACTGGATGGTGTCAAAACGCGCTTTTTAATGCCAACCTAGTGCAAGAGACGACCAACTACCGTGTGGGATTTAAGTGTCATGGGAAAATGCTGAGTAACATTTGATTAGAGACATCTGCCAAAGTGTGACGTATCAGATGACCATTATTGCTGATCGTTATAGATTTTCTTAGGAGAGTTACTGCTTCCTCATTAAAATGCCAGCAGTATCATTTTTTTGTTTTGAGAATCAAAGAATTTCGCGGATATGCTGAAAGAAAGAAAACATCCTCGTTTAAATTGAATGGCTGGGAATTATGGTTAATATAAAGAGGAATTAAAATTTGGACTAATGAATGGGAAAAGGGATAATTTTAAATAGGCTTTAAGGCTTAGATATTGATTTTATTTCATATATATATTAAAATTTCTTGCCAAATCATCTGAAAAAGGGTAATCATTCAATTTATATGAGCTCATTCCCCACACATCAAATTGAAAGAAGATTTTCCTTTTAAATAATACTCCTTTAAAAATTCCAAAAATATAAGAAGGCAAGTACAACTAATAATAATAATAATAATTACATTCTGCTCTTCTCTAATGCAACTCTCCAACAAATTATCTATAATATCTTCCACCTGTTCATTCTAGAAATGATAGAATTTGTTGCTCCAGGTTAGAGATTTTTGCAATGAGGGGATGCATAGGAGGTTGGAGTATTATCCACAATAACAAGTTCTGACCGGAGATTAGTCTCTACAATTTTGACCTCTGGCAGCCTGAGTGTAGGGGGCCATCGCTAACGATTAATATGTTTTGATATCGGGCATTTTTTCAAGCCACAGGGTGCGAAGGACTTTATCGGAAATATCCTCGGTATTCTCGCTAATTTGGCGAGATACCAAACAAATTTATATGTTTACAGCATTCTTAACAATATTGTTTAAAAATAGTTCGTCCTTTAAAAGGCACAATCACTTCATCTACAGCTAATTCTTTGGCCGGTTCATATACCTTTATGAATGAGTTATTTAAATCATCGAAAAAGTTTCGAAGTTCCACAGTCTATCATAACCAACAGAGTTTTTATCTGAAGGGGCTTCATTATCCTCGAAATGGAAAAATCTGAGTAGCGCTATAAATCGATCTTGAGGCACGGTTGTGTTAAAGAACAGTGTCTTAATCAACCGATCGGTGATAAATATTCTTTAAGGGAATCTTTATCTATGTAGCTCATTAGAAGTGTTAATGCCAAAAATGTTTTAATTTCATGTTGATTAGTTTCATGCCAGTTAGGAGTGTGCTTTTTTGCTGCCAATGGAGCTACATATGCAATATTTCTTCACCTGGCGTACTTATTAGTTTCACCTGCAACTTTTCTCAAAATTGTTTGAGGAAATGAAATACGCAGTCAAAAAAATCTTTCTCATTCACTGCTGCAATGACTTTTCTTTTCAAAATTGTTTCTCCTGAAAATTTAAAAATGTTGACAGGAGGATTCAGTGCCATTAAGCACCAACCAACCAAATTATGCTGTTAGTGTCAGGACTATTTGGTTTAATAAATAGAAGTTGATGAAATTGATAATTCCAAATTCGTCTCTTCATTATTTTCCAATTTACGGTCTGAATCAGAATCAAACTTTTCCTCTTCTAATTCAGCTAATAACTTTTGAATTTCTTCGGGAGTCAATCCTCTCTCACGTTTCTACATTTTAATACTCTGGCAAAATCATCACGTGCAGAAAGTAAGAAACACTGTAAAAAACTAATAACGATAAAAGTTGCTACACTTTTAGGGAATGACTCAAGGAAATTTCCACATTGGGGAGAAATACACACCTCCGAAATCAAGAATAAAACCAGTGATAGATAACAATGTTTCTGAAGTCAGCTGAATAAACACCGTGACAGGTGAAAATGGACACTGGGGATAAGAAGTGAATGGTTGATATTTCAACTGTAGGTGATTGCTGTTGAGGTTGCGTGTAGATTTTACCTACTAAGTAACTGACTCCATTTAAGATAAAAACATTTATTCAAGGCGTACGTACTTCGTATGTGCTCTCTGGCTACATTTTCCCTCGGCTTTTATACCTGCCGAGAAGCGAGAAGAAAAACATGCAAATTATATCTTTGGCAGGATGCCAGGCGCGCATGCAAGTGCAGATGTCCTTGAGAGTCGCTTGTGTTGCCATGGAGTAACTTCACAACCATAGACGTCTTTTTGTAAAATTCACGTTCTGGTAAATATTTCAACTGCCCGGCTTGAAAGGTTTAAAACATAATTGCTTATTTTTAATGGTCTCAATTCTCTCATTAACAAGCATATTTTTTAAAACAGGACATACAAGGAATGATTTTCATTACATTTATAAATTACACGTTTCGGAGTTTTGAATTATGATACAAATGCCTTTTGTGAACTGTATTCTTTACGGTATTTTTGCGGATGTGAAAACACAATTACTATTGCTTTTGAATTATGACCATACATAAATATCGCAATGCCTGGCCAATTCTGGTGGCACATACCAAGATTCTCCTTGTTTCCCGCCAATATGAATTTATAGTTTGCGATCTAATGAATCAAATATTTTGTCAGAAGCCATGCGTTCACTAACTGCTTTGAAATAACTTAATTAACAATAACAAACAAATGCTGCACTAAGTCGCGATGTAAATTGGATATTGCTTTCGTTTGGATGTTTTTTCACTTTATTGAAATCATTTAAAACTTGTGGGGTGGATTGAAATTCTTTTAACACCACCTTATATGTCCCATGAGGACTTCAGTGCCATAAAACAATTCAACCAACCAACCAACCAACCTTTAATTTGTCATACATACACGATTCATCCCCATTTAACTATATAATTAAATTAATAGCCCTTTTGCCGACGATATTTAATAGAATTTCGGACTTGAATTGTTCTGGGACATTTTTGGTTTTGAAAGTTGTTTCAAGCTGTTGGAAAAATAAATTGTACGATTCTGCTCTTGTAGGAACTGGTATTGTTAAAGTTTTGACTCTTATCAAACTTTCTGAATTGAAATTGCTATGTGTCACATTAACCTTTTGTGTTATATTTTTTGTAAATTTGCAAGCCCAAGTTTTTTTTTTTTTTTTAATTTCGTGAGTTTTTCCAATTCTTTATTTTTCTCATAACATTTTTTCTTTTCAATTATTGACTCAACCACAATTTTTACGGATTTATGATAATTTCTATAAATATAGCTCTGTTCAATTAAATCTCTAATAGTATCTATTTAGGCACTCGAAGGAATATTAATTTCTAGTTCTTCGGCAAGTTCAAGTAATTCACTCTTTTTAAGTTTTGAAAGCATTTTGATTAAAGAGAACTCCGAATATATGCATTTCATATAAAAGAAACTAATACACAAAATTAGGAAACATAATAAAATTTACAAAAGTGACAGTGACAGTGGCTTGAAACCGAAATAGCCACAATATTCCAAGCATAGGATACCTCTATAATTCACGCTTTAATCTGTTGGAGCAGACTCTAACGATTCGCCATTGTAAATAACTTGAGTAGAACAACTCTTTCGTTGTGGCAGAATGAAGTAAATCCACACAATGATTAAAATTATAGCTCAGCATTCTTTATACACCCATGGTAAAACCGAAATAATTTGCTGACTTTTCTCAAAACTGTCGTTGATTACTATGGCGCGACGGACCAATCTTGTTGAATGTCACACACTCTTGTTTTTGTAAACACCAATTTATTTTAAGGTACATTTTTAACATTGACTGTAACAGCTTGAGATACCATCTCTCCATACAACATTGGGTGCCACTTCTCGAACCCCGAATTATTTTTTTCTGATGAATCAAAGAATACAAAAAAATGAAAAGATATACTCACGCAATAGTAACGCCATTTATGGGTGTGAATCTGAAACAGGAGGAATCTCGTCCAAAATAATAAAAAATTTGTAGGTGTTGAGGCGAATTCATATAAAATGCTAACCAATGACTTCCATGTTCGGATACAGGATCTACGTTAGTAATAAAACAGACAAGATTGTGGCGTATTCTAATAGATAACTAATCACTTGCGGAAATTCCTAAAAACGTCTTTCCGGTATGTACATTCGTAGTAAATAAGCGGTGAAATTGAGTGCTGTACATTCTCCACATTGCTTCAGTCCAAAAACACTTATCTAAACCACTTTCATTAAGAATTGTGCGAGCACCATTTAAAACAGTCTGGTTTAGGTGTTCCGCTGCACCATTTTGTTGAGGCTTATATACATTCGTTTTTTCGTGCTTTATACCTCTTTCTAAGCAAAAATTTTGAAAGTTTTCATTTACGAACTCAGATCTGTTATCGGTTCTAATTGTCTTAACTTTTAAATTAGAGACCTTTCGGCTCAATAAAAATGCCTGGAAAATATATAAAAAATATCAGACTTTTTACAAACTGGATATAAAGTCATACGTCTAGAATAATCATTTAAAATGGAAAAGTAATACCTCTCCCCTCTTTTACCTGGTATGTCTATAGGTCCCTACGTATCAAGATATAATAAATCTAGATGTTGACTAGAACGTGTACTTTCATTTGTTTGGAAAGAAACTTTTTGGTGTTTATTTAGCTTACAGGGTTCGCAAGAAAAATTTGTTAGTTTTTTCAAACAAGGCAACCCTTTACAGCACTGAGTTGACTAGTTCATGTAATCTATTTTTGCATGAGCAAATTTATCATGCCACATACGTAATTTATCGTTAGTTACTTTATTTTCAATGTTGTGGATTTGTTTACTGTTATGTGGATAAATATAGGTATAAACCCCTTTCAAGTTTGGCAGTAAAAATTATCTCATCTCAAGATGAAGCCTTAATTTCCCCATTTTTGTCTGTAAAAGAATACCCATTCTGATCAAGCATAGGGCCCGACACAAGATTTCTCCTTAATTTACTAGAGTAAAACCTTACAACAGGTTTTCCCAGTCACAGTCTGTTATCCATAGTTCTTGGGGCATCCTGAAAAAAATATATGTAAGAATTTTTATTTAAAGTAAAAAAAAATTAAAATTACTTTTTTATATAGAAAGCAGGTCTAACCAAAAGAAAAAACATTTAATAACATCACTTTCCAGGTCATCACTGAATTCACCTAAAAAGAGGCCTAAATAGGGGGTCATTTTTGCCGTTGGAAGAATAGATGATAGAGTCCGTTTCGTGGTACAGATCGTTTCTGCCCAACTTGTCCATTTCATCATACAGCTTGAGACGAACCTAAGCTGTAGTGAAGGATGCTAAAGAATATGTTGGTTGAGACGTCCTGTTTCACGAACTACTCGGCAGATTCCAACTAGAAAGCTGCGATTTCTGGAGTGGGGAGAAGTACATCTTTGATTTAGAAATAGAACAAAGAGTTTCGTAAAAACAATAATTCTCAAAACAATCTAAAGAAAAAATATTTGAATAACGTTAACTACTTACAATTTTCGTAGGGTCAGCCATTTTATCAAAACGGGGTACGCTGTTAACATATGACAGCTGCCCTCGATTATATTTCATATTAATGTTTCTTATTTCATATAGGATATTTACCTGCCCTAAAAACTGTTTAATGCCAGCTTGGCCACTTGCTGGGTCCAACTTTATGCCTTTACTTGTTTCATACTGGCGAATATAAGCTTGCTCTGCTGTCACACAATTTGAAGGCCATCCACTGTTCGCTTGATTTGAGTAACAGATCAATGTAGGATCTGAACAGGGATCTAGAGGTGGTCTCTAAGGGATAAACTTCGTAGATCTAAAGAGAAAAGAATGAATAAATCGTAACCTTATTTATGAAAAATACTCAAAACATTTAACACATTACTTTTTCGCCAGTTTGATCTCTTCGGTCACCCACGTTTCGACAAGTCCCCACTCATCGTCTGTGTGGGTGCACGTGCTTTGTTCTAATGTTTCGTTGCACGTTTGGCGTAAAGGAAACAATTCTTTTTTTTTACATCTGTAAGGAAGTACGAAGTTAAGGCCTCGAGGACGAATTACTCGGCAGTGGATCAGACCGGAGTAATCATCCATATCTTTAAATCCTTCCGTGATAATCTGGGGGTGGCCAACAGGGCATACGCAATACTTATTTACCTATAAAAGACACACAATGGTTATAAAAAAGCAATAATATTGAGCATTGAACAATGACATTAGAAAATGGTATAATAATAATAATAATAAAAGTTACCGATGGATATAAGGATATAAAATCCACACATTTTGCGTCTTCCTTGTGAAAGGCTCACAGCATTTGTCCTACCCCCGTAGAAAGAATCACGAGGATTCAATCTGACATCCAGATGGTGCTGGCTTAGGAAGGCGTGAGGATCGGAGTACTCCTCCTTCTGGCGAACAAATTCATGCTCCCATATCTCCACTCATCGATAACCCCGAGCACGTATTTTCTCCGACGTCTCCTCCGTTTTCGTACTTTGTCTGTCATAGGTTTTCCTTTGAGGGGGTGTATGATATTCCCGTCTCAACACTGACTTTTGTATTTAATTGGAGATTTTTCTATTAACTTAGACACCATTTCAAAAATGAATTTCTGGCATTGTATTTTTAAATTTATAAGTTCTTTTTCAGAAACTTTTTTGTTAGAATTCAACTCTTTGATTATTCGATCCCCAACAAATCCAGTGGAGACTTAAAATATGTAATTGCTTCACTTTTCAAAACCTGAAAATAGGATGAGCAATCAATAATAATCTTTTGCAGTTCAGTAGCTAAAAATGGCAGCAAGGGTTGTCACTCTGAAATAAAGTCAAGAAAGACTGAAGTATTTTTGTTACTGATAAGAAAAAATTAAGTTTTACTGTTATCAGATCATCTTGACATGCAGCCTGAATTATAGAAAATGATTTAGAAGTAGGTTTAGGTAATTTATTTTCTTTTACAAGCTTAATATAGTATATTACATCTTCCCATATCAATAAAGCTCTTTCCACAGCTGGCAGATTTTCTAACCATCTATGTTTGCAAAATGGTTTTGGTAATTTTTGGAGCTTAGAATATTTCAAGAAATCCTCTGATCTTGCTGGCGAATCCTTAAATAAATAATTTAAACTGATAAGAAGGTTATCAATTTCCCAATGTGTAGATCTTTCACCACACTTGAAAGCATTATGTACTGCATGAAGGCTACAGTAAAACCTTTATGTGGTCATCACTGAATAAAACTTTGCAAAATAAATCCACTATATTATACCCTTTAAATAAAAACTCCTTTCCATCGAAATCTTGGACGACGGCAAGTTTTATTTTTTTTCATGCTCGCATGTAGATTGATTGGTTTCAAAATCGAAAAACAACAGCTTTCCATTCGGTATGCTTGGCTCAGCTGTCGGTATTAAACACCTATAATCATATACATTTTTTTCATCCTCGGCTGTATAACATTATATTTCAGTGTGTGCATGACTGCACGACATAACTGTGAAAGCAAATTGAGCACTGCATAATTCCAGTTTATTAACAAATACTTGTTGTAACAAATACTTTAGTTTTACTGAGACAGAAACATTCGTTTCATTTTCACGTGTTTGTTTGCAATAAATTGCAGTGATGTAGGCAAGTGTGGGAGCAAAAGCCATGTAATTTCAAATGTGTCAGAGGAAATAAGCGCTATACCTCTATGAACGAAAAATGTTCAACTTCATTGAAAGATTTCTGTAATTTAAACAAATCTTTAGCAAGATTTAATGGAATAGGAAAGTCCCAGTCCTCATTTGTAAGCCAGAGCTGTTAATAAAATTTTTTCGATACAACTGTACATGGTGGAATTAATCATAATTGATAGAAAATGCATGCAGATTGGAACAAAATGTGTTTTGTTTTTTTGTCAGTGGTTATTTTATTATTTTACAAGTTTGGTTTTGAAAATGAATGTGGCTGTTGAGTAGTTCGAAAATAGTCCTAAGACTTTAGTGCTTTCCTTATCGTTAGGAATTATTTCTAAATTAATGTCTGAAGAACAATGTTCTTGAAATTCTGGAAATGCATTTGAATTAGAATTCCTCTTTAGAAGTTGGAAATTTGTAAAATATTTGTAATTTCCTTATAACATGATATTGCATCACTATCAGTACTTTAAACCGATAGCGAATCATCCATATATTCATCGTGTGGTAAGGTATGAGAAACAGCAATATTTTGTGAATAATCTAGTGCAAATTGCTTAATACACCTCGTGGCTAGGAAAGAAGCTGGAGCTAAACCATATATTACGGTGTTTAACTTGTATGTGCAGATTTTTTCGTTAGGATAAAATCTCCAAAGAATTTTTGTTGGTAGTTTCGATCTTCATCGGATATTACCATTCTATAAGATACATGCTTGTTATGAATATATATATATATATATATTTGTACAAATTATGTACTTTTGTTATTAAATATTGGTAAGTTATGATGTAAAAATGATAATTGTTAAACATTCTTAGGCAGAATTTGATTGCGCTTCTTTTTTCGTATAAATCAGGCCGGCTTCTCATAAAAATCTCTCCCTGCACACACTACTAACTGGGGAAGAAAGTTAATTATTATTATTTTTTTTTTTTACAAATTTTGATTAAATTTGGAAATTAGTGGCTTTGATTTTCCACCAATTTAATGGATATCAAGTTCTTTCAATCACTGGTTTCGAAAGACAATTGTCTAACTCGTGTTGCAGAAATGATTCAACAACATCCTAATATCTACATTGACTTTAGCTTTAGAGGCACTTATTTTTTTAAAACAATCCAAAAGTGATTTTCTTTTTTCCCCCATCATCATTTGACGAAACATTTGATTTTATCTCTAAATTTCTTTTTGACTATCTTTTGAGGAATTTAGAAAAATATTTTTTTCTTCATCTGTGCTATTGTTGATGTTTTGACGCTTTCATATTTCTTATATAAAAAAAGCTCTTTGTATCTACCATCCAAAATAGTGGCTATTGATAAATGTTCACTTAAATGTGTGCCAGAAAAACGTGCTTCAATATTTTTTGAAAGGAATCTTTCATTGTTTTAACACCAGAAACTTTAAAATTGGACAAATACTTTTGTAATATCCTTGCCATTGGAATTATTTCTGAAATCAAAAATCTTGTAGAACTTATTTTAGTCAGAGCCAAGCAATTTTCTATTAATATCCATTGATTGAGAAGCAGCTAATACAGGTCTTGCATTTTCATGCAGAATAATTTTATGCTTACCAGGTAAGCGACTTATACCTTCAAATATATCATTATACTTTTTCAATAAGTTGTGATAATTTACATGAATGAGAACCAGAATAGACACTAGGCAAATTCATATAATCAGTTGACTAAATTTACACTTGAACAAAAATTAGTTTTTACTACATTGACATAAATTTCACTTACTTGTGATGAGGAATTCAATCTTTTCACAAGACCCAAGATCATGCATGCAGTTGCACTTAACCACTTGCTCTTAATTTTAATTTATGACATTGATTACCAACCATGCACAGAAGTACTGCATCACCAGTGTATGTACACACTTCTATTCTTGTTGGAGACATAGAAGAGCAATTAAGATTCTGAAACACACACAAGGGAAGTACATTCACGTTAGCACCAGTGTCCAATTTGAAGATAACAGGACATTTATTAATAACGACTTCTTGAAGCCAGTCACACTGCTGGGAGGTTGATATAGTTCCAATAAATGTTACACCTGAATTACATTCAATTGTTGAAACTCTAAGTTGAGATCTCTGTGCTGGTTGTTTTTTGGGCTGTCTGCACACATTCTGCATTTTACAATTGTGGGAAGTTTTTCCATAAGCTGGACAATTTCTTGGTCTATGATGTGATCCACATCGAGAACAAGGTCGCTGACTGCGATGAACAGAATTTTTCTCGTGATTATTCTTGGAATTGCTCGAGTTGGATTGAGTTACTTTACACTTGAAATTTCTTCTGTTGAGTGATAGCATCAACGTACGTAGATGATGTAGATGGCTGTGACATAGCAAGAGAATGCAGTTTTGAGAGTTTTAAATTTATTGTATCTGCCCCATCTGGTCGCTTTTTGTCGCTCCCGCCTTCTCTGTCTTTACAAAAGCGGAACCACTTTTTTTTTATAATCTCTTCTATTTGTTTTTCAATGGTTGCTGGGTGACAGTCTGGCACTAGGTATTGGAAAGAGGGGGGAAAGGAATTAAATAAAAAAGGTAGCTGTTTCAATAATAATTCATTGCAGCCCTACTTATTGAAATTATGTAAAAAGATAAAAACAGAGTTAAAATTTAAATTGTTTGGAAAAAAATTTGTAAACGAATTCTGCAAATGGAGAAAGTCCTGCACACAATCACTTCTGGATACACATGGTAACTGTAAATTGTATGAAATTTATCAAATTTTATGTGAAGATGAAAATAATAAAGATAAAGGGTAAGCATTTATAAAATTCTCTGTAAAAGAACTGCTTTCAAATAAAAAATAGTTTTGAACATTGAAATTGGAGCCAATTTGTAACTTTAAAATATTTATCATTCATTTCACGTTAATTAGTTGGGTCCTAGTTTGAATAAAATATTACACTAAATCATGAAACATTACTTTTAGAACTTAATGGCTTTGAATTCTTTGAGGGCAAAATGTCTTTTTTAACAGGAAATTCAGTTTGAGTGGCTGTGGATTTGGTTGCTTTAGCATATGAGAGTCCTGGTTTTGGGGTGCTAGAATTTACTATATTGCGGGCTGCTGCGTATGAAATATTTTGTTTTATTTTTAAAGTTTGAATCTCTTTTTCAGTTTTTCAATTTGGGCACGATCGGTAGTAGGCGGGATGGTGCAGTTGGTACATTTGAAAGGTGCAAAACATCCTTCACTGCGATGTCCAGGGACAGCACATCTTGCGCAGGTTAATGACCTATGACAGGATGTCTGCGAGTGACCGAACCTTTGGCAGTTGAAACATCGCAATGGGTTAGGTATGTAAGGTCTCACAGGGCAGTTGAGGTAACCGGCTTCAATACTAGTTGGCAGTTTCGGCAGGTCAAAGGTTAAGATTAACTGTTTAGTATTGATTATTTTATTTTCTCTGCGAACACGGCGAACAGCACTGACATGTAAGGGTTTTAGGTTTTCGAGGATTTCAGATTCAGGAGTGTTTTGTAAATCAGGTTCGGATATAACGCCACGGGATTGATTCAGACTTTTGTGAGTATCTATTGTAACGGATCTAGTACCTATGATTTTCAGATTAGGTATATTTGTAGCTTGGGCTTTGTTAACAACTGCCACGAGAAGATCGCCATACCGTAATTTTTTAATATTTTTGACTTCTCCAATAGCAGATTGTATTACTTTATGAATTAGAAACGGGGAAACATCATTAAAGTTTCCTTCATTACATTTTATAATAAAAAACCGTGCAACATTCAGTAATTCAGATGGCAATGACGACTCATTAACGGGGGAACTCTTGAGAATCCATGATAAAAGGTTTTAAGATTAGGATCCGACCGCACCACCCACCACGGAACCCAACAAGGGGATGCAGAGTTCTGCACCAGTGCTAGCCGGGTCTATACGCGCACAGCCGATTGCTTGAACCGTAGCAGATGACCAAGTCCAATCCACCAGCCGATTGATACGCACCGGAACTTACGTACTCCCCGTTTAGTCGAAGCCGAGGGCAAAGCAATGTGTTGGAGATTCCTCGCACTAATGGAAATGCCATTCTGATGATTCCCCTACGGGTAAGCCTCTCAATTACCAGGATCCCCATTTCCGAGGACACGTTTATCCACGCACGGCAAACACGTGGGCAGTTAAGACGCCAAGAGAAGCAAGAGACAACAGATCGGAAACAGCTTCTCAAGGGGTGCCCTCACCTCAAAAGAGGAAACCGCAACGAGGGAGAAGGATAAGAATAAAGTAGAAGGGAAGAGGAGAGTAGAAAAGATATGAGAAAAGATCGCTGGGGTACCTCGGGATTGCGACACCCGTGTTTACCTGAAGAAGGTCCACCACCTGAGGGGGAAAACAGGGTCGAAAAAGGAGAGGCAACACAGAAGGACAGAAGGAGTGAAAAAGAAAAAGATCGCTAAAGGACTCGGGTGCGCGATGCCCAAGTTTACCAAAAGAAAGCAAACCTTGCGGAGTGAGAGGAAAGACAGTGGGGTACCTCGGGGTCGTGAGGCCCCTGTTCTTTTAAAGAAAGTGAATCCCCTGATGAGTAAGAAACGGAGAGAAAGCTTGGTTTGTATTCTTTACCTGCACTGTGATTAGAGCGGTCCACCTTGAGTTAGTTAAACCACTAACAACCGAAACCTTTTGTTTAGCTTTCAAAAGATTTGTGAAAAGACGAGGCAGACCACTACGTGTATATTCTGACAATGGAACAAATCTAGTGGGACTTGTAATGTCTTACAAAGACTGGCAAAGGATAGAAAAAATGGCCTCAATAAGGAAAATCCGATGGAGTTTTAATCTTCCTCCAGCTAGCTGCCTGGTGGTGTGGCTGGTGGAAGCAGTTGATAGGGATGACGAAATGAATTCTAAAAAGAGTATTGGAACGAGCTTCACTAAACAAAGGTGAACTGACTACTATTCTTTGTGAAGCTGAAAACGTCATCAATAGTCGTCCTTTAATTTATTTATCCGAAGATGTCGAAAACTTGCAGCCCCTAACACCATCCTTATTTCTGCAAGAGCTACGGACGGGATCTATACGTGATTTAGGCATATTTGATTCCACCCAGTTGAATAAACGATTTCGTCATCGACAGAAAATAAGGAACCAATTTCTGAAGAGATTTCGGGTGGAATATCTTGTACAACTCAAACACTACTCTAAGTGGAAAGTCCCCACTACTCTTAGAGTAGGAATAACAGTTCTTGTAGGCAATGATAATGTCAAACGCCTAGAATGGCCCATGCCCAAAATAATTCAGTTGTATCCGGGAAAGGATAACAACGCGAGTGAAAACAAAACGGCGAACGTTTGAGACCATGTCAGAGACTTTTCACACATGAAGTTCAAGATGAGGAGAGAAATTTCTTATCCGAGAAACCTCTTTCTGACGAACTTGACGATTCACCCCCTTTCGCTCAGGATAACGTTGAATGTTGAGATGACTGTTTAGATTCTACAAAAGTGACGGACCATCCGAAACCCGAGGAGGAACGTTCGAAACAGCTAGCAGTAAACACCAGACGTGGTTTATTAAGAGGCTGGACACCGGAGATGTAACTTCGATTGCATGCTTTTTAAGTATTCAAGGTGGGAGGGATGTCCCGTCTCTTCCGAAACCCGATAAATGTTTTGAGCCAGGTAAAATTCTTGGGTATAACCTTTGACCGCAAACTTACCTTTTTACCTTATGTAATGGACTTGCGAAAAAAATGCGAGAAGTCTCTTAACATTTTAATGGTTCTTTCTAGTACATTTTGGGGTGCAGATAGGCTTTCCCTATTGAAAGTATATCGTGCACTCATTCGATCTAAACTTGATTATAGTTGTTTGGTTTATGGTTCCGCTAGGAAATCTGTCCTAGAAAAACTCAACTTCATTCACCACTCTGCTCTACGCCTTTGCTCAGGAGCGTTCAGAACCTCTCCTGTTAAAAGCTTGTACGTTGACTGCTATGACGAACCTCTTTTGTTATTATTTTAAAGTTTCATCAGTCGCATATCATCCTGTAAAAAATCATAATTTTAATCACTGTCTCATGCGTTTTTATTCTGCTAGGCCTTCTTGTATCCTCCCTTTTCATCAGATGATCAATAAGAATGGGCCAAGGAACGGAATCGAAGGCTTTCCTTATGTCAACCGATATCACGTTGGTTAATTTGTTATTATATTTGTTAGTTCCTATTGTTGTGAGATAGTTTAAAGCAGTGTCACATGAACGTACTTTCCCTGAAGCCGTGCTGGAAATCACTTAGTAATCTGTTGGTTTCGAGGAAGTACATCAGTCTTATTTTTTCTAGGAGTTTACTTAAAGTTGGCAGCAGGCAGATAGGTCTGTAAGAGTTCGGGTTGGTTGGGTCATTTCCCGTTTTTTGAAAGTAAACAATCTGCTCCACTTTGAGCGCCCCTCAGGGGGTTTACCTACTTTAGGTAAACACGGGTGTCGCAATCCCGAGGTACCCCAGCGATCTTTTCTCATTTCTTTTCTACTCTCCTCTTCTCTTCTACTTTATTCTTATCTTTCTCCCTCGTTGCGGTTTCCTCTTTTGAGGTGAGGGCACCCCATGAGAAGCTGTTTCCACTCTGTTGTCTCTAGCTCCTCTTGGCGTTTTAAACTGCCCACGTGTTTGCCGTGCGTGGATACCCGTGTCCTCGGAAATGGGGATCCTGGTAATTGAGGGGTTTTCTCGTAGGGGAATCATCTGAATGGCATTTCCATTTGTGCGGGGAAACTTCAACACATTGCTTTGGCCTCGGCTTCGAGTAAACGGGGGGTACGTAAGTTCCGGTGCGTATCAATCGGCTGGTGGATAGACTTGATCATCTGCTACGGTTCAAGCGATCGGTCTTCTGACTGTGAGCGTATAGGCCCGGCTAGCACTGGTGCAGAATCCTGCATCCCCTTGTTGGGCTCCATGGTGGGTGGTGCGGTCGGGTCCGAATCTCTAAAATCTTTAATATGGGTACTTTAAAAGCACATTCCCCCGTCAACGAGTCGTGTACTAGTCATGAAACAAGCACTTTATTTCGTTTTTTCATAATCAAATGCACAGAAGGTAATTTCCATGATATTTCTCCTTTTTTAATTCATAAAGTTATTCAATCTAATGTAGGTGAAGTTCGTAACGTTAAAAAATTGCGGTCAGGTGATCTTCTAGTGGAGGTAGCTAATAACATTCAAGCCGTCAGCATCACTAAACTTAAAACTATAGGTAATAGAACTGTTTCCATAAGCATTCATAAAAGCTTAAATCAATCCCGAGGCGTCATTTCTGAACCTGACCTACAAAACACCTCTGAGTCAGAAATTCTTGAAAATCTGAAGTCGCAATATGTCACTGCCGTCCGCCGCATAACTATCCGAAGAGACAACAGACTAATTAATACTAAGCATATAATCTTAACTTTTGAATTACCAAAACTCCCGACTTCCATAAAAGCAGGTTTCTTACACTGCCCTGTCAGACCATATATTCCAAACCCTTTGCGATGTTTTAAATGTCAACGATTTGGACATTCGCAAACGTCCTGCCGTGGGTCATTGACCTGTGCGCGTTGTTCCGAACCTGGTCACAATAGCGAAGGATGCACTGCGCCATGTAAATGCATTAATTGCAAAGGCGATCATCCCTCATACATACGTTCTTGCCCTAACTGGATATTCGAAAAGGAAGTTCAAACTGTAAAAATAAAACAAAATATACCGTACATCGAAGCCCGTAAAATAGTACAATCTAAAACTCCAAAACCTGGTCTCTCTTATTCTGCTGCCACGAAATCTACAAAATCCGTAGCCACTCAAACAGATTTGCCTCTTAAAGTAATTTCTCTCCCCGTATCCTCACAATCGAAAAAGACTAAACGCCCTGTTTCGCAAGAAGTCTCTGAGCCTGTTAGGCAAGATACTTTCCGTAAAGAAAAAACTCTCAATAAAAAAAGCACTGAAACCAGACCTCAAATTCCAAAAGAATCAACTTTTAATAGAAAACAAACACGTTTCAAACAAAAAAATATCCCTCCCCAGCCGTATGTCGACGACTCTATCCTAAATCTAAATCCTTCAGACTCTGATGTATCGGAAGAGTCTATGGATCAGTCTGATACTGACTCTCCCAATCATAGTAAGGGGACTACTCAAACATTGTCAAGTACTTCTAACCCCTTTTGACCATGGCCCTGCTGCTTTCATGGAATTGCCACGGGTTTCTTAATAAAATCGATGATCTGCACGTCCTCATTCATGATCATAATCCCGCTTGCTTTGCTCTACAAGAAACATTTTTAAATTCTCATAATAAAGTACCGAAAATCCGTAACCACACAATTATAAGAAACGATTATGAACTTGGCAATAAAGCTTCTGGTGGTGTAGCACTTATCATATCGAACAGCATCCCTTTTCAGTCTCTAAATCTAAATACAAATCTTCAAGCCGTTGCCGCACGTGTCCGTCTGAAATGCCTCACTACTGTCTGCAGCATATATTTACCCCCCAATGAACAAATTAACTTACGTCACCTGATTAATTTAATAAATCAACTTCCACCTCCAATAATCCTGTTAGGCGACTTTAATGCCCATAGCCCTCTTTGGGGTGGTCCTGAAGTCAATAATAGAGGCCAAATAATCGAATCGCTCATATCTGATCTTTCTTTATGCATTCTCAATAACGGGGATAACACTTATTTTCACAAGCCTACCAAGAGTTTCCACGCCATAGACCTTGCAATATGTTCTCCTTCAGTTTATTCTTTATACTCATTTTTCGTTTCAACTGACCTTCACAATAGTGACCACTTTCCGATATTTCTATCTCCGCTATACCATAACTCTCAACATATTCCTGAACACGTTCGGTACATTGAAAGAAGAGCTGACTGGCTATCTTTCTCTTCTCTCGCTATTATTACTCCTGACCTAATCACCGGAACAATAGATGAAGCTGTCAATAACGTAACCTACACCATTATCAAAGCAGCGGACGTAACAATTCCAAAATCTTGCCCTTCAGTGAGGAAAAATAAAAAACCGTGGTGGAACGATGATTGCCTCTATGCCAAAAAACAGCAGCAGAAGGCATGGAGTATCTTTCGGAGATACCCCACTACTGAAAACTTTATCATTTTTAATAAGACCAAAGCTATTGCCAGAAAAATTAGACGCCGGTCTCAGAGAGAATCTTGGATGAAATATGTCTCGAGTATCACTACCTCAACGTCCAGTAAAGAACTTTGGCAAAAGGCTAAAAGAGCAATGGGCATTTATCATAATAATCCAATTACTTGTCTATCTTATAAGGGAGAAATAATTTCTAATATTAAAGACATAACTAACACAATTGGTGAAACCTTTGCCTTTGCCTCCAGTAAACTCTCGTATCCGAAACACTTCCAGTCATATAAAACGATGTCCGAGAAACAAAGATTAAATTTTAATACCTCATTAAATTTGCCATACAATAGCCCTTTTAATATTAAAGAATTACTTTTCTGTTTACGTCAGTGTAAAAATACTTCTCCTGGTCCTGATGCCATTTCTTTTAGCATGATAAAATATCTCTCTCTCAGTTCGCTCACTAACCTTCTGCATCTGTACAATAGAATCTGGATAGAAAATACCTTTCCAACATCTTGGACTAAAGCAATAACTATTCCCGTTACTAAACCTGGAAAAGACCCCACTAATCCGTGCAACTACCGTCCCATTGCTCTTACTAGCTGCCTATGCAAACTACTTGAAAAAATGGTAAACAGACGCCTGGTTTTTATTCTAGAAAAGGAGCATCATATTCATCCCTTTCAAAGTGGTTTTAGAAAACATAGATCAACCTTAGATAACATCCTATATCTCGAAACTCAAATCCGTAATGCTTTCCTGAGACGGAACCATCTAATATCTATTTTTTTGACATAAAGAAAGCATACGATCAGACTTGGAGATATGGCATTCTTAGAGATCTCCATTGTTTAGGATTTCGTGGCAACTTGCCAAATTTTATTAAGAACTTCCTTTCTTATCGAGAATTTAAAGTTCGGATCAACGGCACACTATCTAACAGCTTTATTCAGGAAGAGGGCGTTCCTCAGGGATCCGTTCTTAGCGTCACCCTTTTTTCTCTAAAGATTAATGATATACTAAATCAAATTCCATCAACTGTGAATGCATGTTTATATGTTGACGACCTGCAAATCTCCGCAGCAGGGAAAGACATTCGTTTTATTGAACGACAATTACAAACCTCCATTAATCGAATTCTTAAGTGGTGCGATATAAATGGTTTTAAAATATCTGAGGACAAAACTACTTCTGTTCATTTCTGCCGTAAACGTGGACTCCATCCGGACCCTGAGCTATTCTTAGGACCTTTTAAAATTGACGTGCACGATTGTGTTAAATTTTTAGGTATTTACTTTGACAATAAACTTACGTTTGCTAAACATATTTCTTATATCCGGACAAAATGTGAAAAGAGCTTAAACCTTTTAAAAGTGTTATCTAATACTTCATGGGGAGCCGATCGTGATGCCATGTTTAAAATATACCGTGCTGTCATCCGGTCAAGAATTGATTATGCTTGTTGTGTTTATGGCTCTGCTCGCGCATCTGTTTTAAGAAAGCTAGACACGGTGCATCATTCCGCTCTTCGGATATGCTCCGGTGCTTTTAGAACTTCACCCATTCATAGCCTTCTTGTAACTTGTCACGAACCATCTCTACATTATACTTGTCATAAAATATCACTTAACACCTACTTTTTTATCCTGTCTCATCATTCGCACCCACTGAGAAAAATCTTTTTAGACACTCATCTGGATCGTCTTTATACAAATCGCCCACATTCCATTCCTTCATTTGGCTTCAGAATTCGGAGAATTCTGGAAGGTACTCAGTTTATTAACGTTAATATCTCGCCTCGCCTCTTATTTGAAACACCACCTTGGGAGAACCATAAAATCCACTATCTTCAACCACTATCTTCAACCCTTTAAGGGCTTTGTAAAAGAAAGCACAGACCCCTACATTTACCAACAACTCTTCAGCTCCCTTCAGGCTCAATATCTTAACTATGAGAATATCTATACAGACGGCTCAAAATCTGAAGATTATACTGGTTTTGCGTTTTGTGGCGACTCTAATGATTGCAGCTACAAACTTCATCCTTTTTGCTCCATATTTACAGCAGAAGTAATTGCAATATACGAGGCTTTAAGATACATATCTTCCAGCAGCAATAGACTCTTCATAATCCACTCGGACTCAATGAGTGCATTGGAAAGCCTGAAATCTAATTCCATTACTCACAGTTACGTTTCTCGTGCTGTCCAGCTGCATAGAAAACTTTCCCGTAAAGGTTTTAATATACTTTTCTGTTGGGTTCCTAGCCACGTTGGTATTTATGGTAACGAGAAAGTGGACACTTTGGCAAAACAAGCAACAACACTTTACACCGGCGATCTGCCTTACATTGACATAAAAAAAGCCATTTCTTCTTGCACAAATGAGCTCTGGAATTCCGAATGGAATTTGCAAATTCTAAACAAGCTTCACGTCCTTAGACCATCGATCTCCTTTTGGCCATGTTTCCCGAATCGCAAGTTGGATGTAGTCTTGACTCGCCTTCGCATCGGTCACACTAGACTCACCCATAAACATTTACTTTTCGCTGAGCCTGCTCCACAATGTTCTCTCTGTCATACTCATCTCACCATTTATCATATTTTAACTTCATGCACGGCTTTTACACGATTTTATAATATTTATTTTAAAACTTTTAATCCCAGCTTGAGCGAACTTTTGGGTGAGACTCCCCACCCAAAACTATTTGAATTTCTCATCCGTATTGGTGTTTTTAATCTTGTTTAATTTAAAAGGTTTTAATATCAGTCTTTACGTTATTTTTTACTTATGCTCTTTCTTTTAAATTTGACTAATATTTCCTTCTGCTTTTAAATTATATATATATGTATACATATTTTGGTTAATATTTTCAATCTTTGTCTGGCGCAGCATATCCTTGCTTGGATTTTGCGCCAAAAAAACCCCAACCAACCAACCAACCACTTTGAGCGGGTCTGGAAAGTGTTGCAGAGCAAAGCACTTCTGTGCCCACTCAAATAGCACTGACTTGTCCAGAGAGTCTAGCTGCCTGATCATGGTTACGTCAATCGCATCAGGTCCTGGTTCCTTCTTTTTGTTTAGAGTGCGTAATGCTTAATTGACCTCTTCCTTCGAGAATGATTTGTTACTCGAGATGTTGGGCATGGCCTGTGTTAGGATTGGGTTTGTAGCTAACGGGAAAAGATATTCTGTGAGCTTGATGGCTTGATCCTTCTGGTTCCTAGTGGGGGTTGTTGTCCCAATTTATCAAGAGGTCATGTGGTTTAAAGACCTTGCCGTGCCCAAGTTTGTAGGTTAGCCCATAGTTATTTGAGTTTTCTCTGCAGAAGTTCCTCCAGGCATCATTTCTGGTCTTTACTAACGCTTTCTTATAGAGTGCTCGTTCTTTTGATAATTTTGTCTTTAGGTCCTCTGGGGTATTCTTAAGTCTTTTGCTCAGTGCGTTAACTTTATTCCTTTGACTGGATAGCTGGGTAGTCCACCACCTAAAGTTCTTCACTTTTTTTGGCTTTTTAAATTTGTATGCTATTTTTGCCGCATCGGTTAGAAGTTTCATCTTATAGGAGGTAGCTTCGTTTAGTTTTAGTTTTAATGTCTATTATATGCGGAGTGAGCATCTTTTTGAATTTTAGATGGTTACCGAAGTTAGTTTTAAATCGCATTAGTCGGTTACGAATTGTGTTTGCCGAAAGGCTGAAAGTTATATACTTGTGGTCACTATAGGACTTAATTTTTTATTAGTAATTTGAATATCTTTCTTTTATGTGCTCATTTGTTTGGCGCAGTATATCCTCACTTGGATCTTGCGCCAGTAAACACCAACTAACCAACCAACCAACCAACCAAGATTCACCAAATTGTTGGTACATGAAAATTATAGATAATTTAAAATATTTACAAGATATACATATATACAAATATTTTTTTTATTTTGTTAAGGTCTGGAATTTTCTTTTATTTTGAACAGGTTTATAAGTTTACTTTTTTATGAATATATTCGTCATTCTTTGATTTACAATAGTATAATAAAATATTATAGCAGGACCTGATTATATATTTAATGCTATTATTTGCTGAATGATATTTAGGGTAGCCTTCCACATCTATTGAAATTTCATGTAAAGGAAGTATCATCATTGATAAACTAGTTAAAAATAAGCCTTTGATTACTTTCTTTTAAAATAACTTTGTTTTAGAATTTTCTGTTATTACATATAGAAATGTTACAATATTAATAACATCATGCGAAGGATACTTTAATTTACCCCTGTCCAGATTTTTAATCAGACTATATGTTTGATCAAATTGTATTGACTCACCCATCATATACAACTCATTAATTTCAAGTTCATCATCTGTTATGAGTACACTTTTACAGAAATCACAGTTCTGAAAGAATGTCGACGCAGTATCCTGCTACATATGCTAAAAGAGGTTTTAAAGCATGTACTTTTTATAGGTCTTCATTAGTTATTGTTACTTTAAGTAAATAATTGACATCAGACCTTGTGCTTGAAGAATATGCAAGCCAAAATCCTTTTTATATTCCTTTGCTTCCAACATTGCAGATGCAAGACTTTGTACTCAGTTTATTTAAACTTCATTCACTGAAATGTTATAATTTGATCCCGAAAGATAGCCACATCTGTCCTCCAAAGCATCAGCTTGCAACTTACCTGTCAAAACATAACTGAGTTTTAATTCTTGTCAAAAATTTTTCTTGTGGACCTCTATTATTTGTTAGTGGTTCTTGAAAAGTATTTCTTTTGTCCCTTTAATGGACTTCTCACATTCATAACATCAAACCATTGAGTTATAATCTCAATAAATAATGCTGTGCTAGAAGAGTCTAAAATTTCACATTTCCTGTCTGCGAGACTCAACCTGTCTGATAGAGGATTATTAAAAATTAAAAATGCAAATTTTTCATTTTGTCTCCCTAAATTTGTTGGATTCAAGCCTTTCAAGGTCAATTCATAACCAGATTTTAAAAGATTTTCCTGCTCTATAGTATGCTGTTTGCAGTCTTGCAACAGGAGGATTTTCAGGTGGAAATGCAGGAAAATAAAAACATTTTGGTTGATCCAGTTATTTCGGACATATTTTAACAAATGTACAGTGTCAACCATATAAAACTGGGCGAATTTGCAGGATGGTAATAAACGATTGACAGTTTAGAAGGTGAAGAAAAATAGGACATGCTTTTTCTGTTTATAAAATTACTATTTGTTATTATACAGAATGCATGTAATCCAATTTTCTCTAGACCTACTACTACTTTTTTATGCTTGATAAAAGCATATCTGCATTAAAAGCTTTCACCGGTTGTATATATATAACACATCCTTGCATGATGACTTTATGCTTTGAATCATAAATACTTGTACACTAGTAGCAGCATCTTCAATATCAAATGCTAATCCTGAAATAATTACACCCTTATAATAATAATAATAATAAAAAGGTTTGATATGAATCTCATCAATTAATAAGTTAATAAGCTTATCGTTTTGTAGAAAAGAAAATTTCTGTTTTGTATAAGCAAGGAAATTCTCCCCTTGTTCATCTTTAGGATTAGCACTATATTTAGCACATATTTTTCAGAAATTGGGGTAGTTGACGATTGTCCGGGGATCCTTAGCTCTGCTCTGTATCCCCTGTCGTGAAAGTGAGATGTTTCAATGAGGGTGAGCATCAGGAAATGGTTTTTAAACATTAAATAAGAATACAATTTAAAATTAAAAGGTTACATTAAAGGTTAAACAATTGGCCCTAGATAGCAAATAAGTCTTGGAAAGGAAACAAGTAATTAGAAGAGTAGGAAGATTAAAAAGGATAGGGAAATATTTTTGCAATTAATAATTTTATTAACGTCCGAAATTGGGAATAGAAGTTGCATTTAAAGTAAGCAGAGGGAATAAGTAATTTAGTATTGCGGTCAGGCAAGACCATAATAGATATAGATACCAAATCATCAGTGATGAGATCCGAACTTCGTAGTGATTAATATCTCTGCGATTAAAAATCGCTGCGCTGCCCGCAGTTCGCGAGGGAGTAGAGACAATACCATCCCTACGGTAGAGCGAGTAATTACTGATATTAAATTTAGCTCGCGAGTTTTTAGGCAATATAGTCTCCTGTACAAGAACTATATCAATATCAGAAGACTCTAAAAAGTTGCGAAGTTCGTCAATTTTATTAGGAGGCCCTTTGCTTTCCAGTGTAATATCTTAAGGCTATCTAGAGTATGATTAGGCTTAGCCATGACTGCTGACATGGTCGTAGAAGTCGGCTACCGCTTCGAATATAAACAGGAGCCGTTGAATTGGGTCGTTATCGTTCTTAATAATTTCGCTAATATTCTTGAAAAGGGACATGATGTCCGCGAGTTTATATTCTTTGATGAAATTTTGGATCATTTTAACGAAGTCCATCAGGGATCCTGAATCCTCAGAGCTCTTTTGCTGCTGTTCTTCTGTCCGGAGCATTCGGCTGCCATATACCGATATTAAAAATGCTACTTACCTTATGATCCGAAAAAATTGGATTGATGACTGGAATAAAGAAACGTAAAATAAACTTAATAGTATCAAACCTGATATCACCACTTGATCTTTGATCCCTGGTCGGAAATGTGATGTTATATTGACAAGGCTACGTATTGGTCATACCAGACTCACCCACTCTCATTTGCTTTTGGGGGAACCTCCTCCTCGTTGTCCTCGCTGCGACTGCCAACTGACAGTTCATCATTTTTTTAAACTTCATGTACACGTTTTACTCGTTTTTATTTGATGTATTTTAGTAATACCAATTTAAGCTTAAATGACCTTTTGGGTGAGTCTCCTCATCCTGCTTTGTTTGATTTTCTCAAACGTATTGGTTTTTATTCATCTTTATAATGGTTTCACTACACTCTCGTTTTTCTCATCTCACCTACATATTGTATTTTTAGTGTTTTGAAATTTTAACTGTATTAAGCATTATTTGTACCCTTTTAAACTATATTTTATTGTTTTGATGCGTGTTCTACTGTGTTTCAATCTTTTATCTTTCGTCTGGCGCATCTTGTCCTTATTGGACCTTGCGCCATTAAACCCCATCCAACCAACCAACCAACCAACCAACCAACCGCAGCATTCGGCTGCTGGGGTCGTAATGGTGGCTGCCTGCTTGCACTGTACTTTTGAGGGGCTTACTGCGCTGGCGTTTGCCGAGGCGCTGGGAGCATTAGTTGTTGGATTGTGCGTTGTTCGGGCAGCAGCTCGTGCTTCCCAGGCATTGTTTTTGGAAGGGTGAGCGGGAGTAAAATTTTTCCTTGGTTGTTTGGGTATTTCTACTGACTTTCTTGTGAGCTGGATGCCTAATGCAGGCGCGAAAATTGACGGTGTGGTTACCGCCGCAATTAGCACACCACAAGTGTTCGGGAGTGATAAGTCTTTTGCACGGTGGTTTCTAACCACACTTCAGGCATTTAGGAGGAACAGCATTTCAAAGAAGACTGTCCAAACTCCTGGCAGCGGTAACACTGCTCAAATCCTTTATACTTGTAGTCATCAAATTTTACACTTAAGTAGCATACGGTTCTAATGTCATTGATCTTCTCGATCGCTGGTGATTTCCTTAATGTAATTAAGCATAGTGAGATTGGGGTTTTCGTGCGCCTATTTCTCATATGATCAATTTTCAATGGCTCCAGTCTATGTTGGCTAAGTTCTTTTATACTATGCCGTTTATATTAATAGAGGTAAACCTCTTAATACAGATTTAACAGGTTTTTCTTCGTGAGGTCGAGAGGCCGTACTGGTATTTTATTTTCGGTTAGATAGGCTTGGATTCGTCTGAAAGAATCAGAGCAGTCCCTACTAATTTTTATCTGGTTGCGAATGAATTTAGAGGTAATGTTCTTCGAAAGTGCATGGACTTGGGCAAGAATGTTAGGGCTGTTTTCAGTTACTTCAAAAAATAAATTATAAGATTTTTTAAGCCTAGTTTCTGTTGCTATAATAAATCCAATTGTTGGCCCAGAAAAAGCAAAATTTTTCTTTCAACTTCACTTCCTAAAACAGCAAAGTGGGAAAGTAATTATTTCATAATTTTTAGCTCTTCTTCTAGGAGACTTCTTGATCAAAATTCAATTCTTTAAGAATTTCAAATAACGTATAATGTAATCTACTTTTGTAGGAAGATTTAAGCTTTTGATGCTCTTTAAAATAGAGTATTTACTACACACTGATACCATTAAGTCATAGTCCACTTTTACAGAACACAAAATTTCGGGAACCGGTGACATTTCAATGTTGACTTTGATAAAGAAAACGGCTCCCATTTTTGGAAAAAATATCCAACCAGATGGCACAGATCTCTCGTGCAAAAGAAGAATAAGTTCTGCAAGAGAATTAAATTTATTCTTCTTGTATTCTGCAGTACCTTTTTCACTTTCAGCAATCGCAATTTGTATATGTTCACACTCAATCGAATGCGTTTATCATGTGGACTTATCTTGCTTACCTTGGTGTTCTTTCACTGCATCAACATAAATGGAGCAAGTCATCGCATTCATGGCGCTTCTCTCTTCTAGATTCATTACTCTATTGTGCAAACAGATATAAAATACGAAGCCATCTGGGGTGTTGATCAATTTTTGCTTGACATAGTACATTGTCTCTTCCAAGAATAAGTATTCGTAAAATTCGTCGTATTTCATCTCGTTACTCTTTCGAAAAATCATCTCCATTTCTGAGGAAGCTTTCACTTATCGGAACCAATTATTCAGATCCTCATCTGGGTCAATCCGTTTCTCAGCCGCCATGGCGACAGAGAAATAACGTTACACGCGGAGCTCTTGAGAACACGTCCTATCCCGACGGGAGCTGGCGAGCGAGTGAGATGGACTCTCTCTATTTGGGGCTGTCTGAAAAAGGCTGGAGAAACTGCTGGAATATTCCAGAAACAGGAACCGAAAGTTGTCACGTGACGCCACACTTGGTAACATTTGGCGATGAACTTGGCGACAAAAATAGGTTGCCAAAACTATCTCGAACTACCGATATCGGCTTGTTGGCGACCAGAGTCCCATGAGTCCCATGCTAATTTTACGGTTCACTAAACGAAATTGTAACAATACTTTTAAAAATAAAATGATTTAATAACATATATATATATATGCATGTACTTCAAAAATTTTAACTGGTAAATTGTTAAATTTTTAACATTTAAGGGTCATGAATATAATCATTTAATAGAAATTATTTAAATTACAATTGGAAATTCATAACAGTATAAATTGGTATAAGGTTTTAAGAAGTATAGCAAACGCATTACAACAACAATATTTATGAAATTATATTTAAATTAGAAAAATACTACTTATCAACAGATCTATAATGCAAAATCTTGGAAATAATAAAGACAATGAATAATTGTGTTTTAAAAGGACAAATTAGTAATACTAGCTTTTAAAATAAGAAATAATAAAATTTCCTTTACTTACTCTTGAATAAGCGGCAATTTTAAAATCTCGTGGTAGAGTGGCTATCCATCTTGCTCGAAGGTGCTCGTCTTTGGGAAAACTGAAGATTGACACTCTTGTATTTGTATTATAATTTCCCTTGCAGTTGGGAACACAACATTTGTTGACCGTATTAAAGTATTATTTGAAAATAAGAAAAAATATGGAAAACTTCCAAATTAATATGTCGAATATAACGAAGATCTGAGCGATAACAATCAACGCTAAGTACAGCAGTGATCTAAGTTGAGGGTCACACAACCCCACGGCAGAGGTCAAATGTATGAGGGGAGAAAGGTTAGTGAATGTCCTTACTGTTGTGACATTACATCAGTAAAACGGACTGGTTCAGAGGCCTTGTCTCTAGGAGGTGTTGCCTTTCTTCACTATTTTCAAGACCATTAGGAAAAAATATATATACATCACCTTGCCTTTTATAGAGTATAATATTTTAACATCATTTAAATTTTCAGAGACATACATTTCAACACTTAAATGATCCTGAGGATGTTTCTCTACTTTATCTATACCATATGCTTTTGATATGTTTTGCAAGTCTTTCTTTGAGCACAAATGCTTCCTTTTCAGTGTTGTGATATTATCCTCATACATATTTTGCAATATGCGATGCTGTTGTATGCCTTGGGATAATTGATAAGCAAAAAATTCTTTATCACTTTTAGGAATGGGCAAATGGGAAAGTGCCTTTTCATGACCATAGTGAAAACTACAAACAGTAGCAGTCACCTTTTCCGGGTCTTCCACATAAACTTTTAAAGATGCAGGACAATTAAAGCCAATTTTATTAAAGCCTTGTGACTTCTGACCACGTTTCCCTGCTGAAACTGAGCTATATGTTCCAGACCGGTTACAGTAATGATATTCAACTCTTCCATTTGCAATTTGTCTTGCAGAACGAAAAACAAAATGTGAATTTGATTCCTTCTGAAAATGTTCTTTCCACATTTTAAACTCTGAAATTAGAAGAAAAGTTATGTAAGAAAGTTAATAATAGTAAATTTATATACATATATACATGTAATATATTTTTAGTAGAATAGCAAATCAAGAGTATGGAAAATAGAAGAAAATGGGTAGGAAAATAAATAATAGAAAAAGACTTTAGATATCATCCTACTGAAATGATTACATATCAACTTTCTTAAAACATTACAATTCATCTCGAGTTTCTTACCCAGAAACAACACTTATATACGCTGTACCTTTTTACACAATTTAAAGTTTTCTAGATTGTTTTAAACCTTTTGTATCTAAAGATTATACTGAATTTTACTTGTTTCCTAATAAAATTTTAAAAATGAATTAAAATGCAGTATTACCAAAATCACACAAATTCACTGTTAACAAAACATTAATAAAAAAAATAAACATGTTAATTTTAGGTTTAACTTTAAGTAATAACTATAGTAAGGATGACTATGCAATACACATGACATTTAGACTAACACATATTTTTGTCATTTTTTATAATAATTTTGAATTTATGTATGTTAACTTTTATCGTCCTGTAAGGGATGCTACTGTAATTATATTTTTTAAACTTTCATCTTAAAACTTATCAACAGGTTAATATTTTTTTAAATATATATAATATATAACAGTAATACATACCGGAATACTTCTGAAACTCTTTAATCTCTACAGGCACTTTTACATTGTGATGAGTTTCCAAATGCTTAATTAAGTCCTTCGACAGATGAGATTTGAAAGTGCAATTCTCTTCTTTGCATAAAAAGTTTTGAGACTCAATCCTGTTGTCTGAATTATTACTCTGGCATTTTTTTTTATGTTTATAATAAGTTGAACTAACATGAAATTCCTTTTTGCAATCACAAATTCTAAAGAATTTCTTTTGCTGTTCAAAATTTAATACGGATATTTTGTCGTTTTCCATGATATCTTACGGTAAAACAGAACGAAAACTTCTACACTACAATAAACGCTTTGGCGAAGTTCTAAATTCTCCTTCCACCGAATCACGAGTATACCACATCTACTAAACATTCACGTTTGGCTTTTGTACGATGGCGTGTTTTGTATGTCTTGGCGAAAAATAAATATACTGGTTTGGCGACGAAATGAGCTGCTGCGTTTTCATTTGTCAAGGTCTCCTCTCCACCGTTGCTTAATTATCCACACGTGTTTCCAATGATCAAGCAAGAGCAATGTGATCTCAGTCTCTTCCTTAACTAGTTTCTCTCTGCTCATTTGTTTTTAAGGGTCATTCGTCTCTTCTCCTTTTTGCTTGACCTAAATGCAATAATTGCAAAGTTGACATGTCAGTTAATGACGCCCTCATAGACTGTCCCCTCTTCACTCATCATCGTCTCCATTTTTTTTTTAACTGTTCTACTCCTGACATAAAATATCTTTTAAATGCCTCGCCTCATCCTAAATTTTTATTCTCATATTTGACGTTTTACTTCATTCTCTTTTTTTATTATATACGCTTTTCATCGTTTTTGTCCATCTTCGTTTATTTTTTCTTTGAAATTATTTTTTAAATTGGAAAAAGGAAGTTGATGCATCCTTGTGTTTGGCACAATTTGTTCCAGGTGGATGTAGTGCCATTAAGCCATACCAAACCAAACCTTTTTGCTTGATTTGTAGATCGACCAATGGCACTTCGCTTTGGTGGCATAATTGTGGGGTTAAGTAAATTGCATTTCCAATTATTTTTTTGAGCTAGAAATCAATAATATTTTTATTTTTTCACGTATTAATAATAGTAAAAGTTTTTTTACTGCATTTTTGTAAAAATCGAATGTCAAACGCATAAATGTTGTTTTTTGTAGACACTTTAAAGGAAACCCAATTTATGTATTTAAAATATTTTAAAGTTTAATATTCAAACAATTTTTGAAAAAATATGAATAGAACGATTCAATATTTTACTTACCTTGTGATACCTAATTTTTTTATTTTTATTACAACTGTTATTATCGGTATGTTATTTTTTACAGTTTATTTTATTTTATAAAAATAAATTCTAGTAGTAAAATTTTAATTTTTCAATGTATTCATGGTTTCACTTTTAACAAATATCACTAATTAACCCCTTAGCAGTTTCAATTTTTTCACGAATTCGATCTAAAAAATGTCACATTTTTTTATTGCATAGTTATATGCATTTTACATTTGTAAGCTGGAAAATGTTATTTAAAGTAATATTTCTAATTATTTTAAACATGTATAAAACATTTTTACAAGAAATAAAATAATGTTTTACCTGGATGTTGATTTTTTTTTATCTCATGTTCGCTAGGCAGGAAAGTTACATTTATAGTTATGCATATAAAAAATACAAATATTTTTTTATTACAATTACTACACAATTATTTTCGAATACAAATAGTACAAGTACATTTACTTAAACCTGTTTACTGAAAGATCAGAATTAGTGTGATAAAGCGATACTTCTTGAAACATAGTAAGAGGCATAATCCAACGTAACAGTCCTGACAAAAAGCCTAGTTTCTGTCTAATTCTTTAGCCGCTGTCATTTTTCCTCAGAGAACACATATAGCACTGGTTTTCAGGTCTTAGTTTTTTGTCTGTAGGTGCAATTATCTCTAAATAGTCTCTCTTTGTCAGTCTCCTGAAAACTCAAGTTAAAGTCAAGCCAAAAACTCAAAGATAAAAACTCGTGCAGTAAAGCAGAACCTATCAGAAATCCTGCGCTTTTAAACCAAACAGAATACACTTCAATAACTAATATCTTGTGGACATCTATACGACTAATTTGACATAAAAGTACAATAGGTACGACCAAAACAATGAGAACAACAAAGAAATCAGATTGCCCGTACGGTGTACGTGCAAAACAGGCAAGGGGTTAAATGTTATTTTGATGTATTTGGGAAATTTTTTCTGGATCACCTAGAACCCCAAATTCTGATTTTAAAAACCTTCCTAGGGATATATAACTAATAATTTTTAAATTTATGGAGTAGACACACACACACACACACACACACACACACACACACATATATATATATATATATATATATGTGTGTGTGTGTGTGTGTGTTAGCACGTAGTTTGTAGTATTACTCAAAAATTAAAAAAATTCAAGTGAAAAAATCGTATTTCTTAATCTCACTCATTTTGAATTAGAATAAAAAGAGATTTATATGAAAAGAAATTGCAGGGATGGAAAGTGGTACGCCTCAATTTGAAGCAATAAATTTGAAGATTTGTAGTAGCAGAGCAATAAATTGGACCTATCAAAACATTTAACACATAGACATGTTAAAATATGTTTCACCACAATCTGAGAAATACCAAAGTTGGGGCCGGATCCTGACTGCAACACTTGCGTCCACAAAGTTGCGTCCACAACTTCCGAAACTTGCGTGTGGATACTCAATTTGGATCCTGACTGGAACGCTTGTAGCGTCCACACACAACCGGTCCACAACTAGGAGTTGTGAAGGGCGGGATTTTTAATATCGATAATCGTTTGCGTTAAACCAATCAGAGTACAGATAGATGAAAATAAACAGATCCACGTGAATGAAAAATATTAGCTTTGAAGCCTTGCATTGCTGAAACAGCTATTTGAACAGCAATATCCATTAAAAAAAAAGAGAGATTGAAATGATTATTACATTGAAAAAACTTTGCACATATTATAAATATATTATGTACATTTCCTAGTAATTTTGTATTTGTTGCTAAAGTCAGAATCAACAATTTATGATAAAATGTGTATTTAAAGTTTATAATATTATTTACTTAACAAAGCTAACCATAAAACCTACATAATGTAAATTTATTAATTGTTTCAAAAACCAGTTATTAAGTATAAATAATTTTAAAAATAGGTTAAAAATCACAGTAAAGATATGAAGTATATTATCTATTGCACATTCAGTCTGGTGAATCCTTTTCATTTCATATAAGATTTTGGAGAATTATCTGATGATAGTGCAGAAACTATAGAAAAGTATACAATCAATAGCAAAAATTACATCTGGAAACCTCAAAGCTTCATTTACTTTTGATTTTATGCAAAAATGTGATCATGTTGTAAGAACCTAACATATTCTTGATACCATACAAACATGTAATACAGAAATTGGTAATTTTTTTTAACCTAAAGAAGTTAAAGAATATATATATATATTTATGTACATAAACTTTACCCCCTCCCTCCCCACCAAAAAAAATTATAAATAAAACAAGTGGCAAAGGGATTCAAACTTTAATTATTATATGATGATTTAAAAAGAGTAAAATGTGCTTCGAAGATTCATGTAAAACAAATATCTATTAGACTTTCAATAGAAAACTAAATATTAGTTTGTGTGTAAACAAATATACACATGTGTGTGTATATATATATATATATATATATATATATATATATATATATACACATATGTATAAACATCTGATTTAGGCATTTGGCACTTACAGTGTTGTTTTTTATGATACATCTGATGGCTGACCACTGGCTCATTTGTGAAAATGCATTTATTATTACTTATTTACTACTGATGATTGGTAATTACCAGTAGTAAAAATTCCTGCATTCAGTAAAATTTGTTAATGCTGCAATTAAACATTTCTATGTTATAACTAAAATTTTCTTTCTTTTGTGTGTGAAGAAATATAATTTTGTATACATATATTTATACAAACAAAGAATTATAAATATATATACACACATACACATAATTTAATCTAATGTTGTAGGACCCCTAAAAAGTATGGAGCTCATTGGCAATTGCTTTCATTACGCTTTCATTAGGAAATTAAATTCACATGCACACACACAGTATATATATATATATATATATATATATATATATATATGTGTGTGTGTGTGTGTGTGTAAATATGTGTGTGTGCGCATCTATATTAATACACACATATATCATATATATAAATATATGACTTAGACATTTGACATTTACTCTACTGTTTCATATGATACATCTGACAACTGCACAATGGCATTTATAAAAATGCATCATTTATTACTTTTGATTTGTAACTACCAGTAGATAAAGAACTCAAATCTTTTAATATATGATAATGTAAAAACAAACAGAAATGTGCTTTGAAGACTCAATTAAAGCTAACATATATTCAACTTTCATTAGCAAATTAAATTCATATGCACACACTACATATGTATATATATATATATATATATATATATATATATATACACATATATGTATATCTGTGTGCACACAACACATAATACATAATGTGTAAATAAATGTTAAGGATCTGTTATTTGGAATGTATTGTGTTGTTTCTAAGACACATTTGTTGACTGACCACTGGCACATTTATGAAAAGGTGTCATTTACTGCTAATTTAGTAGTACAACTTATGATTGGTTACTACCAGTAGTAAAAAAAAAAAAAAAAATCCAAAACTTTTAATATACTAATTACAGTTATACACTTTTCACTATACTAATTAGTGTAGAAAGAAAGTAAAATGTGATTTGAAGCTTCAAGTGAAAGAAATATAAATATTAATCTTTCACTAAATTTAATTTACAAATATAATATAGCAAGAAAAATGAAAGTAACAATAAACCATACAATGAATTATAAAATAATAAATTTAATGCCACATTATAATTTAATATAAATAAATTTAATGATTCATTATAGCTAATATTGATTAGATAGTTTAAAAATTATTTCATAGATGAAACTAATTGTATGTTGTTTACAAAAAATTAAAATGTATTCAACTGTTTAAAAGGGAATGTTTAAATTAGTAAACAAAATATTGTTTAACGTGATATGAGCTTGAGGGAAAAATTTTCACATATTCGAGGACAAGCATTCTTCCACAAATTCTATTCTAAAAAGCAAATATTTAAAACTGAATTTATTGTTGTGTTGTAAACATATGATACCCTACAGATATATATATATTTTCACAACAAGATAGAAATTTCAGTCACTACTGGTTTATTTATATCTTATACTTTGTTATTTAATGGTTACATACTAAAGTCTTTTGCATCATTTTAGCTTTTCAACTGAAAGTTTTATTTAAAAGATAAAAACAAACAATACAATCAACACACACTTATTTTGTACCACACACACTATATTATATGTGTGTAGAAAAAGATATATGTATATGAAGTATTTATATGTAATAGTTATCCTTTATTGAAGTTTTTTAACTGGAAGTTTTGTTTAAAAGAAAAAAGAAACAATTTAATAAACACACATATATATATATGTGTGTGTGTGTGTGTGTGTAGAAAAAGATATATGTATATGAAGAAGTATGTATATCTAATAGTTATTTTTATTTAAGTTTTTACACTGGAAGTTTTGTTTAAAAGAAAAAACAAACAATTTAAACAACAAACACACATATATGTATATATGAAGAAGTATGTATATGTAATAGTCATTTATTTAATTAATTTATA
>CM063504.1:95593224-95643535 GCA_032207245.1 Pardosa pseudoannulata | reverse complement strand
ACTTCTGTGCCCACTCAAATAGCACTGACTTGTCCAGAGAGTCCAGCTGCCTGATCATGGTTACGTCAATCGCATCAGGTCCTGGTTCCTTCTTTTTGTTTAGAGTGCGTAATGCTTCCTTGACCTCTTCCTTCGAGAGTGATTTGTTACTCGAGATGTTGGGCATGGCCTGTGTTAGGATTGGGTTTGTAGCTAACGGGAAAAGATATTCTGTGAGCTTGATGGCTTGATCCTTCTGGTTCCTAGTGGGGGTTGTTGTCCCAATTTATCAAGAGGTCATGCGGTTTAAAGACCTTGCCGTGCCCAAGTTTGTAGGTTAGCCCATAGTTATTTGATTTTTCTCTGCAGAAGTTCCTCCAGGCATCATTTCTGGTCTTTACTAACGGTTTCTTATAGAGTGCTCGTTCTTTTGATAATTTTGTCTTTAAGTCCTCTGGGGTATTCTTAAGTCTTTTGCTCAGTGCGTTAACTTTATTCCTTTGACTGGATAGCTGGGGAGTCCACTACCTAAAATTCTTCACTTTTTTGGCTTTTTAAATTTGTATGCTATTTTTGATGCATCGGTTAGAAGTTTCATCTTATAGGAGGTAGCTTCGTTTAGTTTTAGTTTAATGTCTATTATATGCGAAGTGAGCATCTTTTTGAATTTTAGATGGTTACCGAAGTTAGTTTTAAATCGCATTAGTCGGTTACAAATTGTGTTTGCCGAAAGGCTAAAAGTTATATACTTGTGGTCACTATAGGACTTAATTTTTTATTACTAATTTCTCTTACTTTTAATTTGAATCTTTTATGTGCTCATTTGTTTGGCGCAGTATATCCTCACTTGGATCTTGCGCCAGTAAACACCAACTAACCAACCAACCAACCAACCAAGATTCACCAAATTGTTGGTACATGAAAATTATAGATAATTTAAAATATTTACAAGATATACATATATACAAATATTTTTTTTATTTTGTTACGGTCTGGAATTTTCTTTTATTTTGAACAGGTTTATAAGTTTTTTACTTTTTTATGAATATATTCGTCATTCTTTGATTTACAATAGTATAATAAAATATTATAGCAGGACCCGATTATATATTTAATGCTATTATTTGCTGAATGATATTTAGGGTAGCCTTCCACATCTATTGAAATTTCATGTAAAGGAAGTATCATCATTGATAAACTAGTTAAAATAAGCCTTTGATTACTTTCTTTTAAAATAATTTTCTGTTATTACATATAGAAATGTTACAATATTAATAACATCATGCGAAGGATACTTTAATTTACCCCTGTCTAGATTTTTAATCAGACTATATGTTTGATCAAATTGTATTGACTCACCTATCATATACAACTCATTAATTTCAAGTTCATCATCTGTTATGAGTACACTTTTACAGAAATCATAGTTCTGAAAGAATGTCGCCGCAGTATCCTGCTACATATGCTAAAAGAGGTTTTAAAGCATGTACTTTTTTTAGGTCTTCATTAGTTATTGTTACTTTTTAAAGTAAATAATTGACATCAGACCTTGTGCTTGAAGAATATGCAAGCCAAAATCCTTTTTATTTTCCCTTGCTTCCAATATTACAGATGCAAGATTTTGTATTCAGTTTATTTAAACTTCATTCACTGAAATGTTATAATTTGATCCCGAGAGATAGCGATACTTTCCACATCTGTCCTCCAAAGCATCAGCTTGCAACTTACCTGTCAAAACATAACTGAGTTTTAATTCTTGTCAAAAATTTTTCTTGTGGACCTCTATTATTTGTTAGTGGTTCTTGAAAGTATTTCTTTTGTCCCTTTAATGGACTTCTCACATTCATAACATCAAACCATTGAGTTATAATCTCAATAAATGCTGTGCTAAAAGAGTCTAAAATTTCACATTTCCTGTCTGATAAATGATTATTAAAAACTAAAAATGCAAATTTTTCATTTTGTCTCCCTAAATTTGTTGGATTCAAGCCTTTCAAGGTCAATTCTTAACCAGATTTTAAAAGATTTTCCTGCTCTATAGTATGCTGTTTGCAGTCTTGCAACAGGAGGATTTTCAGGTGGAAATGCAGGAAAATAAAAACATTTTTATTTTGGTTGATCCAGTTATTTCGGATATATTTTAACAAATGTACAGTGTCAACCGTATAAAACAATGGGCGAACAGGATGTTGATAAACGATTGACAGTTCAGAAGGTGAAGAAAAATAGGACATGCTTTTTCTGTTTATAAAATTACTATTTGTTATTTTACAGAATGCATGTAATCCAATTTTCTCTAGACCTACTACTACTTTTTTATGCTTGATAAAAGCATATCTGCATTAAAAGCTTTCACCGGTTGTATATATATAACACATCCTTGCATGATGACTTTATGCTTTGAATCATAAATACTTGTACACTAGTAGCAGCATCTTCAATATCAAATGCTAATCCTGAAATAATTACACCCTTATAAAAATAATAATAATAAAAAGGTTTGATATGAATCTCATCAATTAATAAGTTAATAAGCTTATTATCGTTTTGTAGAAAAGAAAATTTCTGTTTTGTATAAGCAAGGAAATTCTCCCCTTGTTCATCTTTAGGATTAGCACTATATTTAGCACATATTTTTCAGAAATTGGGGTAGTTGACGATTGTCCGGGGATCCTTAGCTCTGCTCTGTATCCCCTGTCGTGAAAGTGAGATGTTTCAATGAGGGTGAGCATCAGGAAATGGTTTTTAAACATTAAATAAGAATACAATTTAAAATTAAAAGGTTACATTAAAGGTTAAACAATTGGCCCTAGATAGCAAATAAAAGTCTTGGAAAGGAAACAAGTAATTAGAAGAGTAGGAAGATTAAAAAGGATAGGGAAATATTTTTGCAATTAATAATTTTATTAACGTCCGAAATTGGGAATAGAAGTTGCATTTAAAGTAAGCAGAGGGAATAAGTAATTTAGTATTGCGGTCAGGCAAGACCATAATAGATATAGATACCAAATCATCAGTGATGAGATCCGAACTTCGTAGTGATTAATATCTCTGCGATTAAAAATCGCTGCGCTGCCCGCAGTTCGCGAGGGAGTAGAGACAATACCATCCCTACGGTAGAGCGAGTAATTACTGATATTAAATTTAGCTCGAGTTTTAGGCAATATAGTCTCCTGTACAAGAACTATGTCAATATCAGAAGACTCTAAAAAGTTGCGAAGTTCGTCAATTTTATTAGGAGGCCCTTTGCTTTCCAGTGTAATATCTTAAGGCTATCTAGAGTATGATTAGGCTTAGCCATGACTGCTGACATGGCCGTAGAAGTCGGCTACCGCTTCGAATATAAACAGGAGCCGTTGTATTGGGTCGTTATCGTTCTTAATAATTTCGCTAATATTCTTGAAAAGGGACATGATGTCCGCGAGTTTATATTCTTTGATGAAATTTTGGATCATTTTAACGAAGTCCATCAGGGATCCTTAATCCTCAGAGCTCTTTTGCTGCTGTTCTTCTGTCCGGAGCATTCGGCTGCCATATACCGATATTAAAAATGCTACTTACCTTATGATCCGAAAAAATTGGATTGATGACTGGAATAAAGAAACGCAAAATAAACTTAATAGTATCAAACCTGATATCACCACTTGATTTTTGATCCCTAGTCGGAAATGTGATGTTATATTGAAAAGGCTACGTATTGGTCATACCAGACTCGCCCACTCTCATTTGCTTTTGGGGGAACCTCCTCCTCGTTGTCCTCGCTGCGACTGCCAACTGACAGTTCATCATTTTTTTAAACTTCATGTACACGTTTTACTCGTTTTTATTTGATGTATTTTAGTAATACCAATTTAAGCTTAAATGACCTTTTGGGTGAGTCTCCTCATCCTGCTTTGTTTGATTTTCTCAAACGTATTGGTTTTTATTCATCTTTATAATGGTTTCACTACACTCTCGTTTTTCTCATCTCACCTACATATTGTATTTTTAGTGTTTTGAAATTTTAACTGTATTAAGCATTATTTGTACCCTTTTAAACTATATTTTATTGTTTTGATGCGTGTTCTACTGTGTTTCAATCTTTTATCTTTCGTCTGGCGCATCTTGTCCTTATTGGACCTTGCGCCATTAAACCCCATCCAACCAACCAACCGCAGCATTCGGCTGCTGGGGTCGTAATGGTGGCTGCCTGCTTGCGCTGTACTTTTGAGGGGCTTACTGCGCTGGCGTTTGCCGAGGCGCTGGGAGCATTAGTTGTTGGATTGTGCGTTGTTCGGGCAGCAGCTCGTGCTTCCCAGACATTGTTTTTGGAAGGGTGAGCGGGAGTAAAATTTTTCCTTGGTTGTTTGGGTATTTCTACTGACTTTCTTGTGAGCTGGATGCCTAATGCAGGCGCGAAAATTGACGGTGTGGTTACCGCCGCAATTAGCACACCACAAGTGTTCGGGAGTGATAAGTCTTTTGCACGGTGGTTTCTAACCACACTTCAGGCATTTAGGAGTTAAACAGCATTTCAAAGAAGACTGTCCAAACTCCTGGCAGCGGTAACACTGCTCAACTCCTTTATACTTGTAGTCATCAAATTTTACACTTAAGTAGCATACGGTTCTAATGTCATTGATCTTCTCGATCGCTGGTGATTTCCTTAATGTAATTAAGCATAGTGGGATTGGGGTTTTCGTGCGCCTATTTCTCATATGATCAATTTTCAATATCTCCAGTCTATGTTGGCTAAGTTCTTTTATACTATGCCGTTAATAGAGGTAAACCTCTTAATACAGATTTAACAGGTTTTTCTTCGTGAGGTCGAGAGGCCGTACTGGTATTTTATTTTCGGTTAGATAGGCTTGGATTCGTCTGAAAGAATCAGAGCAGTCCCTACTAATTTTTATCTGGTTGCGAATGAATTTAGAGGTAATGTTCTTCGAAAGTGCATGGACTTGGGCAAGAATGTTAGGGCTGTTTTCATTTACTTCAAAAAATAAATAAGATTTTTGAAGCCTAGTTTTTGTTGTTATAATAAATCCAATTGTTGGCCCAGAAAAAGCAAAAATTTTCTTTCAACTTCACTTCCTAAAACAGCAAAGTGGGAAAGTAATTATGTCATAATTTTTAGCTCTTCTTCGAGGAGACTTCTTGATCAAAATTCAATTCTTTAAGAATTTCAAATAACGTATAATGCAATCTACTTTTGTAGGAAGATTTAAGCTTTTGATGCTCTTTAAAATAGAGTATTTACTACACACTGATACCATTAAGTCATAGTCCACTTTTACAGAACACAAAATTTCGGGAACCGGTGACATTTCAATGTTGACTTTGATAAAGAAAACGGCTCCCATTTTTTGGAAAAAATATTCAACCAGATGGCACAGATCTCTCGTGCAAAAGAAGAATAAGTTCTGCAAGAAAATTAAATTTATTCTTCTTGTATTCTGCAGTAACTTTTTCACTTTCAGCAATCGCAATCTGTATATGTTCACACTCAATCGAATGCGTTTATCATGTGGACTTACCTTGGTGTTCTTTCACTGCATCAACATAAATGGAGCAAGTCATCGCATTCATGGCGCTTCTCTCTTCTAGATTCATTACTCTATTGTGCAAACAGATATAAAATACGAAGCCATCTGGGGTGTTGATCAATTTTTGCTTGACATAGTCCATCGTCTCTTCCAAGAATAAGTATTCGTAAAATTCGTTGTATTTCATCTCGTTACTCTTTCGAAAAATCATCTCCATTTCTGAGGAAGCTTTCACTTGTCGGAACCAATTATTCAGATCCTCATCTGGGTCAATCCGTTTCTCAGCCGCCATGGCGACAGAGAAATAACGTTACACGTGGAGCTCTTGAGAACACGTCCTATCCCGACGGGAGCTGGCGAGCGAGTGAGATGGACTCTCTCTATTTGGGGCTGCCTGAAAAAGGCTGGAGAAACTGCTGGAATATTCCAGAAACCGGAACCGGAAGTTGTCACGTGACGCCACACTTGGTAACATTTGGCGATGAACTTGGCGACAAAAATAGGTTGCCAAAACTATCTCGAACTACCGATATCGGCTCGTTGGCGACCAGAGTCCCATGAGTCCCATGCTAATTTTACGGTTCACTAAACGAAATTGTAACAATACTTTTAAAAATAAAATGATTTAATAACATATATATATATATATATATGCATGTACTTCAAAAAATTTAACTGGTAAATTGTTAAATTTTTAACATTTAAGGGTCATTAATAGAATTCAATTTTATTCTATAAATTATTAAGAATAAAATCATTTAATAGAAATTATTTAAATTAGAATTAGAAATTCATAACAGTATAAATTGGTATAAGGTTTTAAGAAGTATAGCAAACGCATTACAAAGACAATATTTATGAAATTATATTTAAATTAGAAAAATACTACTTATCAACAGATCTATAATGCAAAATCTTGGAAATAATAAAGACAATGAATAATTGTGTTTTAAAAGGACAAATTAGTAATACTAGCTTTTAAAATAAGAAATAAATAATAAAATTTCCTTTACTTACTCTTGAATAAGCGGCAATTTTAAAATCTCGTGGTAGAGTGGCTATCCATCTTGCTCGAAGGTGCTCGTCTTTGGGAAAACTGAAGATTGACACTCTTGTATTTGTATTATAATTTCCCTTGCAGTTGGGAACACAACATTTGTTGACCGTATTAAAGTATTATTTGAAAATAAGAAAAAATATGGAAAACTTCCAAATTAATATCTCGAATATAACGAAGATCTGAGCGATAACAATCAACGCTAAGTACAGCAGTGATCTAAGTTGAGGGTCACACAACCCCAAGGCAGAGGTGAAATGTATGAGGGGAGAGAGGTTAGTGAATGTCCTTACTGTTGTGACCTTACATCAGTAAAACGGACTGGTTCAGAGGTCTTGTCTCTAGGAGGTGTTGCCTTTCTTCACTATTGCAAGACCATTAGGAAAAAATATATTTACATCACCTTGCCTTTTATAGAGTATAATATTTTTACCATCATTTAAATTTTCAGAGACATACATTTCAACACTTAAATGATCCTGAGGATGTTTCTCTACTTTATCTATACCATATGCTTTTGATATGTTTTGCAAGTCTTTCTTTGAGCACAAATGCTTCCTTTTCAGTGTTGTGATATTATCCTCATACATATTTTGCAATATGCGATGCTGTTGTATGCCTTGGGATAACTGATAAGCAAAAAATTCTTTATCACTTTTAGGAATGGGCAAATGGGAAAGTGCCTTTTCATGACCGTAGTGAAAACTACAAACTGTAGCAGTCACCTTTTCCGGGACTTCCACATAAACTTTTAAAGATGCAGGACAATTAAAGCCAATTTTATTAAAGCCTTGTGACTTCTGACCACGTTTCCCTGCTGAAACTGAGCTATATGTTCCAGACCGGTTACAGTAATAATATTCAACTCTTCCATTTGCAATTTGTCTTGCAGACCGGAAAACAAAATGTGAATTTGATTCCTTTTGAAAATGTTCTTTCCACATTTTAAACTCTGAAATTAGAAGAAAAGTTATGTAAGAAAGTTAATAATAGTAAATTTATATACATATATACATGTAAAATATTTTTAGTAGAATAGCAAATCAAGAGTATGGAAAATAGAAGAAAATGGGTAGGAAAATAGATAATAGAAAAATAAGTAAATAATTGAAAAAGACTTTAGATATCATCCTACTGAAATGATTACATATCAACTTTCTTAAAACATTACAATTCATCTCGAGTTTCTTACCCAGAAACAACACTTATATACGCTGTACCTTTTTACACAATTTAAAGTTTTCTAGATTGTTTTAAACCTTTGTATCTAAAGATTATACTGAATTTTACTTGTTTCCTAATAAAATTTTAAAAATGAATTAAAATGCAGTATTACCAAAATCACACAAATTCACTGTTAACAAAACATTAATAAAAAAATAAAGTTAAACCTAAAATTAACATGTTTAAGTAGTAACAATAGTAAGGACGACTATGCAATACACATGGCATTTAGACTAACACATATTTTTGTCATTTTTTATAATAATTTTGAGTTTATGTATGTTAACTTTTATCCCTCCTGTAAGGGATGCTACTGTAATTATTTTTTTTAAACTTTCATCTTAAAACTCATCATCAGGTTAATATTTTTTAAATATATATAATATATAACAGTAATACATACCGGAATACTACTGAAACTATTTAATCTCTACAGGCACTTTCACATTGTGATGAGTTTCCAAATGCTTAATTAAGTCCTTCGACAGATGAGATTTGAAAGTGCAATTCTCTTCTTTGCATAAAAAGTTTTGAGACTCAATCCTGTTGTCTGAATTAATACTCTGGCATTTTTTATGTTTATAATAAGTTGAACTAACTAATTCGGAATTGTATATTATGCTAATAGAAACGAAGAGAGTCTATATGACAAGTTTCTAGTAATTATCCTCTTTAGTGCATTTTTCGTTGTCTGCACAATCTTGAGAAGCTGACTTCGTTTGAAAAATGACAGCCTGTGGATTTACATTTTTCAGTCTTTCCATTTCTTCTGTTAATGGAGGAAGATCTGAAACCTTCAAACAAATTCTTTTCGGCTGCCTTTGTTTTTTTACTAGATGCCCAACAACTTATTTTAAAGGATTATATTGATGTATTTAATGAATGGGATAGAGTGGGAATTATTGAAAGAGTTTCGGATAAGAAAATTAACGAAGTGGAGTATTATTTATCCCAACGACCAGTGTGACTTCTGTTAATGGACCACCACACAGTTTTTGCAAAAATATTTTTTCTTTGGTTACTAAAGGACCTAAGATTCCGAAGGGGTCGAAAAGGTGAGCGATTGTGGATAGCACAGATCTCTTCGTAGGTGGTTCCCCTCTTTCTATTTGAATTTGGAAAGCAAAGCTGTCAGTATTATTTTTCCACGCTACACCAAGCGCCTTCATGTCCTCTTGAAAATTGTAGTCACTATCACAACCCGTTTCTAGTTCTGGGTGATTATTATGCCATTTTTGCAGCATAAACCCTAAACAACTGAGAGCGTTTGTAAGCTCCGACTGCAGCTCTTTTGTTTCACTCAAAGTCTCTCCACAGCTCAGACATCTAGAAGGCAGGATGTTATTCTTACTCGCCTCCGGATTGGTCACTCGCGTTTTACACATCGACACCTTTTACTCGGAGAATCTGCTCCAATTTGTGATCACTGTAATGTAATCATCTCTGTAAAGCATGTCCTCATTGATTGTCCCCGGTTTACAAAACATCGTATTCATTATTTTAATTCATCTATTAATATTAAAGATATTTTAAATAATTCGCCTCATCCTAATCTCTTCCTGTTTTTAAAACACATTGGTTTTTACCCTCACATTTGAATTTTGAACTCAGTGAACAAAAGTGAACGATAAAATTTAAGAAAATATTTTTCTTTTTTTTATGTGAATTGCTTTCGTCAATCTCTTTCATCCCTTCATTCGGCCATAATACAAGTAATAAATGTATACGTATACAGGCAATAAATATAAATATGCATGTACGTTTTTCGAGAAATGAACACCTCGCCCTTTGCGAGTGTTCTTTGCTTTGGTAATTTTTGAGTGATTAGGGATTATTGACACGTTACTGCCTGTATCAATCAGGGAAGAAATATTTTGTTTATCTCTCACAAACAGGCGACGAGAGTGGTGTGGCAAGGAGTATGTCGCCTCTACTCGTTGCTTCCCATGTTTTTTGAACACCAAGGAGTGCATTTCTTTTGCATTAATACCAAATTTTTTATGATAAAAACACACTTGCCTGGAGTATTCATGCCGGCACAGACTCCTCGAACGGTTTCTCCTGCTTGCATTTGAAAGTTCCTGAACATGCAGCTTGAGTTCGGAAATTTGTTTACGTAATTCTTCAATTTCGGAGGAATTATTTCCGACGGCTGCGACATTTATATGGACTGGTGTAACCTCGAATATCCAGTCCGCTATCTCAGCAGCTTAGTCTGACGTCAGCTGCTAAAATGGTCTGTACGTTTGCAGGTAACTGCTGGATAAACATTTCTAGTTAAACGCCCATAAAAATGTTATGCGCTGAAGAACGTCGTAGCATGACACGGAGTAGTTCTGAAGGATTCCGGTCTCCGAGCTCTTCTCCGGTGAGTAGTCTTCGTATCTCAGCATGCGACAATTCGCCGGCGACTTTCACCAGTTTGCTTGCGAGGTGGCTGTACGGCGCTAGGATAATGTCGCGTACGATAGAAGCGGCTTCCGGACGTAAGTGGGAAACGACGTAGTTGAATTTAGTTCGGCCCTCGATTATCGGCTTAGGCGTTGCGAATTGAAAAGTAGCTTCGCACATTTGCAGCCACAGTGCTGCATCTACATGGTTGTATAACGGTATTTTTACAGCAGTTACTTCAGTCATGGCGGTAGTCGAGGATGGTTGAATTCGTAATAAATGCTTACGTCCAGGTCACCATGTGGTGTCCATTCTGAACTATCCTTTTTCCGCACCATATGCAAGTGAGAAGCATAGTTGCTACTAGACGGACGCATATGGTTGAGATCAATCATGCGCTGGAATTCTAATTTTGCAATTTTTAATTTGTCCGGTGCAAGTCTGCGAGATTTCGCACAAACAGGTGGGCCAATCGTTTCAATGTGGTGGACAACATGATGTTTCACTTCCTGATTAAGTGATGGAGGTTTAGTGATATCGGGACATTGGCGAAGTAGGTTGTGATAAATTGTGTGGCCATTCACAGCTTTTACGGAGTGGATCGAAGCGACTCGTTGGTGGACAGTTTTGTTGTTAAATCAACTAAACTCTTATTGCGGTGTTCAGGAGATAGATTGGAGTAATATAAGAAATCTGCACCAGTAATTGGAATGGAAACAGGCCATATTAAAAATGACCTGGTAAACGGTCTACGCAAATTGAGGTCAAGACTGAAAAGTTTTTGGCCATACACTTGCAGAGGAATTTGCTGCGCATAAGGTTCGTAAAGAATTTTGTTTCATCTGAGAAATAGATGCAGGTTTTAAGCGATCTATTGTAACGGTCAAATTTTTATTCACTTGAAATATAAAGGTTTGACCATTACAATGGATCGCTAACAGTTTTTACTTTTGAAAGATTTTTGGAATACTAAAATTTAGTATAAATATTTGTTGTTTTTTCCTTTTGAAAATTATATTTTCGTTACTGCAATAATTAAGTTTTTTTTTTCTCTTTTGGAACCTATGATAGAAATAGATTTTGGTTCTGGTGGTGGAATTTCTCAGCTGATATAATGAGAATATACACATAAAAACACGTACAATCTCAGGAAAAAAAAATTTTATTTCAGCTAATTGATTATTGGTTGCGATAGATTCACCAAAGTAGCACACGTTGTGACAGCATAATTAGCGTTTTTGATAAAAGAAATTGGCATAATATTTCTTAAAATTTTAAACCATTTTCGGAAGCCAATTACACGCTCTAAATGGATTCTTACATTTGATATTTTTTTTTTTTTTTGATTCTGCAACTTCTTTTTTTGTTAGTTCAGTTTTTCCTCTAGTAAACCTTGGTAAGATTAGTTGAATGTCATGTGCTGCGAATTCCTATTTGACATTAAAGCCTCTATCAGCTAAGATAACATCTCCGGCTAGAAAATAATCTGGTATCCCACTTTTTAATGTTATATCTTTGTCGGATACTCTCCCTCCCCAACATTCAGATATGAAAGCTATCTACCCAGTTGGTACTATTTCAATTGAAACTTTTATTGTCTGGTGATGTTTATAATTAGACCACATTAAATTTTTATTCTTTATGTTTGGAGGGTGCTGAGTAAATATTTCTGTACAATCAATTATGCACTGTGTATTATTATATTGACCGAACTTGAAACATTCAGATAAGGATTCTCTTATTTCCTCAAGGCTTGGAAATTTTATTAAGTATTTTAATCTGCCTGATAGAATTGGCAACCAGCTATCTATATTTCTAGAAACAGTGCTTGAGCTGATGTCAAATCATATATTGGGATGGCAACTAAGTCATTGCCGATTTCAAATAAGAAGGAAAATTCAGAATTTTTGTTAAAAAATATAACATTATTCAATTACATGTTGCCCGTTCTTGTCGATAACCTTTTTCCATCGTTCTGGCAATGTAAAAATTCTCCTTTCGTAAAATGTCTGGTCTTTGATATTAAAAAACTGAATTAGGTGTGATCTGACATCATCCGCGTTATAAAAAAATTTACTATTTAAAGAGTTTTGCATGGAACGAAACAAATGGTAATCCAAAGGCGCATAATCAGGGCTATATGGTGGGTGGGACAAAACATCCCGGCGCAGTTCCAATAACTTGCAGAGTGACCAAAGATTTGTGGGGACCTTACGTTATTATGATGGAACAACACCTTTCTGATTTGACAATACCAGCCGCTTTTCTTCAATTGCATCGTTCAGTTTGTCTAGTTGTTCAACATACTGTTACGAATTTCGCAAGTTGGCATGTATTTTTGCCGTATACTGTGTATTATAATAGGTAAATCATGTATTTGGCGAGATATTGGCTCGTAGGCGATGTTTTTGGCGCCAAGTTTGGCGACTTGGTGACTTTCTTGGCGACCGTTTGTACCTAGTACTTTCTAGAATATTCCAGTTTCTCCCGAGGATATAAATACCGGGGGCCGATCCTGGTCGAGGTTGAGTTAACTGAGTTATCCAAGAGTTTTAGTGAACTATCGCCTGTGCTAGCCAGTTCTCGCGGTTTTCCCTGTATTACGAATAAAGTGCTGTTATTTTTGCTGTCTTAATTCAAAGTCTACTCAATCCACGAACGCTACGCTTCATAAATTTTTAACAATACATGAATTGATCGTTTGGTTCTGTGGCATGAGTTTAAAATACAAAATTCCTTTTGAATCCCACCAGACTAACAGCATAATCTTTGTTTGGTGAATCTCTGCTTTTGATGTTGTTTGGGCTGGTTGATCTTGATTCACCCACGATCTGTTGCGAGTAACATTTGTATAAACTATCCACTTTTCGTCGCCAGTTTCTAGGTTTTTCAGAAATGAATCATTTTCATTGCGTTTCACAAGCGAATCACAGATGCTAATCCGTTGCGTCAAATGAATTTTCATTAGCTGGTGAGGGATCCATAAATCAAGTTTCTTGACATAACCCAGGGTTTTTAATTTTTTTTCAATGCATTTATGCGAGACATTGAGCTTCTCTGCAATGTCTCGTGCTGTGACGATCTGAATCGATAATATGGGTTTCATCCACTTCGACTGGGCATCCAGATCGTTGTGCATTTTTCAGTGAAAAATCACCAGAACGAAATCTTTCAAATCAATTTAGACACTGCCTTTCTTTTAAGGCTTCATCTCTATATACGGCACAGAACTTCTTTTGTGCTTGCGATGCGTTCTTGCCTTTTCGGAAGTAATACAATAAAATGTGTCGGAAGTGCTGTCCTGTTTTTCCTTTTTTAAATTGGAATAAAACAAAACTAAAGAACTAATCGATATTATTTTTTACTGATTAAAATTAGAAGTCCACATAGTAAGAAAAAAAGATATAGATCAGATGCTCTGACCATGTTAACAAAACAAAAAGTGTAGAGTGAATCTCTTGACAAAAGCGTTAATGACTTAGTTGCCAACCCAATAGCTAAGTCTCTATCTTCTAATGCTAATCTTAAGTTCATTAATACTATTAGAAGCTGTGTAGTCTTATCTGTTTTAAAAATATTTTCTATGTTTATTGGATATATCTGATCATTAGTCAGACTTCGATGTCTCAATAGTCTTCCACCAACTCTAAGAATGTTTGATTTGTCGAGAAAAACGTTGAGTCAACAGCTTGCTTGACGAAGGTAATGATGATTTCTTTTGGAGTAATTTGATCTCTTTTGAAAATTCTTTCGTCTGCAACACTGTGACTATAAGCAGGAGAGAGGACTTGATTTCGTTGGCAGTTAAGTGTTCAGTAATACGTTCATGTTTGTTTCTACAATTATGCATAAATCTTAAACAATAGGCGATAACATTTATTAATTTGGTGTAAGACAAAAACCCGAGCAGAAATTCAGGGATCTCTCTCTCTACCCCGGAATAGACCTATATCTTTTCGGCATCATCAGAGAATGAATCTGGATTAAATGTAGGATAGGGAGAACCATCCCACCAAAGTTCATGATGAAGCTATTTCATAGGAAGGACTCCTCTAGAAGAGCAATCCGCAGGATTCCAAAATCCTATTACGTGATGCCACTGAGCCTTTGGAACTAAAGACCTGATTTTGTGTACCCGGTTGGACACGAATTGGTTACCCTTCAGTGGTGGTGAGTGAATCCAACATAAAGCAATCCGAGAATCTAACCACAGATGGACATCTTTAGGGCTAATCGGTAAAGAATCCATCACAGTTAAGGTAATCTGTGACAGTATTAATGCCGAAGAGAGTTCAAGTCTAGTCAAAAGTAACGAGAGATAATAGAGCCACCTTTGTTTTTGCCGGCAAGATATGAGATGTATTTTCAAACGAACTTAGTTTTACCAAATAGATGACTGCCGCATAGGCCTTTGTCGAAGCATCAGCAAATCCATGTAACTGAAACTCCTCTCTTTCATCCATATTTATAAATCTAGGAATTCTAATATCTCTCAGACAATTAATCTGATTTAGAAAACTTTCCCATACATGCAAAATTTTTGGAGGTATTTTATCTTCCCAAGATAGCTTATCTTTCCAAAGCTCTTGCAATAAGATTTTGAGTATGACTGTAGATGGTGACAACAGACCCAATGAATCAAATGTTCTAGCAATGAAAGAGAGAAGCTCTCACTTTGTTTCGACTTTAGATGATTTTGCTATGTGTAGCTGTATCGTGTCTTCAGAAGAATTCCATGTCAGACCCAGTAACTTATCAACTTGTTCACTTTTATCGTTGCCGTTTGAATTGTAAGTCTTCTTTCTTCCTCTACATTTTCAATTGCTTCAGGACAGTTTGAAGCCCATTTTCTCAAGGTAAATCCGCCATTTTTCATAATATTATTTATTTCGTGAATGAGTCTTGATGCTTCCTCGGACGGAGGAGATCCACACAAGAGATCCTCCACGTAGAAATTTTCCTTAATTATCTTACAAATTAACGGATATTCTTTTTGGCAGTCTTTAGAGAGCTTATGAAAAGTTTTAATGATAAAGTAAGCTGTTCCATAAGTGACAGTGCGCAAACGATATGTGGAGATCGTTTGTTGTTCTTCAAATCTCCAGACTATTCTTTGATAATCTCTGTGGGAGACAGCTACCAGGATCAGGCGGAACATCTTTTCGACATCTGCTGAAAAGGCTATTTGATACGATCTGAAGTTTAGATCTTCACCTATTGCTAAAATCCAATTAAAAGTATCAATGTTAATTGTGCTAGTACAATATTTTAATGATTTTTAATTCATTAAAATTTTAAGTGTTGGATTTTTGTCTTCCAGCTTCAGTTTCAGGAACCTAAATTAAAAAAATAAATTTGATTTTATTAAAACGAAAATGTCTAAATCTCATAGTCTAATTTATTTAGTAATTATCTCACCGGTTTTCTTCTCTCAAAGTATACATTTCTGCTACATAATCTAATCCACCTAGTTCATTTTTTAAAACTCTATTTTGCTCCTCAAGTTGTTTTATTTTTTGTGTAGCTTTTTCTAAATCAGACATTTCTGTATCAAACTCCACATCAGGTTCGAAAGAAACCTGTCCAGCTGAAAAAGAAATACATAACGGAAGCTGTTAATTTGGTTCTTCTGAAGATAATTCTGCAGGACACTTTTGACAATCATTTGAAACCCGAGGGAATATCTTAGGATGATCTCCGAAAACCTGTCTTGATACTTCATGAAGACAAAAATTAATTTTATTTATTTGTGTAAGATAGAAAATATTTAGCTGTTAACATTTGGAATAAAAGAATTCCATTAAATGTGAATAAAGATACCTGATGCTTCATCTGTTAAAAGCTTGTCAGTCCTTTTTTTCTCAAATAATTTCTTGGCACTCCTCTTGATGACATTTTTTTCCTTTTTACATGTAAATATGCATTAAACGAAAAAATATTTGGGACATAATCTGGATGATTTATATCACTACTTGGCTTTCCTTAAATTACCATATATATTTATACAATATAATTACACACATATATAAAAATGATATTAATATGATGTAATAAATTATGGTCAGGCTAAAATTTTGAAAACTGTAGTTGTTTAAGAAGCAAATATTTATGAACCTAAATATACTTAATAATTGGTTTTAATACAGAGTGAATGTAACAAAGTTCATTGATTAACTTAGTGAATGCAAGGTTAATTGGTAAAAAATGAATACTGCAGTCATCCTAACCTGTTTGAAAGTGATCACCACAAATAACGGATGATTTAGTAGGGATCCAATTTTTTCTCTATTGCTTTAATCCATTTTTCTCTCCTGGGCAAATTTCTGGGAAATTTGAAAAATCCTCTCCCATTTCCCTTTCGATAACGATTTGTGCAATTGATTGCACAACAGCTGTTTACCATATTCAACTAATGCAATGATACCAAGAATAAAAAAATCAGTTGAAAGACACAGATGAATGGGATGGATATCATTCAAAATAAATTATTTTTTTTTACTTAGTCATTAATAATTGATTAATATTAGTATTACAGATTAATATAATAAAACTTACACGTTTCCAATAATTTATTTTAGCAAAAAAAAATATGCTTTTACGGACGCGCAAACGCATAAAAACGAAATACGCTTTTGTCCGCCCACGTTCAAATGAGTATATCAGACGATACTGGCATGCCAAGTGACCTGTGACGTTTCACGCAAACTCTCTACGGTTAGAGACAATGCACTAGTTTCATTTATAGCCATTTGTAAATAAGCTCTAGCTAAATCGCACTTAATGATATAACGACTACCAGCAAGTTCAGATAGAACTTGATTAACAGCAGGAACAGAATATGGATGTTGTTTCAAAGTTTCTTAATGGTATGGTAAACTCCCTTTCGATAACGATTTGTGCAATTGATTGCACAACAGCTGTTTACCATATTCAACTAATGCAATGATACCAAGAATAAAAAATCAGTTGAAAGACACAGATGAATGGATGGATATCATTCAAAATAAATTATTTTTTTTTACTTAGTCATTAATAATTGATTAAAATTAGTATTACAGATTAATATAATAAAACTTACACGTTTCCAATAATTTATTTTAGCAAAAAAAATATGCTTTTACGGACGCGCAAACGCATAAAAACGAAATACGCTTTTGTCCGCCCACGTTCAAATGAGTATATCAGACAATACTGGCATGCCAAGTGACCTGTGACGTTTCACGCAAACTCTCTACGGTTAGAGACAATGCACTAGTTTCATTTATAGCCATTTGTAAATAAGCTCTAGCTAAATCGCACTTAATGATATAACGACTACCAGCAAGTTCAGATAAAACTTGATTAACAGCAGGAACAGAATATGGATGTTGTTTCAAAGTTTCTTAATGCTACACTTATAGTCACCAAATAATCTTCAATTCTACTTTAGGTAAAACACGGGTGTCGCATCCCGAGGTACAGCGAATTTAATCTCTTTTCCGTTTTCCTCTTTTTCTACTTTTTTTTTTTTTCTCCTCGTTGTTTTAAGCTGAATGAGCTTTTCTCGTGATGCTATGTTCTTTCTGAACATATCTCGCGAACTGGTAACTGCCCACGTGTTTGGTGCGTGGAGCCCGTGTCCATTAAATGATCCTAATAGACTTTCTCTCTGAAATCATCTTTTACAATGGAATTTCATTTTGGCGGGGAGTTTCCAACACGTTTAGCTTTGGCCTCGTTATAACATAATTACTGGTCCACATGTTTAACTTCAGAATGCTGGTCGGTTTTCGACTTGGACTAATATCGGTGTACTCTCACTGTTCGTTAAAGGGTGGTAGCAGTTTCAGAAGTACTTATCGTTATAGACCCTGGTTAGCACTGGTGCAGGTTTCTGCATCCCCTTGTTGGGCTCCATGGTGGGTGGTGCCGCCGGGGTCCGAACTTTATTTTCTATATCAGTTCTTTTTAATACTCTCAAGGAGAGCAAACAATGTGTAATGTAATAAATAAAACACGCGTTTCTTTATTGTAAAAAATTATCAAATGACAGTTTCAAACTAGTATCACCTTTCGTCATACACAAAACCATAAAACTGTTTATGTAGAATCTTAGAAAACTTAATTCAGGAGATCTTTTAATAAAGTTTCATTCATCTCACTCAAATTCTGGATCATTTCTACAATTACTTATTTTCAGTTATAGTTTACCTCACAAATTTATTATTCAAATTCTAATTTCTAACCCGAACTTTACACTACGTCTGATAGAAAATTTTTAAATTGAGATATAAACAAAACACATGCAGACACACGCATTTTGTGGTGGAATCAATATTAAAACTTAAATTACCTTCAAACAAATTCCTTTTATTACTGCAGTTACCTCCGTTGTCCATACGCTTATATCCCAAATCCTTACGCTGTTTCCAGTGCCAGCGGTTTGGAATTAAAGCTATCATGTCGTGGGGCTGTTGCCTTGTTGTTGCAATCGGTCTGATTGTTTGAGATTAAAGTTGTCTCTGCAAAGGAGGTTTATCCATCTTTCTTCTTGCCCTCTTAAATGGAGAAAGAACTCCAAAGTTTGTTAATATATCTTATCCCGGGCCGATTGATTCTTCGTACACCTAACTGGTATTTCATATTCAGCAGCTTTTCCAAATGTCCTTAAATCCATCGCCGTACAAACGAATTTTCTCACTTATTTTGTGAGAAAACAAAGCTACAACATTTATAGGAGCATCCAGGTTTGCAAAAAAATAGTAATTTCTGTAGGTATTTAATTTCTGGCCGCTTCAGTCTTTTTACTAAAGTACAAATGCAAAAAGGAGAAAAACCTATACCACCAAAATCTTCAGAATGTTACATATATGACGAAAATGAAACATTTTTTTTCTAAAAAATGATAAAAGTAAAAAGTGGGAAGTAGTTTTTCGATGTCCCATCAAAATGTATGTTTCCCGAGGATATGTCAGCTTCAAATATTGGATCAAATTCTTCTCCTACTCTCATTTAGGCCCGTTTTTTAAATTTTCCTTTATTGTTCTTAATGGCTCTTGTTTCATGGACTGTCACTTCAAAACCCACGTCATTTCAGGGATCAGTTATTCCACCCAGCCTGTTTTGCACGCTGGACACTTTTCCTCTCCACGGAGCTAAAATCGCTAAAATTCGGCGTTTTGGCTCACATATAGAAAGGATCATGTCATTGGTGGCAGGGCGTCCGGTGGCGTGGTTTTTGAATTTCCCATGATACCCGTCCACTGATTACTCTTCAAACGGATCTTAAGCAGTTGCAGTCAGAATCCATACCCACACTCTTATTACAGTTTGCAGCATCTACCTGTAATGTCGTATTTCACAGATATCTGTCAATAATCTAATAAAAGAGCTTCCCAAAATTCATAATTATTGGAGACTTTAATGTAGCTCTGTCATCAAACTCTGATCTTAACCGACGAGGTAAACAAATCGAGCAATTGCTTTCAGAATAATCTCTGCATATTAAATAGCAAGGCTACCTACTTCCATTTTCCCTCCAAAAACCTATCATGTTTGATCTTGCAATCTGCTCTCCTCAACTTCTCCATGTTCAACTTTACTGTCGATTCCGATTACACAATAGTGATCATTTCCCAATAATTCTCACTCTGCTATCTGCAACACTCCTAATCATGGTATACCTCGATATAATTATTGGAAAGCAAAAAAACTGGGGAAATTTCCAGAATCTGGCCGTTATCTAAGAGATATGGTGGAGGAATATTCAATTGATGAGGCAGTTCAAAATGTGACCGAAACAATATAGCTGCTGCCGAAAAAAATCCACAAAATCTTCCGGTCACTCCGGAAGCAAAGTAAACCTTGGTGGAATGACTGATTATTGCTTTAAAAAACCAGAGGAAAGGCCTGGAATATTTTTAAAAGGTACCCAACATCCGAAAATCTTTCCAATATAAAAAAATTAGAGCTGCTTTTAGGCGTACTTTACGTCAGAGCCAAAGGGAATCATGGAAGAAATACGTAAGCAGCATTTTCTGCCCTGTTAGCAGTAAGCAGTTGTGGGATAAGGTCAACGTGCTCAGGACATTTCCCTAATCACCAAATAAATATTCTCAGTATAAAAATAAACGATTTCTTCCTTAAATGATATTACAAAAACAAAGGATCAGTCTTTAGTGATATGTTCAGGCAATAGTTACCAGTCTCCCTTCAATAAAATCAAATTAGCTGCCGAGAGAAAACCTATAAATTTTAAAACGAAAAATCAGTTACCTTATAATGCACTTTCACCTCATATGAATTAAATGAAGCTTCATAACACCCACAATTCAGCTACCGGCTGACCATATTTCTTACGTGATGCTTAAAAACCTCTCTCCAGATTCTCTAAATAACCTGCTTCACTTATACATAGAAGGCGAACAATTTCTTCTTCCTGGAGAATGGAACCATTCCTATCTGAAACCTAACAAATGTTCCTAAAAACCCACTAACTACCGTCCCATCGCTCTCACTACTGTTGTGCAAGATCTTTAGATGGTAAATGCTGTCTGGTTTTCTATCTAGAAAGTAATCGCGTATTGTCTCCCTTTCAAAGCGGGTTTCGCAGTGGCAGATACAATATTAATATTGTTGATTTAGAGACCAAAATTCGCAACGTTTTTGTTTGACACCATCTTGTTTCTATTTTTTATTGATTTTGACATATGACCGTGTGGAGGTGGCATATTGCGTAACCTTTACAACTTTGCTTGTAACTGCAATTTTTATCAAAAATTTTTTAATCTGCGGGAGTTTCAGGTCGAATGGAAATGTTTTTTCTGATCCTATTCAGGAGGAGCGTGCCACAAGGTAGTGTCCTCAGTGTCACACTTTTTAATGTCGCCATTAATGGTATTTTAAAAGTAATTCCTTCTTGTGTAGGAAATCTTTATGTTGACGACCTTCATATCTGCTGTGAAGGTGCGGATATGCGTTTCGTTGTCAGGACAACTCAAGCTGCAGTCAACATAATTAAATCTGGTCGTCACGAGAACGGCTTCACTATTTCCAATACCAAAATCTTGTGTTCACTTTACAGAAAGCATGGGCTAAAGATGAAATTTATATCGGAGGGAACCTTATAAGTGTTCTGAGCCAAGTAAAATTCTTGGGTATAACGTTTGACCGTAAGCTTTCGTTTCCGCATATTATGGACTTAAGGAAAAGATGTGAAAAGTCTTTGAATATTTTAAAAAGTTTTTTTTAGTACTTCATGGTGCAGATAGTAGGTCTTTTTTTTTTATAGGTTTGTGATAGACATTTTTGAAGGTTTATGTGCATCATTCGAGAACTCGATTATGTTGTGTGGTTTATGTTCCAGGAAATCGTGCTAGAAAAACTGAACTTCGTTCATCACTCTGCTCTACGTTTGCTCGGGAGCGTAAATCTGTGAGAGTTTATACGTAGAATGCTATGATGAACCTCTTCATCTAAGACGAAAATTTTTCCCTTTGTTATTATTTTAAAATTTCATCCATTGCATCATCCTGTAAATAATCATAATTTTAATAATTATCTTAAGCGCTTGTATTCAGCGAGGCCTTCTTGTATCCTCCTTTTCATCAGAGGATAGAAAATACTTTGGAAAAAATTGAGTTTAACTGTGATTTTTAAAAACTGACAATTTTAAACCTCCTTGGACTTTTTCCAATTTTACATTTATTAATCCTTTTAAAAATTTTGACAAAGGGTTTACCCCTGATATTATTTACTATCAATTTTTTAAGGACCATAGAGAAATGTACTCTAATTTTACACCTGTTTTTACTGACGGCTCTAAACAAGGCAATTTTGTGAGTTGCGCTTTTGTAATTGAGGATAATGTTTAGCTTCGACGCACTCTGCGCTCTCTATTTACACAGAAGTTTTAGCCATTATTAATTGGAAGAACTGTCGCATCGTCAGAAAGGGAACTTTATTTTTTACTCTGACTCGAAAAGTGTCTTACAATCTCTTTCTGCTCGAGGTCAAAAGTCATCCTTTAATATTTCAGGTCCTCGACAGTATCGAAAATCTAAGATCTAAGGGCTTTACAATTCTTTTCAGCTGGGTTCCGTCCCATGTGGAATTAAAGGAAATGAGGATGCTGACAAAGCAGCAGCTGCTACTCAATTTTGTGACATGCTTTGCCTTTTTGTGATATAAAAAAATATTAAAAATCCTGTACAAGAAGTTGGACTCTTGGAATGGAATGACTGCTAACAAGTTACGTGCCATTAAACCAAAGATTGAGAATTGGGTTATCAACTAGAAGACATGATGTTATCCTTACTCGTATTGGACACACGCGTTATAATCGTCATCTCTTACTCGGAGAATCAGCTCCAGTGTGCGGTCACTGTAAAGCAGTCATCTCCGTAAAATTCCTCATCGATTTTGTTTTATAAAACATCGTATCATTATTTTTTTCATCATGTATTGATATTAAAGATATTTTAAATAATCCACCTCATCCTAATATATTTCTGTTTTTAAAAGGACATTGGTTTTTATCCTCACATTTGAATTTTATACTCTTCACCTGTACTTTTAGTCTTATTTATCTAGTACACTGTTTTTGCATTTTTAGCATTTGTTTTCTTCTGTCATCCTATTATAGCTGATGTTTTTGTCATTGCAGGAAATATTTAACTATGTTTGGCACAATATGTCCCATGAGGACAGTGAATTCATTCAACCAAAACCAACACCAAATAATCTTACGTCACCATTCAGCTTACGAATTAGAACTATTGGTGTCATCCAATCAGATGATTCTACTGGTTCAAGAAAATTTAGTTCTAATGAACGTAGCAGTTTTTTTTTTAAATCAATTTTTAGTTTTAATGCAATTGGCACAGTTCTTGCTTTAAGCTGAATTGAAATTGGAGTACCTTTAAAGGTACCCAATTCTTCATTGAAAACATATCTAAATTCTAGCACAATATCATCTAAAGTTGAGGCATTCACCTTATGTATGCCGGTTTAGCCACTCCCTATTGGTTGAAACCAGTTTATGCCTAAAAGACTTTCTCTCTGTTCTTTAGCAATTAACAATGGGAGTTCATCCTTGAAAGAAGAATATATAACAGGAACATTACACTGTCTTAGTAATTGAACACATTATTCGTTATAATCTAATTACATAAGGTGATCTGTTTAACTTCAGAATGCCAGTGGGAAATAATTTTTTGACTGTTGAATCATATATTATGGAAACTTTAGCACCAGAATGTACTTCTATAATACAAGGAAAGTTGCTTATTAACATATTAGCTATCAAATTACTAACATCTACGTTATAGTCAGACATCTTAATTGCATAGAAACATTTTCAACAACATTGGATTCAATTAAATGAGTAGATAGTAGGGGTAAAATAGCGGTTTTGGCCGAATAGGGACTACACAAAGGTTTAATTAAATCAGTAGACAAAAGTTCATCGATTTGTTTTTTAATTTCGGAGTCATCCTTAGGGGATGCTCTATAAGGACGCAGTGATATGGGCAATTCTGACGTTAAAATAACCTTTTGAGGCGCTAGTTGAATACAGCCAACATCATACTTGTTTTTAGCAAAACTTTTATCATAAAGACTTAAAAAGATTAGTTAATTCATCTTTATTAGAACTACCATTACTAGTCATACAGTTATCACCGTTATTATTACATGCACTATACTGGTCATTATTAACACAATTATATAACATATTACCTTTCAATACCTTATTTACAAGCACAAAATTATTTTCATTGAATTCTAATTTTCTAGTACTTGTGACATTATGTCTAAATTGATACACTTGTAAATTTTTAAAATTGAGATATAAACAAAACACATGCAGCAGACAACAAAGCATATTTTATGTTGGAATCAATTATGTAAAATTCAATTTTGCGAACAATTTTCCCTATTCTAACAGGAATGTACATAATTCCTCTTACCTCCACAGATCCTTTAACAGTTTTGATGTGCGAGATTGTCCTTTTGGGGTTGTGAGCTAATGAAACAGTTTTTGGAATTAAAAGTTCAGGTATGACATTAATACTTGTCCCAATGTCTATGATGGCTGATATTCCCATTTGATGCAGTTGAAAGTTCGTCTCGGTCGATAAGGAGGTTTATCACGAAATTGTCTCTGTGGTGGTGGTGGCCTGTAGTAATTTCTTTCAGGATATGCAGGAGGGTAGCTCCTTCCTTCGATGACCGGTCTTTCCCATCGATGACTGTCGGGATACGGGGGCCTGTATTCGAACGTCGGATATTCTCTATCTTGATGAAGTGATGCAGCATTTCGCGGGAGGCTGGGCGCTGAATGTCATCTTTTATAACTTTCCGGGCAGTGGAAATCCATTTAAATGTTTCACTTATTTTGTGAGAGGATAAAATAAGCTTATATGTCTCCGGCAGTCCATGGTTGAGCGAGTTAATAGTAATTTCTGTAGGTAAATATAATTTTCTGGCCACTTCAGTCTTTTTATTAAAGTACTCAGTTAAGGTGGAAAAATCACTGAGCTTCATCCCAACAAAATCTTCAAATGTTGCATTTTTTTCAACTTGGAAGTGTTCAGTAATTATTTTCTATATCATCCCATTTTTCAATTTCTAAACAATTGTTGATGTAAAATGCTGTCATTTCTGCTCCCAGAAAGTCGGGGAAAAGTCGGAGTTTGTCGTTTTCCTGCAGGTTTTTTTCGTTGCATTTCCTTTCGAAATATTGGATCTATTTTTTAAATTCTATCTGTCCCTTACTCTCAAATTTAGCGCAGATGATGTTTCAGGAATCAGCATTCATTTTCTTTCAGTGGTTATCTCTCGCTCGATTTCTTAATGGTTGCAGGTGGCATCGACACTTTACCTCTCCACGGGGTGTCTAAGAGGGATTCTGAGGGGTAAAATAGCGGTTTTGGCTCACCAAGGATTTCGAGGATCGACCGGGATTTGCCCGAGCCACCTGCGAGGAATGAAAATTTCACGGATTCTCGATAACAATGCCTAGGGGTTGAAAACGGATGAAATTTAACATGAATTTGAACTTTTAGGAAAAAAATTAATTTGTGAATGTTGCACTATGGTACAACGGAATAAATATTACCATATCAAATTTTATTAGTTTCGAGAATTTAAGTTATTGATGTATAAGATACGTTTTAACAGGCCTTTGATTTTTCAGAGTGTAAGAATTTGTATATTAAATTAAGAATTGCTTTAATATGTGTTACAGTTAATTACATTACTTATTGTTTTTGGACATGGAATCCTGTCATCCCAGAACCTTGAAATGTTTAGATAATAAATTTATTATTTTTCGAGATGAGATCTTTAAATAGGAATTAATACCTCCATTAAAATTTGGAAGGACATTAGCCGAGCCATTTACAGCTCGTTACCAAAACACGCGTGACAGAACCAGATCAAACATAAAGATACATACTGATTTGACTGGATATCGGACGCTTCCTCCCTCATGTTTCAGCCTACGCACCACCTCTATATTTTTATTTTATTTATTTACTTATGTTCCGTAAGTTAAACACACACACACACACACACACACATATATATATATATATATATATATATATATATATATATATATATATATATATATATATATATATATATATATATACTTCAAATAGCGCTATCAGTTATACACATTTTACGTATATTATTATGTTCAAAAGCTAGAGTTTCAATTTTATTTTTTAATATAAAGCGCTTATCATCATAAACAGATAGTGCTATTTTCCTTTGAATAACAGTGAATACTTCATGATTCTTGCTTAAGATTTTTTGTGTCTCTTGGAAAAGAACATTTTTGTTATCGTTATGTATAATTACATGAGTGACCACATTTTTTTGAACTCCTTTAGCTCGTTTTCGCTCATCTTTTTCAGTAATTATACTATACATCTTAGCTCGTAATCCAACTAATTCTTTTATGGGCATTCCAGAAAGTTCATCTTTCCAAGAATTTTTTTTATTATCCGAACTATATGTTTAATGGTCTACCGGATAAACAGACATATCAAAATAAGTCACTTCTTACTCCGACCCAGCCATACGGAAAATGACACGTCGCCGAGATAGAAATCGTACCCAGTACCAAATCAATAAATTTCCTAACAAACTGAGCCACACCGGACCAGGCCACCGTACTGCATCGACTGAAACATCCCTCGACATAGAGCCAACTGCTCTTTATTTATACAAATATGCAGAATATGACATACATAATACAAAGTTACAATATTAAATATATTAAACATAACAATATATATACAAATTCGATAATAGAAATCAGTCCTCTGCGAGACTTAACGGAGGAACATAAATTTACATGCTTATAATTCAAAGGGAAAAAAGTATCCCGTATGTGTTGAACCAAACTGCAATTGTAAATAATGTGTTCAACATTTCCCTCACTGGAACCACACCAGTAACTGGCGGCTTTACTAAAAAACCTGCTCTGGTAAGCAGGAAATGCACCATGACCGGTAAATACCTGATTCATATAAAAATTGCCTTCGAGACGTTCTTCGTTAAATTTAGGAAAAAAACCTATAAGTCTTTCTTCCAGTCTCCTCTTCATCCCATAACACTTGCCATTTATCCATAATGTCCTTATGCAATAGAGCCTTAACCTGCTGCGTTGACCACCCTACTTTAAGGTCGATGTCCTTCCTGGCAGTAGCTTCCTTAGCCATGAGATCCACTTCCTCGTTATATCGTTCACCGACGTGGGCCCGAAGTTAGCTTGATCCTGGTATTAGAATTACGAATTTTTTTTTGTCTGGTATCGTTTATTAAAGGATTGGAACTCACTTTATGAAGTGAATAGAGAGCAGATAAGGAATCACTCCTACTGTATACGATATCTAGAAAATGATTATGATTGACATAATTAACCGCCTTAGCAATTGCTAAGAGAAATACCTTAAATACAGAACAGCCATCGTTTGCTCTAAACTTCTTAGAGAATATGATCTCACCAACGACCAAGAAAGCAAAACCGACATGACTATTAATCTTAGAACCGTCGGTATACACCATATACTTCTCTTCTCTTAAGTCTGATCTTTCCCAAGGAATTCTATATGTATCCCAAGGTAGAATCCCTGGATCATTATCCCAATCCACATCCTCATACGTTATATATTCTTCATATACATGCAATGCTTCCCTATAGTACTTAAGTTTAAAGAATTTTTGTTGTTTAATACAAATAAGTTCTATGGGAATTATTCCACTAAGAACTTGAAGAGCCGAAGTAGGAGCAGTGCTATAAGCCTTAGTAACTTTTAGTAAAATAATTCTCTGAATGCTACTTAACATTGTGCTAATTCTTTTGGTATTTTTATACCAAACTTCAGAGTTATAAATAATCTTCTTTTGAAAAACACTATTATAAATTTTCTGCAATAAGTTAGTACTTACTCCCCACTTGACCCTCTAATACTATTAAGTCTCACCATTTGGGCCACTACCTTACTCTTAATATAATGTAAGTGCTTGGTCCAAGTTAATTTATTATCGATTATCACTCCCAAATAATTTATATTTTTACTGTTCTTTATCTTATGGTCCCCAAACCTAATGGTGGGATATGACCTTATATTTTTACCATGCCTAAATACACTATAAAAACATTTATTCTCACTAAGTTGTAGTCCACACTATTCAGACATATCAAAATAAAAAGAATCCTGTTTCATATCGTCATAAATATCCTCAGTGTATATTTCATAACATAAACTGTCCGTATCTGTAAATAGTAGTGTAGATTTATTAGGATATTTTCTTAAAATATATTCATAGTGAAAGTTGAACATGCGTGTATGCGTGTCTTACTAATGTCCGAAATAGAAAATTCCGTATAAATTGGCCTGTTTAAAATTATATTTTTACGTTTCATATTGTAGCGAAAATCGTTCCTTTCAGCAAGGACGCCGTGGCGCAGTCGGTAAAGCGGCGGACTCGTGAACGGGAGGTTCCGGGTTCGAAAACAAGCGAGGCAAGCTGCCTTTAAAAATTGATTTTAACTTGGATTTAATTTATGTTAATTTAATTTCATTATGTAAATTTAGTTCCTAATTTTCTGCGGGCCTTCCAAGTCTGGAAGGTTCTAAAAGTGTATATAAGCAGGATTTCCTTCAGTTGCGTGGTAATAAAATCTTGAACTGGTCTTGAGCGTTTATCAGTCATTTCACCAAGTTCAGTTCATTTCATCTACGCGACAATATGAAAGCTAATCAGATGTTTCTTAAAAAATTATATATGCATGAAAAGCTGGATAAGAAATTGCTTTTTTCAGTTTGTGTTCTTCTTGAATTAGCTTTATGTTCATCCTTAATAAAATACAACAGCTTAATAAAATACAATAATTTCAGTTATTAATGTATCAGTGCTGATTTATTTATATCAGTGGTGATATATTTATTTTTCTTTTTTATATTTACGTAGTACCTATTGTATACAGTAAGTTTTAACTAATCTATTTATTTGAAAAAAAAAATAAGCTTTAAGTTTGAAAAATAAATATGACAAATCACCTTAAAATAAAATTAGGTCGAGCACATATTGAGCAAGACTAGAAATTGTACCATATTTACAGTATGGTATCACCTATAACATCTAGAAGTTCAAGTAAAATTAAAATTAAACAATTAAACTTAGAAAATCTTAAAATTTTCAATCAATCACTTAGTATAAATGTTATATAATCTTCTGTCATACTATGCATACATCTGAGTGTATCTAATCATGCTATACTAGTCACGCTTTATCTACAGATATACAACTCATGCATGTATCACTATACTGAATAAGCTGATAGTGTGATACAGTAGTTAGTGGTTTAATCATTTTCGCTCGAGAGTCTCTACCGAGAAGGTGCTTCTCTTTGCATGTATTTTAGTAAAATAGTTTACCAACCAGTAAATAACTTAAATTAAGATGGAATCATTCTGTGATAACGACTGAAATATTTCTTACAATGAAAATTTTTACGAAAGTGAAAAAGCCGATTTAATATTTCAGCAGCTAGAAAAACTAAGCTTTAAAGAAATACAGCTAAAAATTGGATCTATGTTATACACCCTACTGCGTAGACTGAACGAGGATGTCGAGTCTAAGGTTGGAACTCAGTTCAACTACACGTTGGTGAGTTTCTATGGATAATGAAAAAGACCTGGACCATGATGCCCTTATAGTCGCTCTAAGTTTTGGTTCTAAGAGAAACTTGATATTCCAGCGTACAGGATTTTCATAAGTGACTTTACCTGTAGAGCATGGATGTCTCTACACAATGAACCCACCGACGAATAAACTATGGAAACACTCGATCCCAGCTGAACAAGATGTGCAAAAACCGCGAATCAGTATTACCTTTAGAAAAATCAAACTTCTAGAAAGTCGAACAAAAAAGAGAAAGCTTCAAGTTGATGAGGATGATATACCTGCTGACGACTGGTTAGGACGTTGTCTTGAAAAGGATAATGCTGTTTTTCATATAGAACCACCAAGATATTTCGAACTGAGTGACGATGTAAAATGCAGTGTCAAAGAATTTAATGGGAATTTGCGAGTTGATATGAGACGTTATAAACGTTTAAACGGAAAATGGATACCTACCAAAGAAGGTATTATCATAAACCCATTAACTTGTATTACTTTTGTTAAAAAATTTATGGCTTTAATTTTGTTTATAAAAGAGCTTCGTTTGTATTGAATAACTGTTTGCTTGGTTTAAATACTGGAGATTCTTTACATTTACAATATGTGGAAGGCAGACTGAATGATTCTCTATGCATAAAAGAAACATTCATTTCATTAAATCAATCTGTAAGTGAACTTCGCGAGTTAGAGAGGGATATCACAGAATGTCTCATAGAAAGATTATGGATTAGTTTGTTGCCCCGAAAAATTGCATCAGTGTGTCAAAACTTTCCATCTCATTCCTGTGATAAAGATGAAATACAGAGTTCATATGCCAAGTGTTTAGAAAAGAATATTGCATTAGAGATAAAAAATGTGTATATTTGCCAGGGATGTATCTGTGATAGCCCTTCTCAATTGAATCATGACTGTTGATACCAGACTAATAAGAATAAGTTCGAATCATTGGGTGAGAGTGCATGCGTATTATTAACCATCAATGAACTACTAAAAGATTTAAGTGAAATTCCTTCTTTAAATTTTGATGTAGTAAAAAAACTCGCTATGGAGGACTTTTGTTTGTACACCATACATATCTTGTATGTTGTTTGATTTTTGTTTTATTTATAGAGCATATATTTTATAAGTAATACTATTTGTGAGTTTTCAATAAATATTCAATTATTTTAAAACAAATGTGTGTTTTTATTTATTTTTGTATGTTATTCGTTTTTCTGTTTTTATATTATTCCAAATATAAATGAATTTTTTTGTTAAAAAATTATGAAATTATATTTTTGCATGTTTTATAAACGCATTATTCTTGATTTATGCAATATAATTTGAAATTAGCTTATGCTGAATCTTAAAAATATATTTATTTGAAGTTACGATATTTGAAGAATTGGTGAGTAAACAAAAATAGAATGCTACTTAATATAATTTTAACCCTACAATTTTAGACATTGTATTAAAATATAACAAAGTTTAATTTTAATAACTATCAAAAAATATAAAAGTAAAGAAACTTTTTTTATATATAAATATGGTTATAGGGATGGTAAGAAAAGTGTGAGAAGTGTTGTAAGAGTTTTAAAAGAAAGACACATGAATTTTAAATTCTACTTTTATTTAAAACTTGATCCATTTACATTTTACACGACCTATACCTTTCATAGTCTTTGGCATTTTTTCTGATTTACGAGAAATTAAATTTCCAGCGAGTTCTTGTTTGATAAACGTGGGTGGTGTAAACTCTTCTTTTGTAGATAATAGGTGTTTGTTTTTAAGGTAGACTTGGGATACATTTAATTCTTCAAGAGTGGATAGAAAATTCTGTTTTACTACATAGTCTATCCTCTTTTTGTTTGTGAGGATCATAGACAATAAGTCGGCTAGATTAGAACTTGGAATAATATTTCCTTTAATGTAAATTTCTCCTTGGCTGTTCCATGATAAAATTTCCAGGTGAGTTCTCAAGATTTGCAGCAGACTTTCCCCCACATTTTCCAGACTTTTTGGCAAAGATCTTAACACAATTATTTTGTATTCATGTTTAATAGGGGAAATATTTTCTAACTGTTGCGATAAATAATGTTACAGATATAAACTCGCTCAGATACAGTAGGAGGCCAGATCTTTTAAATCGGGCAATAGAGCTGCATGAAAAAGCTGGGGTACTACTCGGTCCTTGCACATATGAGGAAATTAGGGAATTTGAAGAATCTTTAAATCTTCAAATAGTTGTCTTTTCTTCAGAAAATTCGAATAGGGCGAGTTTCGTATATACCTATATATATATATATATATATATATATATATATATATATATATATATATATATATATATATATATATATATATATATATATATATTACAAAATAAATAACTAAATATGTTTTATTATCGATTGTTTTTAAAAATACAAATTGATCATATATTTAGTTTTTAAGATAGAATGTCTTTTTTTTTTTCCGGTGTCACATAAAGGAAACAAAAGATCGAAGCGTATAAACCTAGCCTCACTATAATCATTATGATGTGATTAAAAGTCTGAAGGGGTTTTAAGCTTCGGATCATTATTGTGAATCGTGTGTAAAACCGATTAAGGATATTGTTGCACAACAGTGCGAAAACATATGTCATATATGCAAAAGAACTGCGTGTGAGCCTGGTGTGCAACAGCGATGCTCCGATTGCGATAGATTGAAATAAGTAAATAATGAAAAAGACTTGGACCGTGATGTTCCTATAGTCACTCTAAGTTTTGGTTCTAAGAGAAACTTGATATTCCAGAGTACACGATTTCCATAAGTGACTTTACCTGTAGAGCATGGATCTCTCTACACAATGAACCCACCGACGAATATTCTATGGAAACACTCGATCCCAGCTGAACAAGATGTGCGAAAACCGCAAATCAGTATTACCTTTAGAAAAATCAAACTTCTAGAAAGTCGAACAGAAAAGAGAAAGCTTCAAGGTGATGAGGACGATATACTTGCTGACGACTGGTTAGGACGCTGTCTTGAAAAGGATAATGCTGTTTTTCATATAGAACCACCAAGATATTTCGAACTGAGTGACGATGTGAAATGCAGTGTTAAAGAATTTAATGGGAATTTGCGAGTTGATATTAGACGTTATAAACGTTTAAACGGAAAATGGATACCTACCAAAGAAGGTATTGTCATAAACCCATTAACTTGGTATTACTTTTGTGAAAAAATTTATGGCTTTAATTTTGTTTATAAAAAGCGCTTCGTTTATATTGAATAACTGTTTGTCTGGTTTAAATACTGGAGATTCTTTACATTTACAACATTTTGAAGGCAGACCGAATGATTCTCTATGTATAAAAGAAACATTCATTTCATTAAATCAATCTGAAGTAAGTGAACTTCGCTAGCTAGAGTGGGATATCATAGAATGCCTCATAGAAAGATTATGGATTAGTTTGTTGCCCCGAAAAATTTCATCAGTGTGTCAAAACTTTTCATCTCATTCCTGTGATAAAGATGAAATACATAGTTCATATGCCAAGTGTTTGGAAAAGAATATTGCATTAGAGATAAAAAATGTGTATATTTGCCTGGGATGTATCTGTGATAGCCCTTCTCAATTGAATCATGACTGTTGATACCAGACTAATAAGAATAAGTTCGAATCATTGGGTGAGAGTGCATGCGTATTATTAACCATCAATGAACTACTAAAATATTTAAGTGAAATTCCTTCTTTAAATTTTCATGTAGTAAAAAAACTCGCTATGGAGGACTATAAAAGACTTTTGTTTGTACAAGATACAACTTATTTCTAAACTTATATATGTTGTATGTTGTTTGATTTTTGTTTTATTTATAGAGCATATATTTTATAAGTAATACTATTTGTGAGTTTTCAATAAATATTCAATTATTTTAAAACAATGTGTTTTTATTTATTTTCGTATGTTATTCGTTTTTCTCTGTTTTTATATTAGTCCAAATATAAATGACCCCTCGGGGGGTTCAATTTCTTTAAGTGAACATGGGCTTCACGACCCCGAGATTATTCTTGATTTATGCAACATAATTTGAAATTAGCTTATGCTGAATCTTAAAAATATATTTATTTGAAGTTACGATATTTGAAGAATTGGTGTGTAAACAAAAATAGAATGCTACTGAATACAATTTTAGACATTGCATTAAAATATAACAAAGTTTAATTTTAATAACTATCAAAAAATATAAAAGTAAAGAAACTTTTTTTATATATAAATATGGTTATAGGGATGGTAAGAAAAGTGTGAGAAGTGTTGTAAGAGTTTTAAAAGAAAGACACATGAATTTTAAATTCTACTTTTATTTAAAAACTTGATCCATTTACATTTTACACGACCTATACCTTTCATAGTCTTTGGCATTTTTTCTGATTTACGAGAAATTAAATTTCCAGCGAGTTCTTGTTTGATAAACGTGGGTGGTGTAAACTCTTCTTTTGTAGATAATAGGTGTTTGTTTTTAAGGTAGACTTGGGATACATTTAATTCTTCAAGAGTGGATAGAAAATTCTGTTTTACTACATAGTCTATCCTCTTTTTGTTTGTGAGGATCATAGACAATAAGTCGGCTAGATTAGAACTTGGAATAATATTTCCTTTAATGTAAATTTCTCCTTGGCTGTTCCATGATAAAATTTCCAGGTGAGTTCTCAAGATTTGCAGCAGACTTTCCCCCACATTTTCCAGACTTTTTGGCAAAGATCTTAACACAATTATTTTGTATTCATGTTTAATAGGGGAAATATTTTCTAACTGTTGCGATAAATAATGTTACAGATATAAACTCGCTCAGATACCGTAGGAGGCCAGATCTTTTGAATCGGGCACGAGAGCTGCATGAAAAACCTGAGGTACTACTCGGTCCTTGCACATATGAGGAAATTAGGAAATTTGAAGAATCTTTAAATCTTCAAATAGTTGTCTTTTCTTCAGAAAATTCGAATAGGGCGAGTTTCGTATATACCTATATATATATATTACAAAATAAATAACTAAATATATTTTATTATCGATTGTTTTTAAAAATACAAATTGATCATATATTTAGTTTTTAAGATAGAATGTCTTTTTTTTTTCCGGTGTCACATAAAGGAAACAAAAGATCGAAGCGTATAAACCTAGCCTCACTATAATCATTATGATGTGATTAAAAGTCTGAAGGGGTTTTAAGCTTCGGATCATTATTGTGAATCGTGTGTAAAACCGATTAAGGATATTGTTGCACAACAGTGCGAAAACATATGTCATATATGCAAAAGAACTGCGTGTGAGCCTGGTGTGCAACAGCGATGCTCCGATTGCGATAGATTGAAATAAGTAAATAATGAAAAAGACTTGGACCGTGATGTTCCTATAGTCACTCTAAGTTTTTGGTTCTAAGAGAAACTTGATATTCCAGAGTACACGATTTCCATAAGTGACTTTACCTGTAGAGCATGGATCTCTCTACACAATGAACCCACCGACGAATATTCTATGGAAACACTCGATCCCAGCTGAACAAGATGTGCGAAAACCGCAAATCAGTATTACCTTTAGAAAAATCAAACTTCTAGAAAGTCGAACAGAAAAGAGAAAGCTTCAAGGTGATGAGGACGATATACTTGCTGACGACTGGTTAGGACGCTGTCTTGAAAAGGATAATGCTGTTTTTCATATAGAACCACCAAGATATTTCGAACTGAGTGACGATGTGAAATGCAGTGTTAAAGAATTTAATGGGAATTTGCGAGTTGATATTAGACGTTATAAACGTTTAAACGGAAAATGGATACCTACCAAAGAAGGTATTGTCATAAACCCATTAACTTGGTATTACTTTTGTGAAAAAATTTATGGCTTTAATTTTGTTTATAAAAGCGCTTCGTTTATATTGAATAACTGTTTGTCTGGTTTAAATACTGGAGATTCTTTACATTTACAACATTTTGAAGGCAGACCGAATGATTCTCTATGTATAAAAGAAACATTCATTTCATTAAATCAATCTGAAGTAAGTGAACTTCGCTAGCTAGAGTGGGATATCATAGAATGCCTCATAGAAAGATTATGGATTAGTTTGTTGCCCCGAAAAATTTCATCAGTGTGTCAAAACTTTTCATCTCATTCCTGTGATAAAGATGAAATACATAGTTCATATGCCAAGTGTTTGGAAAAGAATATTGCATTAGAGATAAAAAATGTGTATATTTGCCTGGGATGTATCTGTGATAGCCCTTCTCAATTGAATCATGACTGTTGATACCAGACTAATAAGAATAAGTTCGAATCATTGGGTGAGAGTGCATGCGTATTATTAACCATCAATGAACTACTAAAAGATTTAAGTGAAATTCCTTCTTTAAATTTTGATGTAGTAAAAAAACTCGCTATGGAGGACTTTTGTTTGTACACCATACATATCTTGTATGTTGTTTGATTTTTGTTTTATTTATAGAGCATATATTTTATAAGTAATACTATTTGTGAGTTTTCAATAAATATTCAATTATTTTAAAACAATGTGTTTTTATTTATTTTCGTATGTTATTCGTTTTTCTCTGTTTTTATATTAGTCCAAATATAAATGATCCCTCGGGGGGTTCACTTTCTTTAAGTGAACACGGGCTTCACGACCCCGAGGTTCCCCTGTGTCTTTTTTTCTCCCGTGGGGCTTGCTACCTCTTGGCAGGCGTGGGTGTCGCGTCCCCAGTGTACCCTAGCGCTCCTTCCCTTTTCCCCTTCTTTCTGTCCTTCCTCTTTTTTTCTGAAGCTGTCTCTTTCTCCTCCCTCCCCTCAGGGGGTTTACCTACTTTAGGTAAACACGGGTGTCGCAATCCCGAGGTACCCCAGCGATCTTTTCTCTTTTCTTTTCTCCTCTCCTCTCCTCTTCTACTTTATTCTTATCCTTCTCCCTCGTTGCGGTTTCCTCTTTTGAGGTGCGGGCACCCCTTGAGTAGCTGTTTCCACTCTGCTGTTTCTTGCTCCTCTTGGCGTTTTAAACTGCCCACGTGTTTGCCGTGCGTGGATACCCGTGTCCTCGGAAATGGGGATCCTGGTAATTGAGGGGCTTCCCCGTAGGGGAATCATCTGAATGGCATTTCCATTTATGCGGGGAATCTTCAACACATTGCTTTGGCCTCGGCTTCGAGTAAACGGGGGGTACGTAAGTTCCGGTGCGTATCAATCGGCTTGTGGATTAGACTTGTCATCTGCTACGGTTCAAGCAATCGGTCAATTGGCTGTGCGCGTATAGACCCGGCTAGCACTGGTGCAGAACCCTGCATCCCCTTGTTGGGCTCCATGGTGGGTGGTGCGGTCGGGTCCGAATCTCTAAAATCTTTAATATGGGTACTTTAAAAGCACATTCCCCCGTCAATGAGTCGTGTACTAGTCATGAAGCAAGCACTTATTTCGTTATTTTATAATTAAATGTACAGAAGGTAATTTTCACGATGTATTTCTCCTTTCTTAATTCATAAAGTTATTCAAGCCAATGTAGGAGAAGTTCGTAATGTTAAAAAATTGCGGTCAGGTGATCTTCTAGTGGAGGTAGCTAATAACATTCAAGCCGTCAGCATCACTAAACTTAAAACTATAGGTAATAGAACTGTTTCCATAAGCATTCATAAAAGCTTAAATCAATCCCGAGGCGTCATTTCTGAACCTGACCTACAAAACACCTCTGAGTCAGAAATTCTTGAAAATCTGAAGTCGCAATATGTCACTGCCGTCCGCCGCATAACTATCCGAAGAGACAACAGACTAATTAATACTAAGCATATAATCTTAACTTTTGAATTACCAAAACTCCCGACTTCCATAAAAGCAGGTTTCTTACACTGCCCTGTCAGACCATATATTCCAAACCCTTTGCGATGTTTTAAATGTCAACGATTTGGACATTCGCAAACGTCCTGCCGTGGGTCATTGACCTGTGCGCGTTGTTCCGAACCTGGTCACAATAGCGAAGGATGCACTGCGCCATGTAAATGCATTAATTGCAAAGGCGATCATCCCTCATACGTACGTTCTTGCCCTAACTGGATATTCGAAAAGGAAGTTCAAACTGTAAAAATAAAACAAAATATACCGTACATCGAAGCCCGTAAAATAGTACAATCTAAAACTCCAAAACCTGGTCTCTCTTATTCTGCTGCCACGAAATCTACAAAATCCGTAGCCACTCAAACAGATTTGCCTCTTAAAGTAATTTCTCACCCCGTATCCTCACAATCGAAAAAGACTAAACGCCCTGTTTCGCAAGAAGTCTCTGAGCCTGTTAGGCAAGATACTTTCCGTAAAGAAAAAACTCTCAATAAAAAAAGCACTGAAACCAGACCTCAAATTCCAAAAGAATCAACTTTTAATAGAAAACAAACACGTTTCAAACAAAAAAATATCCCTCCCCAGCCGTATGTCGACGACTCTATCCTAAATCTAAATCCTTCAGACTCTGATGTATCGGAAGAGTCTATGGATCAGTCTGATACTGACTCTCCCAATCATAGTAAGGGGACTACTCAAACATTGTCAAGTACTTCTAACCCCTTTTGACCATGGCCCTGCTGCTTTCATGGAATTGCCACGGGTTTCTTAATAAAATCGATGATCTGCACGTCCTCATTCATGATCATAATCCCGCTTGCTTTGCTCTACAAGAAACATTTTTAAATTCTCATAATAAAGTACCGAAAATCCGTAACCACACAATTATAAGAAACGATTATGAACTTGGCAATAAAGCTTCTGGTGGTGTAGCACTTATCATATCGAACAGCATCCCTTTTCAGTCTCTAAATCTCAATACAAATCTTCAATTCGTTGCCGCACGTGTCCATCTGAAATGCCTCATTACTGTCTGCAGCCTATATTTACCCCCCAATGAACAAATTAATTTAAGTCACCTGATTAATTTAATAAACCAACTTCCACCTCTAATAATCCTTTTAGGCGACTTTAACGCCCATAGCCCTCTTTGGGGCGGTTCTGATAGTCAATAATAGGGGCCAAACAATTGAATCTTTTGTATCTGATCTCTCCTTATGTATTCTCAATAACGGCGAAAACACTTATTTTCCATAAGCCAACCAAAACATTCCACGCCATAGACCTTGCAATATGTTCTCCTTCAGTTTATTCTTTATACTCATTTTTCGTTTCAACTGACCTTCACAATAGTGACCACTTTCCGATATTTCTATCTCCGCTATACCATAACTCTCAAAATATTCCTGAACACGTTCGGTACATTGAAAGAAGAGCTGACTGGCTATCTTTCTCTTCTCTCGCTATTATTACTCCTGACCTAATCACCGGAACAATAGATGAAGCTGTCAATAACGTAACCTACACCATTATCAAAGCAGCGGACGTAACAATTCCAAAATCTTGCCCTTCAGTGAGGAAAAATAAAAAACCGTGGTGGAACGATGATTGCCTCTATGCCAAAAAACAGCAGCAGAAGGCATGGAGTATCTTTCGGAGATACCCCACTACTGAAAACTTTATCATTTTTAATAAGACCAAAGCTATTGCCAGAAAAATTAGACGCCGGTCTCAGAGAGAATCTTGGATGAAATATGTCTCGAGTATCACTACCTCAACGTCCAGTAAAGAACTTTGGCAAAAGGCTAAAAGAGCAATGGGCATTTATCATAATAATCCAATTACCTGTCTATCTTATAAGGGAGAAATAATTTCTAATATTAAAGACATAACTAACACAATTGGTGAAACCTTTGCCTTTGCCTCCAGTAAACTCTCGTATCCGAAACACTTCCAGTCATATAAAACGATGTCCGAGAAACAAAGATTAAATTTTAATACCTCATTAAATTTGCCATACAATAGCCCTTTTAATATTAAAGAATTACTTTTCTGTTTACGTCAGTGTAAAAATACTTCTCCTGGTCCTGATGCCATTTCTTTTAGCATGATAAAATATCTCTCTCTCAGTTCGCTCACTAACCTTCTGCATCTGTACAATAGAATCTGGATAGAAAATACCTTTCCAACATCTTGGACTAAAGCAATAACTATTCCCGTTACTAAACCTGGAAAAGACCCCACTAATCCGTGCAACTACCGTCCCATTGCTCTTACTAGCTGCCTATGCAAACTACTTGAAAAAATGGTAAACAGACGCCTGGTTTTTATTCTAGAAAAGGAGCATCATATTCATCCCTTTCAAAGTGGTTTTAGAAAACATAGATCAACCTTAGATAACATCCTATATCTCGAAACTCAAATCCGTAATGCTTTCCTGAGACGGAACCATCTAATATCTATTTTTTTTGACATAAAGAAAGCATTACGATCAGACTTGGAGATATGGCATTCTTAGAGATCTCCATTGTTTAGGATTTCGTGGCAACTTGCCACATTTTATTAAAAATTTCCTTTCTTATCGAGAATTTAAAGTTCGGATCAACGGCACACTATCTAACAGCTTTATTCAGGAAGAGGGCGTTCCTCAGGGATCCGTTCTTAGTGTCACCCTTTTTTCTCTAAAGATTAATGATATACTAAATCAAATTCCATCAACTGTGAATGCATGTTTATATGTTGACGACCTGCAAATCTCCGCAGCAGGGAAAGACATTCGTTTTATTGAACGACAATTACAAACCTCCATTAATCGAATTCTTAAGTGGTGCGATATAAATGGTTTTAAAATATCTGAGGACAAAACTACTTCTGTTCATTTCTGCCGTTAACGTGGACTCCATCCGGACCCTGAGCTATTCTTAGGATCTTTTAAAATTGACGTGCACGATTGTGTTAAATTTTTAGGTATTTATTTTGACAATAAACTTACGTTTGCTAAACATATTTCTTATATCCGGACAAAATGTGAAAAGAGCTTAAACCTTTTAAAAGTGTTATCTAATACTTCATGGGGAGCCGATCGTGATGCCATGCTTAGAATATACCGTGCTGTCATCCGGTCAAGAATTGATTATGCTTGTTGTGTTTATGGCTCTGCTCGCGCATCTGTTTTAAGAAAGCTAGACACGGTGCATCATTCCGCTCTTCGGATATGCTCCGGTGCTTTTAGAACTTCACCCATTCATAGCCTTCTTGTAACTTGTCACGAACCATCTCTACATTATACTCGTCATAAAATATCACTTAACACCTACTTTTTTATCCTGTCTCATCATTCGCACCCATTGAGAAAAATCTTTTTAGACACTCATCTGGATCGTCTTTATACAAATCGCCCACATTCCATTCCTTCATTTGGCTTTAGAATTCGGAGAATTCTGGAAGGTACTCAGTTTATTAACGTTAATATCTCGCCTCGCCTCTTATTTGAAACACCACCTTGGGAGAACCATAAAATTCACTATCTTCAACCCTTTAAGGGCTTTGTAAAAGAAAGCACAGACCCCTACATTTACCAACAACTCTTCAGCTCCCTTCAGGCTCAATATCTTAACTATGAGAATATCTATACAGACGGCTCAAAATCTGACGATTATACTGGTTTTGCGTTTTGTGGCGACTCTAATGATTGCAGCTACAAACTTCATCCTTTTTGCTCCATATTTACAGCAGAAGTAATTGCAATATACGAGGCTTTAAGATACATATCTTCCAGCAGCAATAGACTCTTCATAATCCACTCGGACTCAATGAGTGCTTTGGAAAGCCTGAAATCTAATTCCATTACTCACAGTTACGTTTCTCGTGCTGTCCAGCTGCATAGAAAACTTTCCCGTAAAGGTTTTAATATACTTTTCTGTTGGGTTCCTAGCCACGTTGGTATTTATGGTAACGAGAAAGTGGACACTTTGGCAAAACAAGCAACAACACTTTACACCGGCGATCTGCCTTACATTGACATAAAAAAAGCCATTTCTTCTTGCACAAATGAGCTCTGGAATTCCGAATGGAATTTGCAAATTCTAAACAAGCTTCACGTCCTTAGACCATCGATCTCCTTTTGGCCATGTTTCCCGAATCGCAAGTTGGATGTAGTCTTGACTCGCCTTCGCATCGGTCACACTAGACTCACCCATAAACATTTACTTTTCGCTGAGCCTGCTCCACAATGTTCTCTCTGTCATACTCATCTCACCATTTATCATATTTTAACTTCATGCACGGCTTTTACACGATTTTATAATATTTATTTTAAAACTTTTAATCCCAGCTTGAGCGAACTTTTGGGTGAGACTCCCCACCCAAAACTATTTGAATTTCTCATCCGTATTGGTGTTTTTAATCTTGTTTAATTTAAAAGGTTTTAATATCAGTCTTTACGTTATTTTTTACTTATGCTCTTTCTTTTAAATTTGACTAATATTTCCTTCTGCTTTTAAATTATATATATATGTATACATATTTTGGTTAATATTTTCAATCTTTGTCTGGCGCAGCATATCCTTGCTTGGATTTTGCGCCAAAAAACCCCAACCAACCAACCAACCAACCTTTCTCCTCCCTCTGGAGTTCCTTCTAATATGTTTTGTTTCGGTTTTCTGTACTAATCTGGTGTATTTAGTTTTGTTCCTACTGTTAAAAAATAATAATAAATAAAAAATATATAAATTTTAAAAAAAATTGTGTTGTGCTTTCTGTCCCCTTCGGAGCCTTCACTGTATCAATACCGATCTCCGCCCATCCAACCTCGACTTTACTGGGTCCTGTACCACTCTTCGGCCTCTCCCGCAAGGGATACCGTTTGGGCTCGGGAACGGACCCTGTTGGGGTTGTGTCGGTGAAGTGGAGTGGCGTACTGTGTTAGTATTGGTTGAGGAACGTTCACCTGAAACGGTCCCGGAGGTTGAAAACTCTTCGTCACGTGTATCTCTATGATGGGCGTCGCGACGTATCGAGAAATCCTTCACGGCTGTGGACCCTGTGCACCAGGTGCATGTTACGGCCCTGCGCCTGTTATCTAGTTGCGGAATTTTCCGGCGGTTACACTTTACACATTAGGAAAGTGTGGAAGACGGGAAGGAATCCGTGGTTTATTTTTTCATGATGGCTGCAACTAAAGAATTTTTAGGTGCGGCTTCATGGGCGGATCGGTCAAAGAGTCTAATCGTTGACTCTCAAAATTGCAACTTTTATTTTTTTATAATAAAACTCACAGAAGGTACTTTCGACAAAATCTCCCCTTTCCTTATCCACAAATGCTTACAGTCAGCAATCAGTAATGTTAAATCTGTAAAAAAAATTAAGATCAGATGATTTACTAGTCGAAGCTGATTCCTCAGATCAAGCACTTAAACTCTCTACATGCTCCAAGCTCGGTCATCTGGCTGTATCTGTCACCCCTCATAGTACTTTAAATTTCTCACGTGGTGTTATCTCAGAATCTGACCTAACTCTAGTCCCTGAAAATGAAATCCTCGAAAAATTTCGTGACCAAAAAGTATGCACTGTCCGAAGGATAACTATTCGCCGTGATGGTAACAGTCTTCAGACAAAACATTTAATCTTAACTTTTAATACACCCATAATGCCATCCCCTCAGGGGGTTTACCTACTTTAGGTAAACACGGGTGTCGCAATCCCGAGGTACCCCAGCGATCTTTTGTTCTTTTCCTTTTCTTTCCTTTTTCCTCTTCTCTTCCCTTTTCTCTTCCTTTCTCCCTCACTGTGGTTACCTTTTCGGAGGTGAGGGCTTATCGCGATATGTTGTGTTCCTTTTCTGAACACAACATCTCGCGATTTGTTAACCACCCACGTGTTTGCCGTGCGTGGAGACCCGTGTCCCCGGAAAGGGGGATCCTGGTAATTGAGGGAAACCAACACATTACTTTGGCCCCTGCTTCGGGCAAACGGGAGGTGTAGAATGGTCCCATCTGCATCAATCGGCTGGTCGGACGACTTTTGTCACTGGCCTGGGCCAAGCAATCGGTTACTTGCTAAGCACTTTACTGGGTCAAAGCTGCTTATGGGGTAGCTGTGCGCGTATAGATCCCGGTTAGCACTGGTGCGTCGTTTATGTCCCTTTTTGGGAGCGTTTTAGCACCCCCTTGTTGGGCTCCATGGTGGGTGGTGCGGCCGGGATCTGAACACCCAACTACTTATTATGGAGAATCAAAAACCCCCCTCACCCCTCCCCTTGGGTTATAAGGGGCAACAAACTCTTAACATCGACACAACACGTGCAAGATTTTTTATAGTGCAGAGGAAGGAGGGAAGCTTTTCAGCTGTCTCACCTTTCCTGATACACAAATGTATTCTACAAAGTGCTGTCGGCCAAGTAAAATCCACTAAAAAGTTACGATCTGGTGATTTACTTGTTGAAGTAGCCGACAGTACACAAGGAACAAACTGTTAAAATGCACCACATTTGCAGACATTAATATACAGGTCACACCACATAACACCTTAAACTTTTGTCGAGGTGTGATATCAGAGGGAGAACTCTTTAACATCTCTGAGGAGGAAATATTAGACGGCTTAAAAGAGCAACATGTTTGTGGTGTTCGCCGTATTACAATTCGTCGAGATGGGAAGCTGCTTCCCACCAAGCACCTCATCTTGACATTTAACTCTCCATCTTTGCCTTCTCATGTAACCGCGGGTTATCTTAGATGTCCTGTACGCCCTTACATCCCCAATCCTTTGCGCTGCTATCAATGCCAACGTTTTGGACATTCCAAAACTTCGTGCCGTGGTTCCATTACCTGTCCTCGTTGCGCAGAAGTGGGCCACGACGGCTATGACTGCAAATCTAATTTTAAATGTATCAATTGCAAAGGGAGTCATCCAGCATATTCGTGCACTTGCCCAAAATGGAATCAAGAAAAAGAAATTCAGGCCATCAAAATAAAAGAAAAAATTTCATATCTAGAAGCTAAAAAACGCGTCACTGAAAGCACTCCCAGACCTGGAGTAACTTATGCTGCAGCTGTTAAAAGAATGTAGATCAATTAGCACTCAAACAGAAAATAAACCTCCTGTTACCAATAGCCCTAAATCTTCGCGTACTAATCCTTCAAAACTCGAAAATAAACCTCTACAAGTTGAAAATGTATTTGTACAGAAACCTCTAAATGAACGCCTCCCTAAAAACATGTTACAACCTAAGATTCAAACATCCAAATTATCAAAATCTAAAATAAATAGTATTCCATCTAAACAGAAAGTTTCTAAAGCTAAATTATCCGCTTCAAAACTTAAAGAAAGATTAAAAAATAATAGCTTTAGCGTTTTAGATGATTCCGACGAATTATCTAAAAAGCCCTTAAAATATAAAATGTCCAGCAAAGACTTTTTAAAAAACCGTCCGAATGCTGAAGATGACTCCTTGAAAGTGTACCTAACATCTGAAGAGGAAATGGTAACAGAAAACTCGGACTCTGAGGGCATGTGGGTTAATCCCCCTGCCTGATTTCCACTTCTTTTCTCCTCCACCTTTTAATATGGCTCTTCTGTCTTGGAACTGCCATGGCTTTAAATGTCACGTCCCTGACATCAGAGATCTTATTAATAAATACCATCCCATTTGCTTTGCTCTCCAAGAGACGCTTCTCGATAACAATAAAACAGCTAAATTAAAACGTTATAGTACCATCAGAAAAGATCATGTGGAAGGGGGTAAGGCCTCTGGTGGTGTTGCCCTCTTCACTTCCCATGACTACCCTACCACCACTTTAAACATTAATACCGAACTTCAAGCCGTTGCGGTGCAGATACACATACATTCTCTAATAACTGTTTGTAATATTTATCTCCCTCCAAATAATAATATCAACCACAATAGTCTTGACAACCTAATTTCACAACTTCCAGTCCCTTTCATTATAATAGGTGACCTAAATGGCCACAGTCCATTATGGGGTAGCCCCCGTCTTAATAAACGGGGTCGTAAAATAGAAAAACTAATTTCCGACCATGATCTGTGCATTTTCAATAAAAACGAAGTAACTTACCTCCATTCTCCCACCAAAACCTTTCACTCAATAGATTTGGCACTCTGTAGTCCTCAAGTATTTCCTTTTTGGAAATTCAATGTAGATTCCTACCTATACAATAGTGATCACTTTCCGATCATCTTAACGCATAATTTTGGCTCCCATGGCAGTCAGCGGTTGCCTCGTTATATACTTGGTTCCGCTGATTGGAAAAAATTCTGCACCCTAGCTAATATCTCTCCAGACATGGTCGAAAATAACAATATTGACCAAGCAGTTCATGAAATTTCTAAAACAATAATTTCTGCAGCCGATGCTTCTATTCCAAAATCTTCCTGTCATCCTTATAAGCAAACAAAGCCGTGGTGGAACGAAGACTGTAAACAGACTTACAAGGAGAAAAGAAAAGCGTTTTCAGTGTTCAAACGTTATCCGACCACTGAAAACTTCATTACCTATAAAAAGTGCAAAAGCATTTTCCGTCGCACTTTAAGACGAAGCCAGAGAGATTCGTGGGTTAACTATATTAGCAGTATTTCTTCATCTATTTCCAGTAAAGATTTATGGTCAAAAGTCAAGCGTTGTTGTGGCGTTTACCCAAACAACCAAATTTACATGTTAAATTACAATAACAACTTAATATCTTCTCCTACTGATATTGCCAACACAATAGCCTCATCTCTAGCTGATACCTCTTCATCCTCAAATTACTCGCCCTTTTTTATGAAACTCAAAATCTTTGCCGAGAAAAAACCCATAAATTTTAAAACTAAAGAAAACTTTGATTACAATAGAGATTTTACCATTTATGAATTAAATACAGCTCTACATAATACCCATAAAACTTCTGCTGGTCCTGACAATATCTCTTATGAAATGATAAAACATCTTTCCACAAATTCATTGTCCAATCTGTTAACACTTTACAATAGGATCTGGAAAGAACATAGCTTTCCTTCCTCGTGGAGGGAGGCTGTTGTTATCCCCATTCTAAAACATGATAAAGATCCCACGAATCCTCTCAGTTACCGTCCAATTGCTTTGACGAACTGTCTCTGCAAAATATTTGAAAAAATGATAAATGTTCGTCTCATGTACTATCTGGAAGAAAATAATTGCCTATCTAATTTTCAGAGTGGTTTCCGTCGTGGAAGAGCCACACTAGACAACTTGATTGACCTGGAAACCAGAATCCGGAATGCTTTCGTTAAACGAAACCATCTGGTTTCTGTTTTCTTCGATATCGAAAAAGCATATGACCACACTTGGCGTTATGGTATTTTACGGAAGCTTAATGATTTAGGGCTGTGTGGAAATATGCCTATTTTCATACAAAATTTCTTGGCATTAAGGACTTTCAAAGTTCGTATAGGAAATAACTTATCTCGCACTTTTACTCAAGAAGAAGGGGTTCCTCAGGGAAGCGTGTTGAGTGTTACTTTATTTATCGTAGCAATTAATGGGATTCTTAATGAGATACCACCCTCTGTAAAGGGGAGTTTATATGTTGACGACCTCCACATCTCATGTGATGGAGCTGATATGAGATATTAAATAGACAACTCCAAACTGCAGTTAACAAAATCAGTAAGTGGGCGAGCGAGAATGGTTTCAGCTTTTCTAGTTCAAAGACATCCTGCGTGCATTTTTGTAAAAAAAGAAGTCTGCACCCCGACCCTGAAATCCAGTTTCTTGGTAATAAGATCACCATTGTGAATGAGGTGAAATTTCTCGGCGTCATCTTTGACAAAAAAACTTACTTTTGCACCTCATATCACAACTTTGCGGAAGAATTGCGAAAGGAAGCTCAACATTCTAAAAGTCCTTTCGAAGACCTACTGGGGAGCTGATCGGACTTCCCTAATTAAGATCTATAATGCTCTCATCCGCTCGAAACTGGACTACGGATGTCCTGTATATGGGTCAGCCCGTGTTTCTGTTCTAAAAAAGCTGAATACCATTCACCATTCTGCTCTCAGATTATGCTCAGGGGCTTTCAGAACATCTCCTATAGAAAGTCTCTATGTTGACTGCTGTGAGGCTCCTCTGGAATTACGTCGTCAGGTGCTGTGTCTACAGTATTATTTCAGAACATCATCATATGTAAATCATCCCATTCATCAGAATACTCTCAATACTTACCTCACACGGCTCTATGATGCTAGACCTTCTTGTGTTCTGCCTTTTCAGGGAAGGATAAAAGGAATTTTAAGAGATCTTAACTTTGACAATATTGATACTATTCCCACAGATATTAGAATTCATTCTTGGTACACTCCTAATTTTACTATTATTAACCCATTTAATCATTTGAAAAAAGTTCAACTGCTAATAGCGTATATCAACAAATATTTCAAGATCACAAACAATACTTTACATCTTACACTCCTGTTTTTACCGATGGCTCCAAATCCACAAATTTTGTTAGCTGTGCATACAGCATCGAAGAAAAGATCAATAGCTATAGACTACATTCTAAACTTTCCATATTTTCCGCTGAAGCCTTTGCTATTTTGAATGACAGACCACAATAGTAAAAATTTCATTATCTATACCGACTCTCAAAGTGTTTTAAATTCATTAATCTCTCCTAATTGTAATAACCCTATTATTTTCAAAATTCTCACTTTAATAACCAATCTTAATTCCATGGGAATCTCGTTAATTTTTAGCTGGGTTCCCTCTCATGTCGGCATCAAAGGAAATGAACTTGTGGATTTAGCTGCCAAGTCTGCAGAAAACTATCTAAACACTGGCCTTCCTTATCCTGACCTGAAAATTTACATCAAAGATTTAGTTCACTCTAAATGGCAGAATTCTTGGGTTGATACAGTATCAAATAAATTGCGAGATGTAAAAGACAAAATTTCTAAATGGCCTCAACTTCCTTCTAGAAGACAAGACGTGATAATCACTCGTCTTCGAGTGGGTCACTGCCGACTCACACATGCTCATCTCTTGCTTGGTGAGGCACCTCCACAGTGTGCGTATTGTAAGACTACTTATACAGTCGCACATATTTTAACGTCTTGTATTTGTTTTAAATCATTGTACATAAAATTCTTTGGAAATTCATCACCTAATCTTAATTCAATCATTGGAAAAATCCCACATCCAGGCTTATTCCCATTTCTTCGCTGTACTGGTTTGTACTTTGAAATCTGATTTGTATTTTTCTAACTTTTAATGTTCAATTTTGTAATTCTTAATTCTTAATTTTTAATTTTTTTTCAATTTTAAATTAATTTTCAATCTTTGTAAATAAATAAATTTCATTGTTGTTTTGTACCTTTTTCAATTTCTCATTTTCTGTTTTCCATTTTTAAAAAAATTAATTTTTAATCAAACTTTGCTATTATCGTATTGTTCTGTTTGTGTTTCTAAATTTTCTACTAATTTGTTTATTCTTAAATGTTTTTCTTTGGTTTTGGGCATCTTTCATTTTTACGGTTTAATCAAAATTTTTTCAAAATTGTGTTGTTCTTTTGAATTTTTCGTCTTGTTTGGCGCAGTTTGTCCCTTGTGGAATCAGCGCCACTAAATTTCAAACCAACAACCAACCCATAATGCCATCCTATATGACAGCTGGATACTTGTGATGTTCCGTTCGTCCTTACATCCCGAACCCACTCAGATGCTTTCAGTGCCAGCGATTCGGACATTCGAAATTTTCTTGTCGCGGAAACCTCACCTGTGCACGTTGCTCTGAAGTTGGCCACGACAGTGATAATTGCACTAAATTACCTCTGTGTGTGAATTGCAAGGGGTCCCATCCCTCTTTCTCACGAACCTGTCCATCTTGGCAGCTTGAAAAGGAAATTACAACAGTAAAAACAATAAGAACATCACCTATCATGAGGCACGTAAACTTGTTATCGCTCGTTCACCGAAGGATGGAATTTCCTACGCTACTTCAATGACAGTAAAATCAGTCAAGAGTGTAGGAACGCAAACAGAAGCAACTGAACAAGTTACCAGAACCTCTTTAGATCTTTCGACAGCAAAGCAAAACCAGACCTTACCGACACCCAGGCGAAGAAGTCGAAAAAAAATTAATAAATCTGAACCCCAAACCCAACAGTCTAATGGTTCGCATCAAAGTGAAAATATTTCATCTGTCCAAAACGTGGCAATCCACTCCTCAAAAGATTACGTATAAAGACTTTCTGAAAGATAAAAAACATGCAAATAAAACTGATAACTTTGAAGACTCATTGAAAGTCTATGTCTTGAGGAAGACATGCTGTCGGACAAAGCTTGTGATATGGATTGATGCGTCCGCTTTCTCTGCCCTGTGTTTTTTCTATCATGGCACTCCTTTCTTGGAACTGTCATGGTTTCGTGCATCACGTGCCTGACCTGAGAGATCTCGTAAACAAATACCATCCGACATGCGTTGCTCTACAGGAAACATACCTTACTGAAACTAAAAATGCCAAACTTAAGCGTTATAGCACCTTTCGGGGAGATTGCATTGAAGGCGGCAAAGCGTCAGGTGGAGTGGCGCTCTTCACCTCTTTTGATTACCCTACTAGTTCTTGCAATATTTAAACGGACTTACAGGCCATCGCTATTCACATTCATATTCACTCTCTTGTCACAGTCTGCAGTCTATACCTTCTTCCTAGCACAAGAATAAAACAACAAACTTTAGATAACCTAATCAGCCAACTTCCTGAACCTTTCATAATCCTAGGAGACTTTAACGGTCATAGCCCTTTGTGGGGTAGCACTCAGGTTAATCATCCCGGTTTACAGATTGAACAGCTTATTTCCGATCATGACCTATGTTTGTTAAACACTGACCAAATCACTTACTTTCATTTACCTAACAAAACCTATCATTCACTTGATCTGGCATTGCTTCCGCAACTTTTCTTGCACTGGAAACAAAAAGTCGAGTCATATCTTTATAATAGTGATCACTTCCCCTTAATCCTTTCTCATACTAATAGGCTCCATACAAATTATAGGATTCCACGTTACGTTCTCGATACTGCTGACTGGAATTCTTTCCGTTTGCTAGCCAATATTACAAGTGATATGGTCAAGAACATTTCTATTGAC
>CM063504.1:95572943-95593124 GCA_032207245.1 Pardosa pseudoannulata | reverse complement strand
CCAACAAGAAAACTATAATTTAAAAAATTAATAATAAAAAGAAATTTAAATTATTCCCACTGTTGACTAGTCCAGCGTATAAAAATATGTCATTTGCATAGAATATTCAAATACTAAAAAGTAATAAAAGAAAAAAAAGGCAAATATTTTTTTACAGAAATGACCACAAACATTCCATTAAAATGCGCATGCTCTCAATAAATGACAGAACACGTGGAAACAAAAACAATGTGCTGAACGGACAAACAGGGCTGAAGTTTCACAAACTTAATGCAACACAGTTAGCATAGTTACTAAAACAATGAGTTGAAATGTGAAACGATACAAGTAATACAAACAAAGAAATGACTATAAAATGCGCATGCTCCGAGAAATATAGGAAAATATAAAGGAATATGTAAGTATAATATCTAATTAAGCTTCATGAAATAAAAAGTATCGAAATTCTGCCAACTATATCCAGTTAAAAAAAAATTATGTGCATCTGTATGAAACAAAATCAGTACAGAAATCGCTTGGATATCTCGAATGAGTAAGAAAGAAACATAAAAGCTACACCTTTCGAAAAGGATATACGATACAAGTTATGATAAATCCAAAATATATGAATTGAAAACTTACAATCCCGAGATATATCGTTTCAAATATTCGCATTTGCCATACACGAACAAGTCATCAGAAGGGCATATCCATATACTAATAAAGCACAAAAAGAGAAGGAAGAATTTAACTTAGGCAGTCATCAAAAATCTTTTTCAGAAAAATTCACCAAACCTTCCAAGTTAATGTTGCCATAGAAAGTAGAGATGATGTATATTCCTTTTAATGTAGTGTAGAAAATCCGAATGTATAAACTATTGTAGAGCAATTCCCGATGATAATAAAGTCTTAAGTACAAAAAGTCATATACCTGTATCCGTATATATTCTTTTACAGAAATATAACTGGAAATTATAGCTGCAATTTTCATAGTGAAATGAAGTTTAAAAAAATTAACACACAATTTAAGTTTCCACCAAAAGAAGGCTTAAATGTTGACCGTTATCTATGGTAACCACGTGCACGAAATCCCTCGAAGCTGACGAACTAGGTAAACAAACGTTATCGTAAAAATACTGCGGACTGCAGTGCATAAGAAAGGTTGATAGAATATTTCATTCAGGGGACTTCCTCAATCCGTCATAGTATCATCCATGCTGAAGGAGAAAACTGGTCTGTGACCCCCTCCATCAGGACCTCAGAATGTGTGGAGTTGATGTCATCTGGGGGACCTCCCCCACAGGCCTCGGCGTTTTCTCATTGGTTGGCTTATCAGCGGCGATTGGCTAACTATTAGTAGACAGAAAGCAAGAAACAAGATTGGACAGATTCTATGATTGATTGTTGACGCACGTGGTTCTCCTACAAACTTGAATATTCTGACGAGGAAAACAATATTGAAAATAATAATGGCTTTACTACAGTTAAGACAAATCTAAAAATAATAAGTGTGACTTTAATCGTGTGCCAGTAGTTGTAAATAAAAGTTTTTCCCCTCTTGAAAATAACATGGATATATATAATTCTGAAATGGTAGTACAAACTAATTCTGAACCTAACTCGCTTCACAGTGATAAGTAATCAATTAATAGTAATAAAAGAAAAAGAAATGACCCCTTTTGGTTGCAAAAAGACCAAGAAAGAGAGTGGAGAAATATAGTTAATAATATAAATAACGAATTAAAAATCGGGCATCCAATGATGGATTCGGGTAAATTCGTAAAAATTTATCCAAACGATATTACTTAATTCAAGGCTGTATAAAAATATCTTATCAAAAATAATGTAAAGTGCGTTTCTATCACTCCTCAGGAGTTAAAATCCTTTAAAATTATAAGAGAGTCCCTGCTGAAATCCCAGTAGATTAAATCAGAGTAGAATTGACTCGACTTGTGTTTTAAGTTTTAAAAGGTGCCCAACTCAGACGGTTTCGGGACAAAACCCCGCTACGCATATTCCAATTTCACATCGGACAATCAGATAAAAACAAGCAAATATATAGCATAAAATCCTTTCTAAATTTTATAGTTGTAATAGAGGCTTATAAATTTCGAGATGTCAAGCAATGTTATAATTGCTTGCACTTCAATCATTAATCCCAGCTCTTCTCGAATCCGAAATGGCTAAAATGTACCGGCAACCATTTACGAAAGGTTTGTGCTTTCGCTGACGACGGACTATCCTACAAGTTTTCGGGTATCACAGTTACTGGTAAAAGTGGACACCTCTACTGCTTAGACTGAAAGAGGATGTCGAGTCTAAGGTTGGAACTCAGTTCAACTATGCGTTGGTGAGTTTCTATGAAAATGGACTCGCAAAAATTAGTGCTCGTATGGATAATGAAAAAGACTTGGACCCTGATGCCCCTATAGTTGCTCTAAGTTTTGGTGCTAAGAGAAACTTGATATTCCAGCGTACAGGATTTCCATCAGTGACTTTACCTGTAGAGCATGGATCTCTCTACAGAATGAACCAACCGACGAATAAACTATGGAAACACTCGATCCCAGCTGAACAAGATGTGCAAGAACCGCGAATCAGTATTACCTTTGGAAAAATCAAACTTCTAGAAAGTCCAACAAAAAAGAGAAAGCTTCAAGGTGATGAGGACGATATACCTGCTGACGACTGGTTAGGACGCTGTCTTGAAAAGGATAATGCTGTTTTTCATATAGAACCACCAAGATATTTCGAACTGAGTGACAATGTGAAATGCAGTGTTAAAGAATTTAATGGGAATTTGCGAGTTGATATTAGACGTTATAAACGTTAAAACGGAAGATGGATACCTACCAAAGAAGGTATTGTCATACACCCATTAACTTGGTATTACTTTTGTGAAAAAATTTATGGTTTTAACTTTGTTTATAAAAGCACTTCGTTTATATTGAACAACTGTTTGTTTGGTTTAAATACCGGAGATTCTTTACATTTACAACATGTGGAAGGCAGACCGAATGATTCTCTATGCATAAAAGAAACATTCATTTCATTAAATCAATCTGAAGTAAGTGAACTTCGCGAGTTAGAGAGGGATATCACAGAATGCCTCATAGAAAGATTATGGATTAGTTTGTTGCCCCGAAAAATGGCATCAGTGTGTCAAAACTTTCCATCTCATTCCTGTGATAAGATGAAATACATAGTTCATATTCCAAGTGTTTAGAAAAGAATATTGCATTAGAGATAAAAAAAATGTGTATATTTGCCAGGGATGTATCTGTGATAGCCCTTCTCAATTGAATCATGACTGTTTATATCAAACTAATAAGAATAAGTTCGAATCATTGGGTGAGCGTGCATGGTTATTATTAAACATCAATGAACTACTAAAAGATTTAAGTGAAATTCCTTCTTTAAATTTTGATGTAGTCAAAAAACTCACTATGGAGGACTATAAAAGACTTTTGTTTGTACACGATACATCTTATTTCTAAACTTATATATCTTATATGTTGTTTGATTTTTGTTTTATTTATAGAGCATATTTTTTATATGTAATACTAATTGTGAGTTTTCAATAAATATTCAATTATTTTAAAACAAACGTGTGTTTTTATTTACTTTTGTATATTATTCGTTTTTCTCTGTTTTTATATTATTCCAAATATAAATAAATTTATTTGTTAAAAAATTAGGAAATTATATTTTTGCATGTTTTATAAACGCATTATTCTTGATTTATGCAATATAATTTGATATTAACTTATGCTGAATCGTAAAAATATATTTATTTGAAGTTACGATATTTGAAGAATATTTTCTACCAAATAAGAACAACCGTGGCTTCAGCTGCTAGAATAGAAAGACAGCTTTCTTCTTTTGGAATTGTTCATTCTAGCCTTCGTAACAAATTAGGAGTGAATAAAGCATCAAAACTAGTGTTTTTATTAAAACAGTTAAATCTATAATTTGTTACTAAAAAAATATTGAAATAATTGGAATTTTTTGTTTATTTTTTTTAATAAACAGTTTGCATTAAATGAATATTTCATTTGTTCTTTAAATTTACATCTTATTTAGTTAGCACTATCCAATTACAAAATAATAGAAAACATTTAAATTAAAATTTATGTTTAATAACTGATTACCAAAAATTAATTTAGGTAATCAATGTGTAGAATATACTAGATAGATAAGATGTTACTTCTCATAACAAACTATTCCATGGATATTACAAAAAATATATAACACAACAATAATAAAAATTAGAATTCAGGAAAAAATCAAATAAATCAGTTTTAAACCAAAAAAATCTGATTTAAATAAAAAAAATCTCATTTTTTTTTTTTAAAATCATGATTTTTTTTCCAACCTTGGTCATTAAAGACCATATACAATAAATTACCTAGAGACCAAATTTATAGATTATTGAGGACGAAGTTTATATGGATATTAATAAGGAGAGCTATATTTCTTAAATTGCTCGAGTGTTTCTCACTTTAAAATTAAATTTTGTGGATAACGATAGAAATTCCAACCGACATATAATTTTTACATCATCAAATCATGTCAAAAATTGAACTGAAAATAATTCTCAAAACTTAAGAAAGCAGATTTCATAAAGTGAGTTTTTATAAAACACTTAAAAAAAACACGTAAAAATGGACTAACCAAAAAGAGACTTCAAGGAACATTACAACATTAAGAGCACAATTACCTTATCATATCCAATGTGGTGACCCTTTCACAAATAAAGGTCTTAGTCGTTTTTATCTGAACCCAACGGGTGTTGAAGGTGAATGTTAACTGAGTATTTTTAACACTGGGGAAAATACTCTAAAAGCGAAAAGAATAACATCTTCTAGAAACAAGGATTTCTGCAAAGATTACAATTCCTCAAAACTAGTATAGGTTCCAACCTCTATAAACATCTCCAATTTATATACTTATAGATTATTGAGGATATCGGCCCTTAATTTCCTATTTCGAGATCTTTCAAAATCTTTTTTTCCGAGTTACAGACGAGTTTCACTAAACCATTCCTTAAAAATGCTTAGAAATTAAATATTACGGAAATGAAAGTTTTCTACTTCATATCGGAGAAACATTGCAGCGTTAAATCGAAATCAATTAAGATGCATTACAAAGATCTGTAGATACTGGTGTACCTACATGAAAATTAAAAAGACCACTTTGTTCTCATCTAAAACGACTTCTCTCGTTAATATCGAAGATCTCTTTCGAATTCCAATAAAAGCAGTCGGAACATCGTCCTGATATTTTCCGAGTTCCAATAAACCATTCCTTAAAAATGCTTAGAATTTAAATATTAAGAAAAACAAAGATTTCTTACTTCATAACGCAGAAACATTGCAGTGTTAAGTCGAAATCAATTAAAATGCATTACAAAGATCTGCAGATACTGGTGTACCTACACGAAAATTAAAAAGACCACTTTGTTCTTATTTAAAACGACTTGTCTCGTTAATATCGAAGATCTCTTTCAAATTCCAATAACAGCAGTCGGAACATCGTCCTCATATCTCCATGATCTTAAAGCAGTTGATGCTGTAATATAACTGATATTTTGTTTTTTGTATGGCAACATGATATTAGGTTTTTTATGGTTGACAACAAGCTTGGTGTTGTGATGATATTCATCAACATGCAGCCATGTACTCGGTGCATGTTGCATAGTGCAATTATTATTAATGTTAATATACATAACTAAGATGATTTAAATAAAGTTCATATTATAAGGTTCATATGTAGTTTATATCGTTTATGCATATCAGTAGAAGATATTGCAGATGCTTCATCGGTGGACCCTGTTGAAAACAATCTTGAAGCACCATTTAATCTTGGAAGTCTTGACCACTGTCTAAAGAAGTATAACTCGAAAGCATTATAAATTTTGAATAGCTGATCAACAATTAAAATGCATATACTTAGAGGCAATAACTGTTAATTTTACAATTCCAGATCATTTGAAAAGCATTTTTATTACAAGTTACCGACGAGATCGGTTACAACCGTTACCTAAAAGTGCTTAGAATTCTAAATCTCACCGAATTTCTTCTTTCTCAAATAGGAAAAAAAAATAACAACAGTATGCCAAAATAACGGAATGAAAATTTAAAGATTCACAGTTTGAGATGTACCTACATGAAAATAAAAAGGTCACGAAGTACAGTGAAGACCATTTTTCATCAATATTACAGATTTCTTCACACAAGTGTTCAAATTTTTTCGTGTTTGCCAAAATTTCAGTACAGTCTATGATGCTCTCCGAAATAGCTGAGAATATCCAAAACCAGAGGGATGTCCTTTGAAGATCTTATTATGACAGGAGAGAAAGAAACTTCTTTGACAATATACTTCAATATTGCTTTAAACTTTAATTCTAGATGTGGAAATTTAATTTAACTTCTAGAATAAAAGAGAAGACTAAGAAGTAAAATGAATTGTCTGGAGAAATTCCAAATGTCCACTAAAAACTCTTTCTACTGTTCTCAAGTAGTGAGTTATATCATGAAAGTATCTTAAAGTTAGCTTCCCATACATAACTTCTACAATATTTTCAGAAAAGAGAAAATTAATGTACAACCCTAATTCTTTTAGTAGAAAATATGCAAATTGTTACAATATTCAGCTGCTTCATTGTAAATTCTAATTCCGAAAAGTGAAGTGCTCGAGGATCTGAAAATATTCATAAAACATTTCTATCATTCGAAAAGCTGTTGTATCTTTCTAACAAGCTGTTTTAAAAAATGTTTCCAAGATTTAAACATAAAAATAGCTGTAATATATATACCCAAAATATTTCGACCAAGACAACATGATAGATACATTTGATTTAAGTACAACCATAGATGTTAAAATGCTTGCATCTTTCTGCGATCTTCAATATACGACCTATTATTTTAGTTTCGTTTTTACCCACAAGAAGGTAAACTATTTAAATGCCTCCTTCAGTGTGTACATCTGAAAATATTTCCTAATTTTTACTAGAGCAAGAATAACGTGGAAATTTTAATATATCGGAAGAAACATTTATTTTTGGTACGTCCGAGATGAATTCAAGCACACATTCTCCGTTAACTTATACAAAGAATAAAATTAACTCTATTACTAAAGGAAAATCCTGAATAGCATATGAGAGTTATGTATAAATATACCTGAAGATTTGGATTCAAATTCTCATTTAAACATTTAATTCGTCCAACGATTTCTTCATAGTAGGCATTAGCAGCTCTGCCAGTTACTGATGCTGTTCATGTTCAGAGAGTTTTATTTCTGATAGATACTTCGTCGTTTTACTTGGACTACATGGTAAACGTGAGTTGAGTTACCGTGTAGTCACAAATAAGATAGTGGGAATAAAAAATTATGGTAGAACCTCAATTCGAAAATATACACTTTTAACTGTGTTGAGTTTAGTTCTAAACTCAACTTCCAATAGGCGAAGAAAATGCAGTAAGAGAAAGGTGAAAAAGTTAATCAATCCTTCAAGTATCTGGAAATATTTCTTTAAAACATCTTTCATTATTCTAAAACAGCAAGTTGTATCTTAACAACAGAATATATTTTTTTAAATGTTTCCTAGATTTACTTTAATCAAATTCTGTCAGAAATGTAGCAAAAGAATATCGACCACGACAACATGTTAAATGCATATGGCATAAGAACAATAAAAAAAACAATATACGTCTAGTGACGATGCTCTTAAGATTTCTTTTATACTCAAATTCCAAAAGGTGAAGAAAATGTAGCAAGAGAGAAGAGAAAATGTTAACCAATCACTCGAGAATCTAGAATTATCTCCTAAAACAACTTTCTATTATTCGAAAGGAGTAATTTGTATTTTAATATTAGAATCTCGCAGAGATTTCCTCTCTCGAGAATCCGGAAGTATCACGCAGCACGTATCTCTATTATTCTAAAAGAACAAATTCTTAACAAATGTTTTTTAAATTTAGTATTGACCATTGTTGAGCTTTTAATTCCTCTTTGTCCCATTAGTTTAATTATTTTAACTAAAACTTATGAATCTAGCAACAACAGTCATTGGTGGTCATTTTCTGAATACGTTATGGACCCAGGTCTACAAGTAATCAATAATCGTTTGAAATCAAAAACTAAAATTGATTTTCGTAGCATTTGATGCCCTCACGTGTGATGAGACTCTTGCCAGTTCTTATCCTAACAAAGTGCTCGAATACGGAGTTTACAGACACATCGTGTGCATCGTGTCTGGGCTTGACATTTCCTCAATGAATAAATTTCATGGGAAAAATTATTCCCAATGGTGGTTTCAAATAAACTGCAAAACCGAAAACCAAAAGGAGTGTATAATGCAGCAAGTGGATCGAAAGCTAAACCTACCGTCGCAACAGAAATGGCGAAATCGGAAAAGAATGACACAAGCGCTATGTTCACCATTACCACCTCAATGGCGATGAAACAAATACCCCTAATTGAAAGCTGTCCTACGTCTTGTGGAATGTTAACGACGCTAGGCTCAGTGTTTCAGCAGAAATCGGACTTCAACCAGATGCTGCTTTTGGACAAGTTTCATCATTTAAAAATGGATATGAACGAGACTGTTGTTGAATATATGGCCAAAGTAGAAAACTTGGTTCATCAGATCAAGAACGTTGGTGAAAATATCGACGATGTCAACATTACAGCTAAAATTCTGGGTACTTTGTCAGAGAAATACCGTAACTTCCGCCAAGCAGGGTTATAGATGGATGACAGTAGACAGAATCTATCAAATTTAACAGCTAGATTAATTGACGAGGAAGCAAATCTGAATGAAGATGGGAGAGATGAATCTGCATTCATTGTGAACTACCGGACGATAAAGTCATCGGGAAACCAGAAATAAAAACTAAATCAACCAAAACCTGAGCAGTACAAATCAAAAATAACATGCTATTGCTGCCGAAAGAAGGGACATTTTGCCAGAGAGTATCGATCAAAAAAGCAGAGAAGGGGTAGAGACAATAATGAACCAGGAACCTCTAACGACCCCATAAGCTGCAACGCATTTAGTGCTGAAGTAAAGGAATTGAAAAACTGCAAACAAGACCAATGCATTCTTGATAGTGGAGCACCATCTCATATGACATATGATCTCCACTCGTTATGTGACTTTCAAGAGTTAGATGGGAGTGATAAAATTCGTCTTGGAAATAACACAGAACTCCCAATCAAAGGAAAATGGAAGGGAAGAATTTTAAAATCCACTAACAGTATCCGGATTGAGGAGTTAATTACAAATGTACTTTATGTGCCAGGCTTGAAGAAAAATTTGTTCTCTGAGCGGACTGTAATAAACAAGAGTATGAAAATTACTAAAGCTGGTGATAGTGATAAAATTTATAATCGTAATGATGACCTCTTTGCATCAGCTGTTCGTACTTCTAACTTGTATCAGATGTTATTCAAAATGATAAAACCCATTGAAGCAAAAACAGCTGCAACAGACAATATCAGACTAAGGCCATATTAACCTTAAAGCTCTAAGAGAATTAAGTGAAAATAAAATCATCAATAAGGTTGATTTTACTGATGCTGATAAATTCCTTTGTGAGGATTGTCAATATGGCTAGTGACACAAACTCCCTCTTGGACATTGAAAACATAAATCCAGCAGACCAGGTGAATTAATTTATAGTGACTTGTGTGGACCCATGTCAACATCATCATTACGTAGTGCCAACTCTTGTGATTTTCAAAGACAACTTTGGTGGCTATGTTTCTGTTTAATTTTTGAAACATGAGTGACACTCTATGGAGCGGTTCAAGAAGTTTGTGACCCTTTGTGAGAACAAGCATTCAGTGTCAGTGAAAGTTCTTAGAGCAGATAATGGTAGAGAATATATCAACCGGAACTTCAGAATTCATGTTATTCAGTATTCATTTCTAAAAATTGGTTTGGTAAATATAAATGTTGCATAAATCTTTTCAATTAATGCAATGCACTATCAAAATAGATGTTCTAGCAAATTTTTCTCTTAATATGTGCTCTTTAAAACTACTTTTTTCAGCATGTTATATAAGTGTCGAATTTATATTGGAATACTCTCAGTTTTAATATTATGATGGGAAGTATGATCTCTATGCAGAATATTGTCGACAGGGTACATTTATTGACAAGCTCTGCAAAAGCAAGCTTCGATACTTACATGAAACCAATAAATACACATGCAAGTTTCAAACCATGAATATATTTCAAAAGGATAATAATTATTTGGGCCAGACTACCCCAACTGATTGTATTCCAAACAATAGAATTAAAATCTAAAGTTGATTAAGTATAAAACAAGTGACTGAGTATTATTGATTTTCTTTAACATTTTCATGCTTTGGCTAAGTATAACGTAAACAACAGCAACTTTAAAAAATGAAAAGGATGTTAAAGGTTTACGAAGTACATCATTTTAGCAGAAATTCCACAATCACTACCATGAAGATGGGATCAAAATATGCATGAAGTATGAGCAATCAAATCCAGTAGTGAAATTTATGAAAATATTTCCACTTGAGAAATTAGTACATGATGCAAGGTAATAAATCCAAGAAAGATTCAAGAGTATGAGACATACCGTTCCGCATGCCCCATTTAACATAAAAAATGTGTCCCGAGAGAAGATGTATACTTGTAGAAAAGAAAAGTACATAAAACATACTGAAAAATTCAACATTCTTTTCAACAGAAAGGACCACAAACATACCATCAAAATACGCATGCTCACAATATTGTCGACAGAGTACATTTATTGACAAGCTCTGCAAAAGCAAGCTTCGATGCTTACATGAAACCAATAAATACACATGCAAGTTTCAAACCATGAAAATATTTCAAAAGGAAAATAATTATATGGGCCAAACTACCCCAACTGAATGTATTCCAAACAATAGAATTAAAATCTAAAGTTGATTAAGTATAAAACAAGTGACTGAGTATCGTTGATTTTCATTAACATTTTCATGCTTTGGCCAAGTATGACGTAAACAACAGCAACTTTAAAAAATGAAAAGGATGTTAAAGGTTTACGAAGTACATCATTTTAGCAGAAATTCCACGATCACTACCACGAAGATGGGGTCAAAATATGCATGAAGTATGAGCAATCAAATCCAGTAGTGAAATTTATGAAAATATTTCCACTTGAGAAATTAGTACATGATGCAGGATAATAAATCCAAGAAAGATTCAAGAGTACGAGACATACCGTTCCACATGCCCCATTTAACATAAAAAAATGTGTCCCGAAAGAAGATGTATGCCTGTAGAAAAGAAAAGTACATAAAACATACTGAAAAATTCAACATTCTTTTCAACAGAAAGGACCACAAACATAGCATCAAAATACGCATGCTCACACAAACAGAGGGTAGAGGGAAATACTAAAATAACACATTGTGATATAGAGCGGTAAATAACTAATACAAGTGTAATGGGAAATAATAGAGAAGCTTCAAATATCTTATATGAATGAATAGAAATCAATTTTTAATTGATTGACGGTCGGCATCTGTAAACAAGGCTGCCAAATGCAATGAAAGAAACTATGTGAAAGTATAAAGAGAAAAAAAAGAATATATATATATATATGCATACTCAAACTGCAATAGAGATAAGATGCATACTCAAACTGCAAAAATCACATGGACATATCGCTCCATATACCATATTTTTCATACAGAAATCACTAGTAGTTATTTATATAATATCAAAAGAATAAAAATACAAAGAAAAAACATATTCATTATATCTTTTAAGCAGGAATAACCAAAAAAAATCATTTACCTCGTGTCAGGGAATACATAATTTCCTCAATCACTTTTTAGGCCTGAAATACCCAAATGCATGAAACGTTTATATGGCAAACCATGATGAAAAAAAACACTTTGTAACATCGTCGAAGTCGTTAAGTTGTCGAAAATGTTATACCCATACTTAAATATTTTTAAAAATTTGTAGAAAATTGAAAATGTACCACAAATGTCTCCCGAAATGGCGTAACAGAAATTTAAAAAAAAATTTACATATTGAGCACGAGTAGGAGCCAATGCCAAATGCGTTGATCCCGTGGATGTATGCGTGAAATCGCACAAAGCCTACGAGCTGACAAACGAACTGGATCGAAATAACACCAAGACTTTCATATCAACTAAGACACCTGCAAGTAGGTGGGAAAGCGTTCTAAGAAAGGAAGGAATGCAAGGTGGTACGCGGTGCACCTGAGAGAGCCACAACACAGTATTTAACCAATCGCAATCCTCAAAACTGACATCACTCACTTTTAACCAATAGAAAACGAGAACGCCAGTTAACTACCATGTGACCCTATCCCCGCCAAATATTGACAAAAGGAGCCAAGAATGTAATTTGGCCCACTTCTACTCTAAAATATCATATCATTTTAAGCAACAAAATGACACCAAAAAATGCTCCATAATGAATCAAAAGTTTCATCACAAACCGAGATAAAACACGTTTCTATCTGGAAGAAACTTATCCTAGTAAACATGCCCTAAATTAATTAATCCAAACAATAAATTTTCCTAGAAGCAACAAAAGTGTGAACATATAAAGGAATGAAAATATTACGTGATGTAACTAAATACAAAGGCATTGAAAAAATATTGGAAACAACAGATAATACACACACACATACCACATACTTTGTTGTTTTAAATTAACTGGATAAAATTTATTCTCATACATTGTTCAAAAGCTTAAATTTTGAAAATAAATATTTTGTATTGTATTAATAACTGTAAAGAGTGAGACATTGTATACATAAACATCTTTCTACTCCTAAGCAATTAATTTTATTTTCAAATTCTGTATAACAAAACATGTGTTTTATTTTTTATATATATAATTCTGAATTTATGAAAAATTTAAACTACTTAGTTTTAATACTTTTTATATAAACGCTTAGTAAATGCATTAATTTTGATATTCAGTTAATGGAAACATCTAAAAATACAGTAGCGAAACATAGGAAGAACCTAAGAAGTGATCCTATTGAAGTACATGAATATCTTGAAAAAGAAAGATCTGATAAAAAATAGAAAATGCATAAACTAGTATTAGAAGAAAGTTAAATTTATTGAGAGAAAAAAGAAAACGTGATGCTCAAAAGCCGAAAAATTGTCAGGGGAGAAATAACAGAAAATTAACATCTTGCCTTATGAATGAGCGACGATTGTGTGTACCACTTTCGATGAAAGCTTTTCTCATGCGTCGTGACCAGAAGCAGTTTCATCACTAACTAAATTTTGCACAAGTTATTTTACAGGACAAAATACAATGCTATCTTCAGATGTATCCAAATTGGTATCTGTTTCAGTTTCTAAGGTGTAATCAGGACACTTTCCAGCACCGTTATTATTATCAATTTTCCTTTTTGCCATTAGGTTAAATTTTTAGATTTTTTTAAGAATTTTTAAGCACCAACAGTTAATTATTTATTGCATATAATATAACACTCTATTACAATTACATCTAATAATAAACGACCAACACTTATATTGCAGCTGTAACAAACAATAATGCAAAAACAAAAACTTTATCCCCTAAAAACAATAATACGACTGACACGAGCTTTTGACTTTTGGCCAGACAGAATCATCACGTGTGTGATACGAGGTTCTCATTTTAGGCACAGCAGTGCGATCACGTCTCCCATACGTTGTTTTAAAGCAAAAGGTTAAGAACCCTAGTCCATAAACAAATCAACAAAACAGCCTATTTAGTTCGTATCTCTATAAACAAGCATAAGCATTAAGGAGGGTTAAAGCAGAAATGTTCATGTACAGCCCCAAATCCTAACATACCAGAAATACCGTACAAGAATCAAGGGTTCTCAATTGCTATTGGGAGGGATTTCGTACAAGCGTACTCATTCTGTACGTGGCCTAAAAAATAAATAAATAAATAAAAAGTTATATTTTTTGTTGCACCTAGATGCACATTTTTATATGTTATTATAATACGAGGAATGGTTGTCAAGTCGAAAATCGCCCCAGAATTAATAAACTGTAGTAAATATCTGGGGTTTTTTAAGGAATCGATTGGCATCTTTTGACGCGCTAATCACGTAGTTCGGCGCTACAGATAGGGCTTCGAATAAACTTTTTTTCATGCGTCCAAACCATTGAAAAATTGTATTTTCGACACGAAATCGATTGGTTTAGTTCTGACGAATTAATAATATTAATAATAAAAGTCTTTATTGATGTCTTTATTCCTTGATATGTTTCATTTTTATTTTCTATCAACTCTAAATATTAAATTAATGTAGCAAGTATATATAACACATAAACATATAGTAAAAAAAATAATGCAAACAAAAATTTTGAAAACCCCACAAAAAATTAAAATAATGCTTTACTAACGTGCGTCGCCGCTATGCGCTATACAATCAATTACAACGTGTTAAGAACTGATTTCATTTCAAAATCAGTAACAAAGTTCGACATTTCAAATTCATACATTTCAAGCTACATTTTAACATAACGATCTACATGAAATGTTCAAGGAGCCGGAATTTTAACAACAAAACTCAATTATACCCGCAAATGGACAACTAGAGATACCGTCATTGTCAGATGTCTATTAACACACTTAATATTTACACTGCTACTGAATTTCTTTAATTGTATAATTTTTGTTATCAATTACATTTTATAATGATTTTCAAACTTTAATTTTGTATAGAATAGCCAAAATTTGTTTTAGAATAGTTTACAAGTGCACTTTAACCGGTTAATTTTTACTAGGTTTCACAAATTTTTTATCATGTACGTGATAAAATCAATAAATTTAAATCTTCGAGTTAGCTTCGATACCTGTTTTCTCCGAGCGGAGCTCGGTCACCCGGTATGTTATTATAAAAAATATGCTATTTTAAATGACAGAACTATCTATTTTGGAATGCTATTAAAGAGCTTATAAAAAATTCATTTTTAAAAGAGCAGAACATCTTGCTTTATGACGACTCGACAAAGGCAGATTGAACAAAGATTTTAATATTTGAAAGGTATTATGTCCTCTTAAATTTGTAAGTGCTTAATTTTGAGAACTGTTTCATTTACGTTTCTAAGTGCATCTCATTGCTTAATTAATAAAATATTTTTCACGTTCATAATATTTATTAACCTTGTGCTATTCATTATCTTCCCATGATAAAGAAATATAGATCGAATAAATGAAAGTAAAATTCATAATTTTATGCGGCGAAACTGTCATATCTTAAATAGTGGGGGTTGCATTATGGATACATCTTGTTATATTACATATTACAATTACCCTTTGTTCTTCTTCCTTTTTTTCTTTGAAAATCACATACCTTTAATTTTCTATTTTTTAACAAAATTTAGAAGAGGGGGGATGGTTGAAGAGTAAAAAAATTGAAAAACAAATCATACAATTTCAGTAACATTTTAAAAAAATCCTTAAAATTCCTCTTACGCTGGTATTTTTCCCTGCCCCCCATCATAGAAATATTTAGTTCTCTTATAAATAATAAAACATATATAACGTTGATTATTTGAAAAGGAATTTTATGCTGAATTTTTAACTGTATTAAAATATAAAATTTAGAAATAGCAAGATATAAGAAGTATATTTTAATAAATAGAATTAATAATACTATATTTTCAAATAAACGACACTTAAAACTCAAGTACACATTAAAGATGCGTGTACTAAGGGAAAGATAAACAATAAAATTCTGCAAATTTTCAATATGATAAGTTTAAAACTCATGTGTATAATAATTATAACTAAATTATTTAATGTGTAAATCAGTAACTAAAAACCGTCGATCGGAAGCTACAATTCCGATCGACGGTTTTTCGTAGCTCACTAGGATATTTTCACTAAAACCTTAGAATTAATAGTCGATTAGATTAAAAATCTTAAAAATGCCTCTTACATTGTTAATCTTCTTCACCTCATTCTTCTTCTTTTCCAGCAGAGCTACAGCCTGGTGCAGGGCAAGTCTTTCTCTGTCTCAATTATTGTTTGTCCTCCAAATGGCACGACTTTTTGCAAGGTTTCTCCATCTATTAATACCCAAGATCTCCAAATCTTTCTCCGCACAATCCAACCACCTTATGCTGGTATACATCTTCTTCTTGTACCCACAATCTTTGAAAAAGTTAATTTTTTAACTGGGTCCAAATCTGCTCGCCTGAAAACATGTCCCAGCCATCTAATTCTGTTGGATTTAATAACTCTCAAGATGTTAGGTTGTCTGTATTTAGTATATAATTCATGGTTATATAAACCTCCCCATGTATTATTTTCCTTTACTGCTCCAAATATTGACCGAAGGATTTTTCTTTCAAAAAAGAGTAGCCTATTTTCTTCCGTTTTGTTAATTGCCCATGTCTCACTGCCATATAAAATGATCAGTCTTATAAGGGTTTTGTAAAGGTTTATTTTTGTATCGATGCAGAGGAGTTTCGATTTTATTTGGCTCTTTAAACCAAAATATCACCTATTTACCATCAAAATTCGGCTCTTCACCCCATATTTAATTGAAATATTTAATTATTTTTTTAATTCATATAGCTTTTATTATTTCAAAAAGTAATTTTATAATGAGTTTTTTAAGTCCCTGTATTAGGATGCAAAATTTAGTGATAGCAATTTATAAAAAATATTTTACATTCACAATTTTTCTTTCATAAATAGAATTAATTATACAATGTTTTTACAGCAAACATTTAAAATACATACGTTTTTTAAGGATATTTTCGCTGTTTACTTTTTCCATTTATTTCTTTTGAGTGAGTATGGGTATTTTGGAAGTAGGAATTATTGTACTTGATAACGTAGATTTCTAATTCTTCCGGGTGATTCTACAGAATTCGTCTGTAATTATTTATTCGACTAAATTTGTTTTAATTACTATTTTGTTTATTATTAAGGATTTAAGAACGACAGAAATGATCTTGTAGTTACTACAGATTATTTAATTTAAATGTAGTACATACACTTAGTAGTCACTACATCCAAAAACGCACATCTTAAAGCGGTGCAAATATCATTACAATAAAGGATAAGCGGAACACTTTAGTCAGGTATTCGCTTTACTAAGAGGTCACTTTTACAGGTTCCACTGTATATACATGTTTATGATTCAAATTGTTGAAAAAAACATACAAAATTTAGAATACACACTTTATCTTATTCAAACCGTAAAATATAGAATACAGATAAATACATTTTTACACTTTAAATTGCTGTATCTATTAAAATATAGAAATCCAGATAAACTTTTTGTAATTCGAAAACCATAAATATAGGAATACAGATAACGATTTTATTTCACAATTATTAGACTATTTGACTAAGTAGAATTAGTGACTATAAAGATTTCATTATATATTTGAATATACATTTTTTCTTAAAATTTTCGTTATTGTGTATGATTTATAAATTTTGATAATGGAGTGAATTTTTATTCTCATTTGGGGGAAATTCTGTTTTTGTCTTGATGCGGTTTTATACAAATATGTTACAGGTATAGTAAGGTCTTTAAAAGTACTTCTCTTAAAGTTTTAAAGGTTAAAGTATAAAGCTTTATTAAAAAAAATTAAAAGTACTTAATTTTAAAAACCTCATATACATGTGTTCTTTACGATTCTTGATGACTCAGTCATAATTACCACCAATTTTTATTATTGATATCTAATGCAAATGCTAGATTTTAATAATAATAAACTATCAAAATAAATGATTAAGATTTTATATATTATGTTGGCATGATTTCTTTTTTGCTATGTATGTTCGCTGGAAATTTGTGCAATGCTCAGAACCATATATTTATTTTAAACAAAGAAATTCGGGAACTTAAGAGAAGCAGACTATGTTTACAAGAGCATAGCACCTGTTCATATAGTCAGAAACCTGTTAAGACACCTATTCATCGACGGACTATCTTTCTTATCAATCCATTGCTGCTTAGTGCAAGTTCAACAATAGCATTATTCTATTGTGGAGTAAAAAGCCTATCTACTTTCTTTGTATTCATTGAAAATGCTTGCATAGCAAGTGATAGAAAACAGCACACTTTTGTGATAGAATCACACTTTTGTGAGTCTTACAGCAAGTGATAGAAAGCTGATTTTTCATCCGTTTACGTACTGAAATTTAATTAAAAAGATTTTTATCATATATCACTGATATTTATAAAAGATTTTTTAAATATAAAAGAATTATAAATATAAAAGATTTTTACATTAAATAATTAAAAAATTTCTCTCAGAATAAGAAAGAAGGTATACAGTGAAATCTCTCTGAGCGGCCACCCCACCGTTCCGAGAATTTTTGGCTTCTCAGAGGGGGGTGACTGCCCTGAAGGGTTTTATTATAAGATAATCGCTATAATGCGTAATATAAACAAGTCTGACATATATTCTTTTTTTTAAATGAAATTGAAAACTTATCTGAACAGAAAATAGTACTTTATTTCATGCTCTTTTACATTTTTTTAAAAAAGGTTACAATTTGAGTGTTCTAAGTTTTTACTTTTCTCTATGACAACCATTTAAGTTCATTTTTTATTTTTAAAAGCAGAAAATTGAAGTCTTCATATTCCTTCAAAATCAAATTTTTTTCTTTAACGACTTCGTTTATTTGCGTTCTTCCGAAGTTAGATAATTTAACTAACTTTCTTGCCGATTTGCCATTTTCATATTCAAGAAGAACTTCAATGCTCTGCTCGAGATTTAGGAAAACGCGTTTCGATGTAGTTGCAACTCAGATCACTGACAAACTAATGAAATGAAACGGGCGTGGATGACATTTTTGATGACAGAGGTGCAATTCTTCCTTTACTGTGCCTATTGGAATTCTAAAGAAAGGCCCTAGGATACCTGCAAAGCCTGATTGTCCAGTTCCTCCCTCAGTTCCTATGGGTGGTGCAATACGGATTCCCATCTAAAGGGTGTGGGGAGAATACAAAAGAGATAAGACTTAATGTTTTTAAGAAATGGGGGGCACGGGAATGGACTTCACAAATTATTCCTGGGTCTTATATCCGATCATAAAACTAACCTTGAGTTTTTACGCTCAAAATTGCATTGAGTGAGTAGAATTTCCCGAAAAATGAAGTGGGCAATCCCACTTAATGGCCGTTCATAGGGGTCGGGTGGCCACTGATACAGGTTATTTTCCATTAGGTCTATGGGTCGAAAAATTGGCCGTTTAGAAGGGTGGCCGCTAGGAGAAGTTTCACAGTATATGCACACTTCTATTAACACTTCGCGTGCGGGCACGTATTTTTTACGTTTTCTGCAGTCTGTCAATGGAGCGCAGGTCACATAAAAATACGTATTTAGCAGATTTGTGGTGGATACCCGCTAACTACCACAAATCTACTAAATACGTATAATTATATGTATATGTGACATTATATGTGTGTTATTTACGTTGCTATGTAACGCTTTGCATTTTTTTCTTTCCACAAGTTATGATTGTCGAGTTATTTGGTCTTTTGTTGCGTTATTTCGTCTTCAATCGAATTCCTAGCTCCAGAACGTACAAGTCGTGTTTTGTCAATTTGAAGCTTGGTTTTTTATTGTTGAATACAAAATTGATAAAATGAGCCGTTGTGACAAAGATAGGGATGAAGAAATATCCGCCGACAGATTATTGGACTTTAATTTTAAAAATCACTTATTTTTGTGATTTCGTAAAAATCTTTTTTTTAATAATCATACAGTATATATTAAAGTGTAAAATTTTAAAAAATGATTCGTTCATAAAAACAAAGTAGTTTTCGATTTACTGCGATTTTTCTGAATAACTGAACTTTCCCATGATTCACGGAAAAACGCCCGCTACACGCGTAAGTGGGCTGTGAAGTATACCCGCATGCCAAGTGTTAAATACTAAATAGTATAGTTGATTATAGTAATGAAAAATTAACAGTATTGGAGGATGCAATTAAACTTTCAGAACCAACAATAAAAACCTTCAAATAATTCAAGTACAACAGTACATCATTTATTGGTTTTCAAAGAGCTGTTCCGCCGAACGATGGCCGATTGGTTAGGGTGCTGGCCTTCGAAACCGGAGTTCGTAGGTTCGAATCCCACTGTGGCATGGATGTTCGCAGCCGTTCGGAAACGGCTTTAAGCTGTAGGTCCCGGTCTCATTAG